>KZ295817.1:6889-231621 GCA_002406435.1 Spermophilus dauricus | reverse complement strand
AAATTTTTTTTTCTTCTAATTTTAATTTTAATTTTTTTTATTTTTTTTAATTTTTTTTATTTCCTATTTTTTTTTCTTTTGTCTTTTCATTTCTTTTCAGTTATCTTATCCCCCCTTCCTTGAATTCTACCTGCTTACTCTCATTCTCTTTAGTGACTTCTTCCCTTCCCTTCTAATACCTTTCCTCCCAAGCATCTAATAAATTTATAGGAGTAAACAGTAACTCATCAGTCAAACAGAACAAGAAGTAACATGAGCAGCTTCAAAAAGCAAGGAAGAAAAGGAGTACAAACAATGCAGGACAGCCTAAATATTCAGGAGGACCTAGAGTCATCAGAAAAATGGTCATATAAAGAACTCAAGGAACACCTTAGACAGATGGAATGGAACCTTAAAGAGGATACAAGACAGCAAATTCAAGCAGCGAAAGAACACATTGAGAATGAATTACATAAACAGATAAAAGAAGAAGTTAAGCATCTTTATCAGGAGATAGAGATTATAAAAAATAATCAAACAATAATTCTAGAAATGAAGGAAACGATAAACCAAATTAAAAACTCAATTGAGAGTATCACTAACAGAGTGGAGCAAGTAGAAGCCAGAACGTCAGATAATGAAGACAAAATATATCATCTTGAAAAGAGTCTAGCCAACTCAGATAGACTGGTAAAAATTCACGAGAAAAACATCCAAGAGATTTGGGATAACTTAAAAAAACCAAACTTACGAGTCATCGGGATAGAGGAAGGCACAGAGATTCATGCCAAGGGAATGAGTAACTTGCTGAATGAAATAATTACAGAAAACTTTCCAGAAATAAAAAAGGAAACAGATATACAAATTGTAGATGCATACAGGACACCGAGCACACAAAATCACAGTAGACCAACGCCAAGACACATTGTTATGAAGCTATCCAATATACAGAACAAAGAGAAAATATTAAAAGCTACAAGAGAAAAGAGGCAGATTACATTTAGGGGTAAACCAATAAGGTTGACAACGGATTTTTCATCACAGACGCTGAAAGCGAGAAGATCTTGGAACAACGTATTTCAAACACTGAAAGACAATGGATGCCAACCAAGAATTCTGTATCCAGCAAAATTAAGCTTCAGATACGACAACGAAATAAAAATCTTTCATGATAAACAAAAGCTAAAAGAATTTTATGAGGGGAATGGGATAACAAACATGGAGGGAAATGAATTACAGTAGATGGGGTAGAGAGAGAAGATGGGAGGGGAGGGGAGGGGGGATAGTAGAGGATAGGAAAGGTAGCAGAATACAACAGTCACTAATATGGCAGTATGTAAAAATGTGATGTGTAACCGATGTGATTCTGCAATCTGTATTTGGGGTAAAAATGGGAGTTCATAACCCACTTGATTCAAATGTATGAAATATGATTTGTCAAGAGCTTTGTAATGTTGTGAACATCCAATAAAAAAAAATAAACTTGTAAAATCTGAAAAAAAAAGACTGACCCTAACACAAACCCTAAACCTAATCCTTGACCTAACACTAACACTAATCCTAATTCTAACCTTAACACTAATAATAATCTAACCCTAACCTTAACACTAACACTAATATTAACTCTAACTCTAACCCTAACACAAACCCTAACCCAACCATAATCATGACACTAATCTATTCCTAACCATCACCCTTACTTAACGCTCACCCTAACCATAACACTAACACTAACCCTAACCCTAAATCAAACCCTAACACTAACCCAAATTCTAATCATAACCCTAAAGTTAACCCTAACCCTAACCATAACCATAACACTAACTCTATCCATAATCCTAACACTAACCCTCACTCTTACCATAACCCTAACCATATCATGAAGCTTAACACTAAACCTAACACTAACCCTAACCCTAAACCTAACCCTAACGCTTACCCTAATTCTAATTATAAACTTAAAAATAACCCTAACTCTAACCCTAATCCTCACCCTAACCCTAAACCTAACCCTAAATCTAACACTAACCCTAACCCTAACACTAAACCTAAACCTAACTGTAACCCTAACCCCAAAACTATAAGTAACCCTAATTTTAACCCTAACCCTAAAACTTCCCTAACCCTAACCATAAGCCTAAACTTAACATTAACCCTTATCCTAACCCTAAACGTAACATGAACCCTAACCCTAAAACTAACCTTAACTGTAAACATAAAACTAACCCTAACTCTAACCCTAAGCCTCACTATAACTCTAATATAAACCATAACCCTAAACCTAACCATGACACTAAACCTAACACTAAACCTAAACCTATGAGTAACCCTAACTCTAAATCTAAAGCTAAACTTAATCCTAACTGTAACCCTAACCCTAAACCTAAACGTTACCTAAACATAACACTATCATTAACTATAACCATAACAATAACACTAAACCTAAACCTAAACCTAACCCTAATCTAGCCATCACACTAACCCTAACACTAACCCTAACACTAAACCTAACACTAACACTAACCCGAACCTTAACACTAAACCTAAACCTAAATGTAACTCTAACCCAAACTGTAATGCTGAACCTAACCCTTACTCTAACCCTAACATTAACTCTAAACCTAAACCTAAACCTAATACTAACACTAACCCTAAACCTTACACTAACAGGAATCCTCACTCTATCCCTAAACTTAACCTAACCCTAACCAAACCTAACCCTAACTTTAACCCTAACATTAAACCTAATCAAAACCCTAACCCTAACCCTAACACTACCCTAACCCTAACCATAAAACTAAACTAACACTAACAATAACCCTGACACTAACTCTAATCCTCACCTTAAATGTAAAGGTAACAGAAACCCTAATCCTAAACCTAACAGGAACCCAAACCCTAACCCTAACCTGAACCAAACCCTAACACTAACCTTCACCGTAACTCTAACCATAACTTTAACACTAATAGAAAAACTAAACACTAACCTTAACCTAACCATAACCCTAACCCTCACCCTAATGCTAAACCTAATGGTAAAGCTAATCCTAACTCTAACATTAACCCTAAACATCATGCTAACCCTAAACATTTACCTAACACTAAAGCTAACCCTAAAGTAACACTAACCTTAACCCTAATTCTTACCCTAACCCTAACCCTAGCACTAACCCTAACCCTAACACGAATTCTAACTTTAACCCTAACCCTAACACTAACCCTAACCTTACACAAACACTAACCCTAACCCTACAATAAAACTAATTCTAATACTAATCTTAACCCTAATCCTAACACTAAACCTAACGCTAACCCTAACCTTATTCCAAACCCTATACCTAACCCTAACTGTAACCCTAACTCTCACCCTAACCCTCACCCTAACCCTAACCCTAAATCGATAATGTAACCCTAACACAAACCCTAACTCTAAAATAATCCTATCCCGAACCCTAACCTGAACCCTAACAGTAAATGTAACCGTAACCCTAACCACAAAACTAACCATAACCCTAACACAAAACCTAAACCTAAACCTAACCCCAACCCAAACCCTAACCCTAATCCTATAACTAAAAACAACCCTAACCCAAATCATAACCCTCACTTTTACATAACCTTAAAACTAACGCTTACCTAACCAAACCCAAATTTTGACTTTAACAGTAACCCTAACACAAACCCTAACCCTAACCCTATCCCTAACAAAACCCCTAAACCTAACCATAACACTAAGCCTAAACCTCACCCAAACCATAAACCCAACCCTAACATAACCCTAAAACTAATCCTATTCTTAATCCTAACATAAAGCCTCACCCTAAGTCTAACCCTAACCCTAAAACTAACCCAAACCCTAACTTTAATTCTAACCCTAAGCCTAATCTTAACCCTAAAATAACCCTAACCCTAAACCTAAACCTCACCATAACACTGTCTCTATATCTAACACTAACCCTAACCCAAACACTAACACTAAACCTAACCATAAAACTAACCATAACCCTAACACAAAATCTAACACTAACACTATCACAAACCCTAACACTAATCGTATACCTTACAACAACCCTAACCCAAACCATAACCCGAATTTTACCTAACACTAACACTAATGCTTACCTAACCAAAGCCAAATTTTAACATAACACTAACCCTAAAACTAACCATAACCCTAATACTAACACAAACCCTAAACCTAAGCATACCACTTAGCCTAACCCCATCCCAAACCATAAACCCAACCCTAACACTAAACTTAAACCTAACCCTATCCCTAACCCTAACAGAAAACCTAACCCTAAGTCTAACCCTAACCCTAACACTAACCCTAACCCTAAATTTAATCCTAACCCTAACCCTAACACTAATCCTAACCCTAACAATAACCCTAACACTAAACCTAAATGTAACCCTCACCATAATCCTATCCCTAAACCTAACACTAACCCTAAACCTAACACTAACACTAAACATCATTAACACCCAAAACCAAACACTAATTCTAACCCTTACCCTAACCCTAACCCTAACCCAAACCCTAAACCTAAACCTAACACTAAACCTAAGCCTAAACCTATGACGAACCCTAACTCTAACCCTAACTGTAACCAAACCCTAACTGTAACCCTAAAACTAACACTAAACATTATACTAACCCTAAAAATAAGAATAACTTTAATCCTAACACTAACCTACCATAAACCTGTCCCTAACCCTAACCCAAATCCTAACCATAACTGTAAACCTATATGTAACTCTAACACAAACCGTTACCCTAACCCTAACACTACTGCTACTCCTAATCCTAACACTAACCCTAACCCTAACTTTACACTAACACTAATTCTAAACATAACCCTAAACCTAACCCTAAACCTTAACCTAATCCTAATCCTAACCTTAAAACTAACTTTAACCCTAACCATAAAACTAACCCTAACCCCAATCCTAAAAATAACACCAACCCCAACCCTAACCATAACATGAAACTTAACCTAATCCTAACATTAAGCCAAACCTAACACTAACTCTAACCCTAAACCTAACCCTATCACGAATTATAACCCTTATGCTAACCCTAACACTAACCCTAAACTTAACCCTAAAAGGAACATTAACTTTAATTCTAAAACTAACCGTAACACTAACCCTAACCCTAACCCCAACACTAACCACATCATTAATCCTAACCTCAATACTAAACCGAACACAAACCCTAACCCTAACTCTAAGTCTAAAACGAATTCTAATCCCAAACCTAAACCTAACTATAACACTAAACCTAACACTAACCCTAAACCTAACACTAACCCTAAACCTAACCCTAATCCAAAGGTAAACCCTAACCATAACACAATAAAACTAAACCTAACCCTTACCCTAACCTTAACCCTACACCAATCACTCACCCTAACCATAATCCTAACACTAACCCTAAACCTATCTCTAATCATAACCCCTATAATGGTGCTAAACCTAACTCTAACCTTAACACTAATGCTAAACTAACCCTAACCCTAAATCTAAATCTAACACTAAACCTAACCTTAACCCTAACACGAACCCTAACAATAAACCTAATCTTAACCTAACCCTAACCCTTATCCTAACCTAAACCTAACCCTAAACTAAACAGAAACTTAAAACTAACTGTAACCATAACCCTAACCATGACATTAACTGTAAGCCTAACACAAAACTATCCCTAATCCTAACACTAAACCGTACCCTAAACTTAACACTAACCCTAACTCTAACCCTAAAGCTAACCCTAACACATACCTAACTCAAACCCTACACTCAACCTAACTCTAACCCTAAGCCTAAACCATAAGCCTAACTCCAATCTAAACCTAACACTAACACTTACCAAACCCTGATGATAACCTAACCCTCACACTAAAGCTAATACTAACTCTACCCGGAACTTTAACACAAACCATAAACCAAAGGATACCACTAAGCCTGACCTTCACCCTAACCCTAACACTAACGCTAAGCCTAACCCTAACTCTAACACTAACGCTAATGTTAAACCTAACCATAACCCTCACATTAACCCTAACCCTAACCCTAAAACTAACCCTACCCTAACCCTAACACTAACCCTAATGCTAATTTTAAACCTAACCATAACCCTGACCCTAACACTAACCCTAATGCTAATTTTAAACCTAACTATAACCTTCACCCTAACACTAACCCTAACAATAACCCTAACCGCAAACCTAAACCTAAACCTAACCCTCGCATTAACCCTAACCCTAAACCTAACAATAAGCCTAAATTTAAGATTAACACTCATTTTAAACCTATGTATAACTTTAACCCAAACACTAATGCTAACAAAAACACTAACCCTAACCCTAACACTAATCCTAACACTAACCCAAACCCTAAACCTAACCTAACAATAAGCCTAACTCTATTACTAACCCCAACATTTATACTAACCCTAACACTAAGCAGAACCCTAAACCTACCACGAAACCAAAACTTAAGCCTTATTATAACCATAACACTAACACTAACCCTAAACGTAACATCAATCCTAACACTGTCACTAACCGTAACCTTAACCCGACACTTAACGCTAACCCTAAACCTATCACAAACACGAAACCTACCCTAACCCTAACCCTAACCTTAATCCTTACCCTAATCCTAACACTAACCTAAACCTAACACTAACTTAAAACTATCCAAATACTTAACACTAACCCTAACCCTAGACCTAATCTAAACACTATCCCTATTCCTGAACCTAACACTAACCTTAACACTAACTGTAACCCTAAAACTAACACTAACCCAAACCCTAACACTAACCCTAATCCTCAACCTAACCCTAACCCTAAACCTAACATTAACCCTAACACAAACCATAAAGCTAAAGCTAAACCAAACCCTAACCCTAACATGAACTCTAACCCTAAACCTAACCCTAAATCTAACACTAACAATAACCTTAACACTAACCTAAAACTAACAGTAACCCTAACCCTGACACTAAGCCTAAACCTAACCAAAAACCTAACACTAACACTAACCCTAACCCTAATACTAAAACTAACACTAACACTAACACGATTTGTAATCATAACCCTAACCCAAACACTAAAATTAACTGTAACCCAAATCTAGTGTTAACCCTAAAACTAACCCTAACCCTAAATTTAACTCTAACACTAACCCTAACCCTAACACTAAAACTAACCCTAACACCAACTCTAAACCTAACCCTAAACCTAACATAAACCCTAAGCCTCAAACTAATTGTAACTCCAAAATTAAGCCTAACCCTAACCTTTTTTTTTAGAGAGAGAGAGAATTTTTAAATATTTATTTATTTTTTTTAGCTTTTCCGGCAGACACAACATGGTTGTTTGTATGTGGTGCTGAGGATCAAACCCGGGCTGCACACATGCCAGGCGAGCGCACTACCGCTTGAGCCACATCCCAGCCCCACCCTAACCTTAATCTAACACTATCTCTAATCCTAAACCCAACTGTAACACGAAACCTAATCCAAATCCTAACCCTAAACCTAACACTGACCCAAAACTTAAATCTAACCCTAAAACTAACAGTACCCTAACTTCTAATGATAAAACTAACCAAAAACCGAATATTAACCCTATCCCTTACACTAACCCTAACATAACCCTAACACTAACCCTAACCCTAACACTAAGCCTGACCCTAACCCTAACCGTTACACAAACCGTAATCCAAACTATAACCCAAACCCTTACATAACCCTAACCTTAACCCTTTCCTAAACTTAACCCTAAATCTAACACTAAAGCTAACACTAACCCTAACCCAAATGTTAACACTAACTGTTACCTAACGCTAACCCTATCACTAAGCCTAAATTTAAACCTAACTCTAAACCTAACTCTAATATTAACCCAAACCATAACCCTAAACCTATCCCTAACTGTAACCCTAAAACTAACCTTAACACTAACCCTAAGCCTCACTATAACCCTAATCCAAACCATAACCCTAAACCTAACCCTAAGACTAAACCTAACACTAAACCTAAACCCATGAGTAACCCTAATCCTAACGCTAAAGCTAACCCTAATCTTAACCTAACCCTAATCAAATTCTAAAAGTAACCAAAACCCTTACCTTATCCCTAACACTAACCCTAATCTTATCCATTTCACTAACATATCCTAATCCTAACACTAACGGTAAGAAAATCCTTAACACTCAACCTAATGATAACACTTACCCTAAAACTATTCCTAACCCTAACACTAAACCTAACCCTAAACTTAACCCAAACACTAATAATAACACTAAACATAACCATAAACCTAACCCAATCCCAAACCCTAAATGTAACCCTAAATCTAACATTAACTCTAACCCTAACCCTAACGCTAATGTAACACTAACCACAAGCCTCACCTTAACCCTAATCCTAACCCTAACCCTAATTCTAAAACTATCCCTAAACGTAACTCTAACACTAACACAAACCCTAATCCTAACCCTAACCATAACCCTAAATGTAACACTAAACATAACCATAATCTTAACCCTAACTCTAACCCTAAAATGAACGCTAACCCTACCCCTAACCCTAACACTAACCCTAACACTAAACTTAACCCTAACACTAAACCTAAACTTAACTGTAACCCTAACACTTACCCTAAAATTAACAATAACCCCAACACTAAACCTGTCCTTAAACCTACCTCTAAACTTAACAAAAAACCTAACACTAAACCTAAACCTAACCCTAACCCTAAGGCTATAGTACCCTAACCCTAACCGTAACCGTAACCCTAACATAAAATCCTAACCCAAAACATAACCCTAATTTTAACATAACACTAACCCTAATCATTTCATAACTTTTAACCTAACACTAACCTTTTTTTTAAAACTTAATATAGGAAATTCTTTTTTTTTATTGATTGTTCAAAACATTACAGAGCTCATGATATATCATCTTTCATACATTTGACTCAACTGGGTTTTGAACTCCCATTTTTACCCCAAATACAAATTGCAGAATCACATCGGTTACACACTCACATTTTTACATAACGGCATATTAGTGACTGTTGTATTCTACTACCATTCCTATCCCCTACTATCCCCCCTCCCCTCCCCTCCCCTCCCATCTTCCCTCTCTACCTCCTCTGCCGTTGTTCAATTCTCTCCCCTTTTTTCCCTCCCCCTTGCCCCTCACAACCTCTTATAATTTTGTGTATCATTGAAGGTCTCCTACCATTTCCATATGCTTTCCCTTCTCTCTCCCTTTCTCTCCCCCCATTCGTCTTTGTTTACTGTTAGTCTTTTCCTCATGCTCTTCCTTCCTGTTCTGTTCTTAGTTGCTCTCTTTATATCAAAGAAGACATTTGGCATTTGTTTTTTAGGGCTTGGCTAGCTTCACTTAGCATAATCTGCTCTAATGCCATCCATTTCCCTGCAAATTCTATGATTTTGTCATTTCTTAGTGCTGCATAATACTCCATTGTGTATAGATGCCACATTTTTTTTATCCATTCATCTATTGAGGGGCATCTAGATTGGTTCCACAGTCTAGCTATTGTGAATTGTGCCGCTATAATCATTGATGCAGCCGTATCCCTATAGAGCGCTCTTTTAAGGTCCTCAGGGAATAGTCCGAGAAGTGCGATAGCTGGGTCAAATGGTGGCTCCATTCCCAGCTTTCCCAGGAATCTCCATACTGCTTTCCAGATTGGCCTAACCATTTTGCAGCCCCACCAGCAGTGTACAAGTGTACCCTTTTCCCCACATCCCCGCCAACACTTATTGTTGTTTGACTTCATAATGGCTGCCAATCTTACTGGGGTGAGATGGTATCTTAGGGTGGTTTTGATTTGCATTTCTCTGATTGCTAGAGATGGTGAGCATTTTTTCATGTATTTGTTGATTGATTGTATGTCCTCCTCTGAGAAGTGTCTATTCAGGTCCTTGGCCCATCTGTTGATTGGGTTATTTGTTATCTTCTTGTTTAATTTTTTGAGTTCTTTGTACATTCTGGATATTAGGGCTCTATCTGAGGTGTGGGGGGTAAAAATTTGCTCCCAGGATGTAGGCTCTCTATTTACCTCTTTTATTGTTTCTCTTGCTGAGAAAAAACTTTTTAGTTTAAGTAAGTCCCATTTGTTTATTCTTGTTGTTAACTCTTGGGCTATGGGTGTCCTATTAAGGAATTTGGAGCCCGACCCCACAATATGTAGATCGTAGCCAACTTTTTCTTCTATCAGACGCAGTGTCTCTGATTTGATATCTAGCTCCCTGATCCATTTTGAGTTAATTTTTGTGGATGGCGAGAGAAAGGGATTCAATTTCATTTTGTTGCATATGGATTTCCAATTTTCCCAGCACCATTTGTTGAAGATGCTATCTTTCCTCCATTGCATGCTTTTAGCCCCTTTATCAAATATAAGATAGTTGTAATTTTGTGGATTAGTCTCTGTGTCCTCTATTCTGTACCATTGGTCCACCTGCCTGTTTTGGTACCAGTACCATGCTGTTTTTGTTACTATTGCTCTGTAGTACAGTTTGACCTCTGGTATCGCTATACCTCCAGATTCACACTTTCTGCTTAGAATTGCTTTTGCTATTCTGGGTCTCTTGTTTTTCCATATGAATTTCATGATTGCTTTGTCTATTTCTACAAGAAATGCCGTTGGGATTTTGATTGGCATCGCATTAAACCTGTAGAGAACTTTGGGTAATATCGCCATTTTGATGATGTTAGTTCTGCCTATCCATGAACAGGGTACATTTTTCCATCTTCTGAGATCTTCTTCTATCTCTCTCTTTAGGGTTCTGTAGTTTTCATTGTATAAATCTTTCACCTCTTTTGTTAGGTTGATTCCCAAGTATCTTATTTTCTTTGAGGATATTGTGAATGGAGTGGTTTTCCTTATTTCCATTTCAGAGGTTTTGTTGCTGATATACAGGAATTCCTTTGATTTATGCGTGTTGATTTTATATCCTGCCACTTTGCTGAATTCATTTATTAACTCTAGCAGCTTCTTTGTAGACTCTTTTGGATCTGTTAAGTATATTATCATGTCATCCGCAAATAGCGATAATTTAATTTCTTCTTTTCCTATTTTTATGCCTTTAATTTCTTTTGTCTGTCTAATTGCTCTAGCTAGTACTTCGAGAACTAAATTGAATAGAAGTGGTGATAGAGGGCATCCCTGTCTTGTTCCAGATTTTAGAGGGAATGCCTTCAGTTTTTCTCCGTTTAGGATGATGCTAGCCTGAGGTTTAGCATATATAGCTTTTACAATGTTGAGGTAACTTCCTGTTATCCCTAGTTTTTCTAGTGTTTTGAACATAAAGGGATGCTGTACTTTGTCAAATGCTTTTTCTGCATCTATCGAGATGATCATATGGTTGTCTTTAAGTCTATTGATGTGGTGAATAGCATTTATTGATTTCCATATATTGAACCAGCCTTGCATGCCAGGGATGAATCCTACTTGATCATGGTGCACAAGTTTTTTGATATGTTTTTGTATTCGATTCGCCAGAATTTTATTGAGAATTTTCGCATCGAAGTTCATTAGAGATATTGGTTTGTAGTTTTCTTTCGTTGAAGTGTCTTTGTCTGGTTTCGGGATCGGAGTGATGTTGGCCTCATAGAATGAATTTGGAAGAGCTCCTTCTTTTTCTATTTCTTGAAATAGCTTGAAAAGTATTGGTATTAATTCTTCTTTGAAGGTTTTGTAGAACTCTAGGGCTCTATCTGAGGTGTGGGGGGTAAAAATTTGCTCCCAGGATGTAGGCTCTCTATTTACCTCTTTTATTGTTTCTCTTGCTGAGAAAAAACTTTTTAGTTTAAGTAAGTCCCATTTGTTTATTCTTGTTGTTAACTCTTGGGCTATGGGTGTCCTATTAAGGAATTTGGAGCCCGACCCCACAATATGTAGATCGTAGCCAACTTTTTCTTCTATCAGACGCAGTGTCTCTGATTTGATATCTAGCTCCCTGATCCATTTTGAGTTAACTTTTGTGGATGGCGAGAGAAAGGGATTCAATTTCATTTTGTTGCATATGGATTTCCAATTTTCCCAGCACCATTTGTTGAAGATGCTATCTTTCCTCCATTGCATGCTTTTAGCCCCTTTATCAAATATAAGATAGTTGTAATTTTGTGGATTAGTCTCTGTGTCCTCTATTCTGTACCATTGGTCCACCTGCCTGTTTTGGTACCAGTACCATGCTGTTTTTGTTACTATTGCTCTGTAGTACAGTTTGACCTCTGGTATCGCTATACCTCCAGATTCACACTTTCTGCTTAGAATTGCTTTTGCTATTCTGGGTCTCTTGTTTTTCCATATGAATTTCATGATTGCTTTGTCTATTTCTACAAGAAATGCCGTTGGGATTTTGATTGGCATCGCATTAAACCTGTAGAGAACTTTGGGTAATATCGCCATTTTGATGATGTTAGTTCTGCCTATCCATGAACAGGGTACATTTTTCCATCTTCTGAGATCTTCTTCTATCTCTCTCTTTAGGGTTCTGTAGTTTTCATTGTATAAATCTTTCACCTCTTTTGTTAGGTTGATTCCCAAGTATCTTATTTTCTTTGAGGATATTGTGAATGGAGTGGTTTTCCTTATTTCCATTTCAGAGGTTTTGTTGCTGATATACAGGAATGCTTTTGATTTATGCGTGTTGATTTTATAACCAGTCACTTTGCTGAATTCATTTATTAACTGTAGCAGCTTCTTTGTAGACTCTTTTGGATCTGTTAAGTATATTATCATGTCATCCGCAAATAGCGATAATTTAATTTCTTCTTTTCCTATTTTTATGCCTTTAATTTCTTTTGTCTGTCTAATTGCTCTGGCTAGTACTTCGAGAACTAAATTGAATAGAAGTGGTGATAGAGGGCATCCCTGTCTTGTTCCAGATTTTAGAGGGAATGCCTTCAGTTTTTCTCCGTTTAGGATGATGCTAGCCTGAGGTTTAGCATATATAGCTTTTACAATGTTGAGGTAAGTTCCTGTTATCCCTAGTTTTTCTAGTGTTTTGAACATAAAGGGATGCTGTACTTTGTCAAATGCTTTTTCTGCATCCATCGAGATGATCATATGGTTCTTGTCTTTAAGTCTATTGATGTGGTGAATAGCATTTATTGATTTCCGTATATTGAACCAGCCTTGCATCCCAGGAATGAATCCTACTTGATCATGGTGCACAAGTTTTCTGATATGTTTTTGTATTCGATTCGCCAGAATTTTATTGAGAATTTTTGCATCCAAGTTCATTAGAGATATTGGTCTGTAGTTTTCTTTCTTTGAAGTATCTTTGTCTGGTTTTGGGATCAAAGTGATGTTGGCCTCATAGAATGAATTTGGAAGAGCTCCTTCTTTTTCTATTTCTTGAAATAGCTTGAAAAGTATTGGTATTAATTCTTCTTTGAAGGTTTTGTAGAACTCCGCTGTATACCCATCCGGTCCAGGGCTTTTCTTGGTTGGTAGTCTTTTGATGGCTTCTTCTATTTCTTCCTTTGTTATTGGTCTGTTTAAATTGTGTGTGTCTTCCTGTCTTTAACCAATTGGTTTACCCCTGAATGTAATCTGCCTCCTTTCTCTCATAGCTTTTTAATATTCTCTCCTTGTTCTGTACGTTGGCTATCTTCATAATTATATGTCTTGGAGTTGGTCTATTATGGTTTTGAATGTTTGGGGTCCTGTAGGCTTCCAGGATTTGGCAATCCATTTCATCTTTCATCTCTGGGAAGTTTTCTAGAATTATTTCATTTAATATGCTGTCCATTCCTTTGGTTTGAGTCTCTGTGCCTTCTTCTATCCCGATGACCCTCAAATTTGGTTTTTTTATGACATCCCATATCTCTTGAATAGATTGCTCGTGGGATTTAAGCATCTTTTCTGTGTTGACTATATTCTTTTCAAGTTGATAAACCTTGTCTTCATTATCTGATGTTCTGACTTCTACTTGATCAAGTCTGTTTGTAATATTCTCGTTTGAGTTTTTAATTTGGTTTATATTTTCCTGCAATTCTAGGATTATTGTTTGTTTTTTTTTAAGATCTCTATCTCCTGGTAGAGCTCGTTCTTTGCCATTTGAATTTGTTTGTTTAATTCGTTTTCAAAATATACTTTTATTGCTTGGACTTGCTGTCTCATGTCTTCCCTAATATTCCTTTCCATTCGAGTTAGGTAGGCCTTGAGTTCGTTCCCTATCCCTGTTTCTGATGTTTCTATGTCCTCTTGTAGAATTAAGTTGTCCTGCATTGTTTGTACTCCTTTTTTTCCCTTGTTTTCTCATGATGTTTACGTTACTTTCCAGCTCTATTTGATTGCCGTGTTTCTGCTCTCTTCTATAGATTTGTTTTGGTTCTGTATTACTCTGTTGTCGCTCCTTTGTGTTGTTAAACTATGCCTGCTAAAGAGGATTCTGCTGGGAAGGATTTCCGACGGCCGAGCTCCAGTGACTTCACTTCTCTGCTATGACGGGCCCCAGGCTCCTTGCCGGGCTGTCCTAATGGGGGGGTGTGACTGGACTGTCTCTGTTTGGTTTCAGCTCCCAATTGTGGCAGGCAGGTGGTCTCCAGCTGCCCAGTAGCGCAGGCAGTGGGCGGGTGATTGGTCGCCGGCAGGGGAGTGGACTCCAGCCGCCCAGTCACATGGGCAGCAGGCCGGCTGTCGCTGGTGGGTGGGCGATCTGGGCGGGCGTTCTCCTGCTGCCCAGTTACGCGGGCAGTGGGTGATCTGTCTCCGGTGGGCCTGCGGTTTCCAGCCGCCCAGTCGCGAGGGCCTGGCCTCTAGTCCCCTGGTTTCTCTTGCTAGTCTTGGTTTCTCCTGCTAGACCAGATTTCCACTGAGTGATGGGTCTCGGCAGTTCAAACTGTACTCTGGGCCTGCCCTTTGTTGGGTGTGGAGGGTGGCTATTGGGAACCCCAGCACTGTATTGTTTTGTTTCTGTTGTGGGGGATAGAACTGTACCACTTCCTTCCCCGTCTGAAATCCCATACTCAGCCCGGGGGTCAGTGCGGGCTCAGCCGGCGGAATTCCACAGAATCGCAGCCACTTTTCTCCCTGCTTGCTAATTAATCGCTTCTCTGCGGCGCCCTGCCATCTGTAGCCTCAGGGCAGGCCACGTGAATCAGTCAGCCCGGATCTCCGGTCGCATAGTTGGCTTTTGGGATCCCCAGCACTCTATTGTTTTGATTTTTTCTGCTTGCCCCTCCCCCAGTGCTGGGTAGGCAGGTTTTCTTTTGGCTGCTGATGGGAGGGGGAGTTGAAGATCAGGTGTCTCTAGTTTTCCCCTAGTCTTTATGCAGGCTTACTCTGATACTCCCTCCCCCTGCAAAGCCTAGGAGAGATTTTATGAGAATTCCCCGATGTATGGGGGATGAGCTGAGTGACACACACCTGTTTTATTGTTGCAATGTGTCGGAGAGAGGTGGTGGTTACTTCAGCTCTCCAAGATGATGGCCGCTGATTGCTTTGGTGGAGTTTCTGTTGTGGGGGATAGGACTGTACCGCTTCCTTCCCCATCTGAAATCCCGTACTCAGCCCGGGGGTCACTGCGGGCTCAGCCAGCGGGATTCCACAGAATCGCAGCCACTTTTCTCCCTGCTTGCTAAGTAATCGCTTCTCTGCGGCGCCCCACCTTCTGTAGCCGCGGGGCAGGTCATGTGAATCAGTCAGCCCAGATCTCCGGTCGCACAATTGGCTCCCTAACACTAACCTTAACACTAAACTTTACACTAACCCTATCCCTAACACTAACCTTAACCCTAACCCTAACACTAACCCTAACCCTAACCCTAACTCAAACCCTAACATTAAACATAATCCAATTCCTAACCCTAACCCTAAAACTACCATAACCCTAACCATAAAACTAACCTAACACTAACAATAACCCTAACCCTAACTCTAACACTCACCCTAAATGTAAAATTACCAATAACCCTAATCCTAACCCTAAAAGTAACCCAAACCCTAACCCTAACCTAACCCTAACACTAACCTTCACCGTAATCCTAATCTTAACACTAACACTAACCCTAAACCTAACCTTAATCTTCTCCCTACACCTAACCTTAACCCTAACACTAACGCTAACCCTAACCCTAACCTAACCATAACCATAAAACTAACCCTAACCTAACCCTACGACTCACTTTAACCCTGTTACTAACCATAAACCAAAACCTAAATCTAACTTTAACCCTAACACAAAACCTAACCATAACACCCTCACACAAATCATAACTCTAATGCTATACTCATCCTAACACTAACCCTAAAACTAATCCTAACCCTAACTCTAAAACTAACCCTAAACATAACCCTAACTGTAACTCTAACTCTAATTATAATGCAAAAATGAACCCTAAACATAATCCTAAATGTAATCCTAAAACTAACCCTAACTGTAACAATAACTGTAACCCTAATCCTAACCCAAAAATAACCCTAACCTATTCCAAAACCTAACCCTAACCCTAACTCGAACACTAACCCTAACTCTCACTCTAACCGTAACACTAACCCCAATCCTAACCCTAGCAGTTAAACTCACACTCACCATAACAGTAAAAGTAACCCTAAACCTAAGCCTTGGGGCTGGGGATGTGGCTCAAGCGGTAGCGCGCTCACCTGGCATGCATGCAGCCCGGGTTTGATCCTCAGCACCACACACCAACAAAGATGTTGTGTCCACCGAGAACTAAAAAATAAATATTAAAAAAATTCTCTCTCTCTCACTCTCTCTCCTCTCTCACTCTCTCTTTAAAAAAAAAAAAAAACCTAAGCCTTACCTAAAGATAACCCTAACCCTAATGCTAACAATAACCCTAACCCTAACCCGAATCCTAACCAAAACCCTTGCCCTAACCCAAACCCTAGCCCTAATACTAACACAAACCCTAAACCAATCCATAACCCTATACCTAACCTAACCCTAAACCTAACCCTTACCTAACCCTAACCCTAACCCTCACCTGAACCATAATGGTAACCCACTCCCTAAACCTAACACTAAACTTAATACTAACCCTAATTCAAACACTAACACTAACCAAACCCAAACACTAACGCTAACCCTAACCCTAACCTTAACACTAACCTTAACACTAACCCTAACCCTAACACAAACCCTAACTCTATCCCTAACCCTAACCTAACACTAACCATAACCCTAACAGTTAACCTAATCCTAAACCTAATGCTAACCCTAATCCTAACCCTATCCCTAACACGAACCCTAACCCTGATCCTAACCTGAACACAACCCTAACACTAACCCTGTTCGTAACACATACACTAAGCATAAACCTAACACTAACCAAAACTAAACATTAACCGTAACCTAAGCCTAAACCTAACCCTAACAGCAACCCCAATCCTAACCCTAAAGCTAACCCTCACCCTGAAACTAACCTTAAGCCTCACCATAACCCTAACCCTAAACCTAACACTAATTTTGAACCAAACACTAAACCTAAACCTAAACCTTATCCTAAAACTAACACTAACCCTAACCTTAATACTAACCCTAACTTTTACACTAACCCTAACACTAAATATAACTCAAACCCAAACACTAACCCTTACCTTAACCCTAATCCTAACCTTAAAACTAACCCTAAACCTAATCCTAACCCTAATCCTACCACTAACCCTAACACTAACCCTAACACTAAATATAACAGGAAACCTAAACCTAACTTTAACACTAACTCTAACTCTAACCCTTACTGTAAACCTAAAACTAACAAAGTCCTTTACCTTAATCCTAATATAAACCATAAATATAACCCAAATATAACTCAAACCTTATCCTTAACCCTAACACTAATCTTAAACCTAACACTTACCCTAATCCTAACCATAACACTAACCTAACCCTAATCCTAACTCTAACCCTAATCCTAACCCTAATTTTAATCCTAACATGAACCATAAATATAACCATAACCCTAATTTATCCCTAACCCTAACCCAAATACTAACCCGAATCTTAACATGAATCTTAACCTAAACCTAACCCTAAACTTATCTTTAACTCTAATCCTAATCTTTATCATAAACCTAACCAAAACCCTAACTGTAACCCCAAATCAATAACTAACCCTAAAGCTAACACTAACCTAAATCCTAACCTAACAATAACCCTAACCCTAACCCTAAAATTAAAACTAACTCTAACCTTAACCCTAACCCTAAACCAAAATTTTACTCTAAGCCTAACCCTAACACTAACACTAAACATAACTCTAATCCTAACAAAAATGACAACCCTAGCCATAACTCTAACCCTATGAGCAACGCTAACTCTAACCCTAACACTAACCCTAAAACTAACACTAACCATAAATTTAATTCTAACCCTAACTGTAACCCTAAAACTAATCCTAAACCTAACCCTACCACTAACCCTAACATTAAACCTAATCTTAAGCCTAACTCTAACCCTCATCATAAGTATAACTGTAAGCTAATACACCTAAACCTAATCCTAACACTAAACCTAAACCTAACTATAAACCTAACCCTAATCCTTACACTAACCCTAACCCTAACCCTAACTTTATAATTAAAGCTAACACTAACCTAAACTTTAATCCTAACACTAACCCTAAACCTAACCCTAACCCTAACCTATACCCAATTTTAAAAATAACCCTAACACTAACCCTATGTTGAATCCTATCTCACCTAACCCTAAACCTAATTCTAACACTAATCCTAACCGTAACCAGAATCTTAAACATAATTCTAACTGTGACCTTAAGACAAATCCTAACCATAACACTAACACTAACCCTAACCCTAACCCTAACACTAACCCTAACCTAAACCTACACAAACACTAATTTTAACCATAACCCTAACCTTAACCCTAAACCTTAACCTAAACCTTACCTTAATCCTTACCCTAACTCTAACGCAAACCCTAACAAAAACACTAATCCTAGACCTAAACTTAAACCTAACACAAACCCTAAAACTAATGCTAACATGAACCCTAACCCTAACACTAACACTAACCCTACCACTAACCCTCACCCTAACACTATAATTAAAACTAAACCTAACCCTGACACTAAGCTAACCCTACCACTAACCCTCACCCTAACACTATAATTAAAACTAAACCTAATCCTGACCCTAAGCTAAACCTAGTCCTAACAGTAAACCTAAACCTAACCCTAAACCTAACCCTAACAATAACACCAACCCTAACCCTAACCCTAATCCTGACCTAACCCTAACACTAAGCGTTACCTAATCCTAACGTAACCCTAACACTAACCCTTACCTAACCTTAACCCTAACTCTAACCCTAACACTAATCCTAACCCTATCACTAACACTAACTGTGACCCTAACCCTATTGATAACACTAAGCTTAAACCTAACCCTAAACCTAAAACTAACCTTAACACTATCCTTAACACTAACACTAACCCTAAACCTAATGCTAACCCTAACACTACTCATAACACTAACCCTAACCCTAACCATAACCCTAACACAAACACTAACCCTAACTCTAAACCTCACCCTAACCCTAACACTAACACTAAATCTAACAATAACCCTATTCCTAATCCTATCTCTAACCCTGACCCTATTCATAATGCTAACACTAACCCTAACCCTAATGCTAACCCTAACCCTAACCCTAACTCTAACTCTAATGCTAACCCGAACACTAACCATAAACCTAACCCTAACTCTAACACTAAACCTAAACCTAAACCTAAACTGAACCCAATCCTTAACCATAACAATAACCCTAACCTAACACTAATCACAAATCTTAATCCCACCCTAACCCAAACACTAACCCTAACAATAACACTAAACCTAACTCTAACACTAACCCTAACCCTAACCCAAACTCGAACCTTAAACATAACAATAAACCTAACCCTAACACTAACAATCACCCTAACCCTAACCCTTACCCTAACACTAACCCTAAGCCTCACCATAACACTAACTCAAATACTAACCCTAAATTTAACTCTAAGCCTTATCATAACTGTAAGCCTAAACCTAAACCTAACACTAACCGTAATACAAACCCTAACCGTAATACAAACACTAACCCTAACCCTAACCCTAAAACTAACCTTAACCCTAACTCTAAACCTTAACCCTAACTCTAAACCTAACCCTAACTCTATCCCTAACCCTAACCCTAACGCTAACTGTAACACTAACCCTAAACCTAACCCTAACCCTAACCCTAATATTAATCCTAACCCTAACCGTAACACTATACCTAACCATAAACCTAACACAAAACATAACCCTAATCCTATCCTATCCCTAAGCCTAAACCTACCCTATCTCTAACCCTAAAGTTAGCCCTACCCTAATGTTAAAATTAAACTTAACAATAACTCTAACCCTAACACTAACCCAAACCCTAACCCTAAATCTAACCTAACACAACCCGTATCCTAACCTAACACTAACACTAAACCTAACTCCTAAACTAACCTTAACCCTAACCCTAACCCTAAACCTAAACCTAAACCTACATCTAAACCTAACACAAACCCTAACCCTAACACTTAACCTAACCTTGCCCCAAACCTAACACTAACCCTAACCTGAATACTAACAGTAACCATAAAACTAATCAAAACCCCAACCCTAATGCAAACATAAACCTTAAACCTTAACCTAACACTAACCATAACCCTAATACTAAACCTAAATCTAACGTTAACCCTAATCATCAAACTAACTCTGTCACCTTAACCCTAAATGGAATACTTACCCTAACACTAAAACTAACCCAAACCAAACGATAATCTTATCCCTAACTCTAACACTCACTCTGTCCCTAACCTAACACTAACTCTAACCCTAACATGAACCCTAAACCTAACCCTAGCCTACAACTAACTCTAACACTAACCCTAAACTAAACCCTAACACTAACACTAACCAAAAAAACTAACCCTAACCCTAACCCTAACATTCACCCTAACTCTAATCCTAACTTTAACCTGAACCCCAAAAAATAACTGTAAAAATAAACCTAACCCTAAATCTCACACTCTCACCCAAACTCTATCTCAAAATCTAACACTAACCCTAAACCTAACACTAACCCAATCCTAACCATAACACTAACCCTAAATGTAACACAAACCCTAACCCTAACGATAACCCTAACCTAACCCTAACCCTAATCCTAATCTAAGCCTAACCTTAACCATAACCATAACACTAACCTTAAATGTAACAAAAACCCTAACCCAAACCATAAACCTAACCCTTGCCTAACCCTAACCCTAATCCTAATTTAACCCCAACCTTAAACTAACCCTATTTCTAATCCTAAAACTTACTTTAACCCTAAACCTAACCCAAACCCTAACACTAACCATAAACCTAACCCTAAATCTAACCCTAACACAATCCCTTAGCCTAACCCTACCATAACCTAACCCTACTCTAAGCTTAACCCTATCCCTAAAACAAGCCCTAACCAAAACTTAAATTCTAACCTTAACCCTAACACTAACTCTAACAGTTATGGTAACCATAACCCTAACCCTAAATCTAATTCTAGCCATAACTCTAACCCCCAAAATAACCCTAAACCTAACACTAAACCTATCACTAATCCTAACCATATCCCTAAACCTAACACCAGCCCTAACACTAAACCTAACACTAACCCTAAAACTAACCCAAACCTAAACCTAACCGTAACTGTAACCCCAACCCTAAGACTAAAACAAACTCTAACCCAAACCATAACCCTAAACATAACTCTAACTCTAAATCTTACCTAACTATAACCCTAAACCTATACATATCACTAAAACTAACACTAACCCTAACCCGAATCCTAACACAAAACCTAACCCCAACCCTAACACTATCACTAACCTAAACCTCAACCTAATACTTACCATAACCCTAAGTCTAAACTTAATTTAACCCTCAACCTAACTCTATAACTTACACTAACTCTAATTCTTACAATAAACCTATCTGTGACTGTAACACTAAAAATAGCCTTAACTCTAAACTTAAAACTAAATCCAACCTTTTTTATCTGTAACCATAAACCTAACACTACCCCTAACCCCAACACAAACCCTAAACCTAACGCTAACTCTAACCCTAAAACAAACCTTAAATCTAATCCTAACCATAACACTAACCCAAACCCAATCCCTAACCTGAACCCCAACACTAACACTAACCCTCACCATAACATAAACCCTAAACCTAACCATAATCCTAACCCTAAACTAACCCTAATTCTAATCATAACCTATTCCTAACCCTAAACCTAACCCAAACCTAGACCTAAATTTAAACTTAACCCTACTATCCCTAAACCTAACATAAAACCTAACCCTAAATCTAACCCTAACAGAAATCCTTACCCTAACCTAACACTAATCCTAATTCTAACCCTAAAACTAACCTTAAAGGTAACCCTAACACTAATTTCAATTTAAACCTAACACAAACCCTAAATCTAACAATAAACCTAACATTACTCTAACCCTAACCATAATCTTTATTCTAGCCCAAATCCTAATTGTAACTCTAAACCTAATCCTAACCCTAAATTTAAACCTAACACAAATCCTTTTTTAAACCCTAACACTAACCCTAACCCTAACCCTATCTCTAACAAACCCTAACCCTAACCCTAAACCTAAAATTAACCCTAAGCCTAACACTAAACCTAACACTTACCATAATCTTAACCCTATATCAACCCTAACACTAATCCTAACCATAACACTCATACTAACCCTGAACCTAACCCTATCACTAAACCTAACCCGTACATGAGCCATAAGCCTAACCTAACCCTAACACTAACCCTAAACCTAACAGTAAACCTAATACTAACCCTAACATGACCCTAACCCTAACCCTATCATAATTTTATCCCTAACCCTACCCAAACCCTAACACTAACCATAATTATAACCCTAACCATAAAACTAACCTTAAACCTAACACACACCTAACTCTAACCCGAACCCTAACACTAACCGTAACATTAATCCTATACCTAACAACAACTCTAACCCAAACAATAAACCTAATATTACCTAACCCTAACACTAATGCTTACCTAACCAAACCCAAATCCTAACAGTAACAGTCACCCTAACACTAATGCTAACCATTACTTTAACACAAACCCTAAACCTAAACAAACCACTAAGCCTAACCCTCATCCAAACTGTAACCACAAACCTAACATAAACCCTAAAACTAACCCTATTCCTAACCCTAACAGAAACCTTAACCCTAAGTCTAACCCTACCTTTAACCCTAAATTTAACCCTAACCCTAAACCTAAACCTAATCCTAACACTAACATTAACCCTAACGCTAACCCTAAACCTGACCCTCACCATAACCCTATCCATAAACCTAACACTAACACTAACCCTAACACTAATTCTAAACTTAAACTCATTAAAACCCTAAACCGAACACAAACCACAACCCTAACCATAACACGAACATTAACCTAATCCTAACACTAACCCTAACCTAACACTACCTCTAACCCTTAACTTAACCCTATTACTAATCCTAACCTTAACCCTTACCATAGCACTAACCCTACCCTAACCCAAACCCTAAACTTAACACTAATTCTAACCTTAACCCTGACCCTATTAGGAACCCTAACCATTATCCTAAAGCTAAAACTAAACCTAAACTTTACCCAAACACAAACACTAACCCTAACCCTAAAACTAACCCTAACACTAACCCTAACTCTAACCTCAACACTAACCATATCATTAACCCTAACCTTAACACTAAACCTAAAACTAACCCTAAAACTAATCCTAAGTCTAAAACAAATTCTCATTCTAAACCTAAACCTAACTATAACACTAAGCCTAACACTGACCCTAAACCTAACCCTAAGACTAACACTAACCATTACACTAACAATAAACCTCACCCTAAATTTCACCCTAACCCTAACCCTAAACCAAACAGTAATTCTAACTCTAATCCTAACACTAACCCTAAAGCTATCTATAACCCTAAACAAAACACTAATGCTAAACCTAACCCTCACTCAAACACCAACACTTATGTAACCCTAACCCTAAACTTAAACCTAACAATAACCTTAACATTAGCCCTAACACGAACCCTAACCCTCAACCTAATCCTAACCAAACCCTAACCTTTATAATAACTGAAACCTAACCCAAACCCTACTCTGAAACTTAGCTCTAACCATAACCACAACCATAACCATAACCATAACCATAACCCTTACACAAACCTAACCCTTATCCTAACCCTAAACCTAAACCTAACAATAACCCTAACATTAACCCTGACACGATCCCTAACCCTAAACCTAATCCTAACCAAACCCTAATCCTTACGCTAACCTAAACCTAACCCAAACCCTATTCTCAAAATTAGCTCTAACTATAACCATAACCATAACCATAACCCTAACCGTAACCCTAACACAAACCTAAACCTTATCCTAACACTAAACCTAAACCTAACCCTAACCTTAATTCTAACCCTAACACTTAACCTAACCCTAATTATAACCCTAAACCTAACACAAACCCTAACCCAAATCATAACCATAACCCTAACCTAACGCTAACACTAACACTTACCTAAACCTAACCATAATCCTAACCCTAACATTAACCCTAACAATAAATCTACCCATAACTTTAACACGAACCCTAAACCTAAACATATCACAAAGTCTAATCTTCACCCAAACTATAACCCTAACCCTAACACTAACCCAAAACCTAACCCTAACTATAATCCTAGCATAAATACTAACCCTAACACTAACACTAAATCTAACCCTATCTTTAAACCTAACCCCAACCTTAATCATAACCGTAACAATAACCTAAACCTAACACTAAAACTAACCCTTCACACTAACCCTAAACCTAAACCTAACACTAGCCCTAACCCTAACAATAAGAGCCACCCTAAACCTATGTGTAACCCTAACCCAAACACTAACACTAACACAAACTCTAACCCTAAACCTAACACTAATCCTAATCCTAACCCAAAACCTAAACATAAACCTAACACTAACCCTAACCATAAACCTAACTCTAACTCTACCCCTAACACTAACCTTAACCTTAACCCTTACCCGAACCTACCCTAACAATAACCCTAATTCTAAGCTTAATCCAAAACATAACTGTAACTCTAAATATAACCCTAATGGTAACCCTAACAGAAACCCTAACCCTAACCCTAACACAAACCCTAACCCTACTTTTACACTAAGGCGAATTGTAACTATAACCCTAAACCTATTCCTAAACCTTAACTCTGACCTTAAACCTAACCTTAACAGTAACTTTAATCTAACCATTACACTAACCCCAAAACCAACCCTAAGCGTAACACAAACCCGAACTCTAACCATAACCCTAACCTTAACCTAACCCTAACCGTAACACTAACTCTAACCCTAACACTAGCCATAAACTTTAACCTAACACTAACCATAACCCTAAGCTTAACCCTAACACTAACCATAAACCTAAACCTAAACATAACCCTAACACTAAATTCAACCCTAACTCTAACCCAAACTCTAACCCTAAGCCTCACCCTAACCCTAACCTTAAACTTAACACTAAACCTAACACTAACTCTAACCCTAATGTTAACACTAACTCTTACCCCAATGATAACCTTATCACTAACCCTAACCTTAAACCTAACTCTAATCCTAACACTAGCATTAACCTTAAAAATAACCATAACCATAACCCTAACCCTAATTGTAACCTTATAACTAACACTAACACTAACCCTAAGCCTCACTATAACCCTAATCATAACTGTAACCCTAACCCTAACACTAAACCTCATGCTAAACCTAAACCCATGACTAACCCTAACCATAACCTAAAACTAAACCTAATCCTAACCGTAAACCTAACTTTAAATCTAAACCTTACCTAAACATAACCCTATCCCTAGCTGTAACCGTAACAATAACTCTAACTTAAAACTAACCGAAATCCTAACTTTAACTCTCACGCTAACCCTAACCCTCAACCTAACAGTAAAACTAACCCAAACCCTAACAGTAAACCTAAACCTAAGTTTAACCCTAACCCAAACACTAATGGTAACTTAACCCTAACCCTAATACTAACACTAACCCAAACTGTAAACATAAACCTAATACTAAGACTAAACCTAACCCTTACACTAACATGAACCCTCACCCTCCCTAACCTTCACCCAACCCTAACCTAAACCTAACCGTAACTCTAACACTAAACCTAACCCTAACCATAACCATAAAACTTACCTAACACTAACAATAACCCTACCTCCAACTCTAACCCTCACCCTAAACCTAATTCTAACACTAATCATAATCCTATCCCTAACATGAACCCAAACCCTAACCCTAACCCTAACCTAAGCCTAGCACTAACCTTCACCAAAACCCTAACCTAACCCTAACACTAACCTTCACCAAAACCTTAACTTAACACTAACTCAAAAATTAAACAAAAAACCCTTTAACCTAACCCTAACCCTAACCATAACCCCAACCCTTACCCTAATCCTAAAGATAACCCTTACCCTAACATTAATCCTAAACCTGACCCTAACTGTAAACCTTTAAAACACTAATCCTAACCCTAATGTAACATTAAATCTAAACTTAATTTAACCCTTACCCTATCCTTTACACTAACCCTAACCCTAAACCTAACATTAAATCTAACCATAACCCTAACCCTAATCCTAACACTTACCCTGTCCCTAACACTAACTCTAACATAAACTTTAACCCTAACCCTACCCTTACACTAATTCTAATACTAATCCTAACCCTAACCCTAACTCTAACAATAATACTAACCATAATCCAAACCCTATACATAACCTTAACTTAAAACTAACCCTAAACCTAACCCTCATCCTAACCCTCACCCTAAACCTATAACTAACCCCAACACTAATACTAACAGTAACCCTAAACCTAACCCTAACCCTAACCCACACACTAACGCTAACGCCGAAACTAACACTAACACTAACAATAACCCTAACTTAAACCCTAAACCTAAATCTAACATGAACAATAACCCTAACACGAGCCATAATCCTAATCCAAACCCTAATTTAACCTTAAAACTAACCCTAACCCAAACACTAATCCTAAACCTAACCCTAACCCTAACCCTAACACTAAAACACCCTAATCCTAACCCTTATCGTAACCCAAACTATAACACTAACCATAACCCCACCAAAACCCCTAATCCTAAACTAACTAAACTAACGCTAAACCTAAAACTAATCCTAACCCTTACACTAACACTAAATCTAATCCTAACCCTAACACTAAAACTAACACTAATTGTAACCATAACGATAATCCTAACCCTAAATCTTACCCTAACCCTAATTATAACTTTAACCCCAATATTAAACCTAACCCTAACCCTAACACTAACACTAACACTAAGACTAACCCTAATCCTAACCGAAATTCTCACCCCAGGAAAACTCTAACCCTAATCATAACACAAAACCTAA
The DNA here is from genome assembly GCA_002406435.1 of Spermophilus dauricus. NCBI lineage: Eukaryota > Metazoa > Chordata > Mammalia > Rodentia > Sciuridae > Spermophilus > Spermophilus dauricus. The sequence goes on along the minus strand of KZ295817.1, from coordinate 204,028 downwards.
CCCTAACCATAACCCTAAACATAACCAAAACTTAACCCTAACCAAAATTTTACACTAATCCAAACCTTTACCCTATCTCTATCACTAACCATAAACTTATCCCTAACACTAACCATACCCTAACACTAACCCTAACTTTAAGAAAAATCTTAACCCTAAACCTAATGATAATAATAACCCTAAAACTATCCTGAAACCTAACAATAAATGCCGCAGTCTGATGAGCAACTTTGCTCATCATTTTGCATTACTCATATAACAGGAATCCCATACAATCTCCAGGGACAAGGCATAGTTGAAAGAGATCATCAAACTATTAAAATGTACTTATTAAAGCAAAAAGAGGGAATTGGGAAGGGGTATATATCTCCCAAAGATAAACATAAAATAACCCTTTTTACTCTAAACTTTTAAAATTTGGATTCATCAGGGCTTAGTGCTGCAGAAAGGTACATGAGTCCAAAAAATGTACATAAGCCCAAGGTACTTTGGAAGGATATTCTAACAGAACAATGGAAAGGTCCTGACCCAGTCATTGTCTAGGGAGTCGGGGGTCTGTTTGTGTGTTTCCACAGGGAGAACAGCAGCCAATTTGGATTCCAGAGAGATTAAAGTGATTTCTACAGACCAAAATGAAGATGATTTGGCTCAAATCCAAAATAGCTGATATCCAGAACTCCATATTGGCTATCCTTAAATCTGCGACAGTGGTTCTCCCACACCTGGAGGCTAATGAATAATGAACACCATTAAGGCCTATTTCAAATGTAAAAAATCCTTGGGGCTTGCTTGTGGGAATATCTTCAGACCCATATGCAAGTTACAGGAAAAAGGATGGGATATCCAATGAAGAGTCAAACCCAGGTGGTAACCAATATGCTTTTTTCAATATCTATTTTATTATTGCCCTTTCCCACATCATGAAGTTCTATTATATTTTTTTGAGCTCATACAGACCTAGGTTAATGCTTTTCTGATCAGTTCTATTTTTTTGACTGTGGAGTTTTTAAATATTGCAATGGAGATTTCACCTGTGAAAAGCTACAAGGCCTTTACTATTATGTTATGTGTTGTATGTATTGTATTATGTGTGCACACTTGTGTTTTGTGTTGTATGTCTGTATGTCCGTATGCCCATATATCATATATGAGGAGCACTCATGAAAAAATGAATTCAAATATATTTTTTATTATTTACGTGATTTAAATGGTTTAATTTAAATTGGGTAAACAGCTGTTGAGGACTGTTTTAAAATGTGAACATAAAAGTAGGTTAACAGATCTGTTTGTTTACTTTCACCTTATCTTTTCATTATATCTAATTCTATTCAGGATAGTAAATCGTTTAGATTTTTTTTTTTTTTTAGTGCCTGCTGGAATAATTTTTTTTTTAGCCATCATTGCCAGGATTCCTATCTTCATCCCAGTGCCGGTGAAAACAAAGAAAAAAAACAAACTACAGCTTCTGTGATAGCTATCACAACAAACTGTATGAACTGATACATCAATAAATAATGTAACTCAACAAGTGATGCTCAATCAAGAAGTTGATTTACTTTGGGAGGAAATGGACATATTAATGGATTCCTCTGCTTTGAACAACTTGCAGAACTTACCTGGACTATGTATCACTTGTTCTGTTGGTGCAGCGACTTGTGGTAGTGCTGGGGTATTTTTGCTGATGGTGTCATCGGTGGTACAATTTTTCCAAAAAGAGCCATCAATTGGCTTGGTGTCGTGGCATTTTGTATCCTCCTCCCTTCTGCTTGTGATGGTCATTCAACTAAAATTTGGGGGCCAACAGAGGTGAGGCAAAGAACCTCAACCCCACTGGTGCAGAGGCCTTTCCACAAGTATGGCTGTATGCTGGGCTGGTAGTCAATGACGGGTAAGATCCAATTGCAATCTTACCAACCTAAGACAGGAGGCTGACGCCTTGAGGTCAGCTCATCTGATGACGGGTAAGCACCATATGTAGTATTGGACAACCTAAGGAACGCACAGTCCCTAAGCCACATGCTTGTTGTTTAATTAAACAGAAGGGAAAGATGTTTTGAGTTCTCACTGAGTTCCCATTGAGTTTCGGTGGAGCACCCCGTTGAGGGCAGAGAGAATACCAAGGGAGTGCGCGTGTAGTGCTGGTGGAGTTCGGGCAATAAAGAAGTTCCTGTTTGAACCTACAAGTGCCTCATGGTGGTTCAGTTATTTTGTGCCTAGCCAGACTGTGACACTTAACCCTAATGGTAACCCTAGACCTATTCCTAATCCTTAGGCTAACCAAATCCTAACCCTATTAATAGTCCTAACACTAGATCTCATTCTAGCTCTAATGCTATCCCAAACCCTAACCCTAAGCCTGACCCTTATTCTGACCATAACATAAAACCTAGTTGTAAACCTGACCCTAACCCTAAACCAAACCCTAACACTAGCCATACTTTAAGCTTATACCTAAAGCTCACCCTGCCACTAGCTCTAGACTTAAACCTAATCATAAATCTAGCCTGAACTCTAGCGCTAGACCGAAACAAAATCCTAGCCCTAGCCCTAAAAAAAAACTTTACCTAAAAGAAACACTAACTCTACCCCTAGACTGAAACTTAGTCTTAATTCTGGCATTAACCCTATATTTAACTCTAACCCAAACACTGACCCTGGTTTAACACTAAACCTAACTTTAAACCTGAAATTAACCAAAACCTAAACCTAATTCTAGACTCAGCCATAACCCTAACCCTAAAACTAGCCCTAATCATAACCTTAGATCTTACATTACACATAGCCCTAATGCTAGGCCTAAACCTAACTTTAAACATAGAGCTAATATTAGTCCTAAACCTACCCCTAAACATAACCCTAACCCTAACACTAGCCCTATACCTAACCCTAGCCCTCACCTTAGTCCTAAGATAGCTCAATGCCTAACCATAAACATAAGCCTAGACCTATCCCTAACTCTCACCCTAAACCTAGCCCAAATTCTAAACTTAACCTAGCCCTAAGCCTAGCTCTAAACCTACCCATTACCCTAACCCAAAACATAAACTTATTGATAATCCTAGCCTGAAGCCTAATCTTAATCCTAACCCTAAACGGAAAACTAACCATAGATATATCCCTAAAATTAAACTAGCATAGTCCTAACTCTAGATAAAACCATAAACCTAACCACAAAACTAAACATAACCAAAGCTCTAATCCTAACTCTATCACTAATTCTAACTCTAAATCAAATATAAACCTAAACTAAACCTCTCCATTACCTTAACCCTAACCCTAACGTTAATGATAACCCTAGCTCTAACTCTAACACTAACCCTAAAACTACCGTAATCCTATCCCTAGACCTCACCCTAAACATATCCTTAACCCTAGCTAAAAAACCTAACCTTTATGCAAACATAACCCTAAACCTAAGACTAACCCTAGTTATAACAGTAAATCCAATGCTAACTCAAGGCATATTCCTAACCATAACTGTAGTTCTAACCTAAATTCGAACCCTATCAATTACCCTAACCATAAAACTTACCCTAATGCTAAACTGAGCCTAACCCTAGCCCTCTCACAAACACTAACTGTATCAATTACCCTAAACCAAACCTGAACCTTAAAACAAACCCTAACCATACCCTAACCCTAATACTAATTTGAGCCTTAAAACTAAATCCTTACCTAAACCTAATCCTAATCCTAATAATTCCCTGAGTTCTATACCTGACCCTTATGCTAAACCTAACACTAACACTAGATGTAGCCATAAGCCTAACCCTAAAACTATCTTTAACCATAACCCTAAACCTGATATTAGCCCTAGCACTAATCCTAGTCCTGAATATAATACAAACACAAGCCCTCATTCTAGACCTAAACCTAGCCTTAATCATAACCCTAATCCCAACACTAGCCCTAACCCTAACTCTAACCCTCACCCTAATTCTAAACCTAGCTATAATGCCATTCTTTATGCTAAACTTAAACCCTACCCTATCCCTATCTCTAGGCCTTAGCTGAACACTAACCCTAGCTCAAATCCTAGCCCTAATTTAACCCTATCCCAAACCCTAAATCTAATTTTAGCCCTATCACTGACTCTAACTCCAAAACTAACCCTATCCCTAGTTCTAAACATATCCATTACCATAACTCTAACCCTAGCCCTACCCTTGCCCAATCCTAGATTTAACCTAACTATAAATGTAACCCTAACTCTAAGTCTAAGCCTAACACAAACATTAGCTCTGACTCTAATACTAATTGTAAAACTAGCCCTAACTCTAACCCTAGGACTAAAACAAAACCGAGCAATAGATGTAATCTAAACCTTAACATAAACTAAAAACTAAACTACAACAAAAACTAATCCTAGCCCTAATTGATTCCTAACCCTAACTTATAAACTAACTCTGACCCTTACTCATATCTTAACACTCACCCTAGCTCTAAACATGACACTAACCTTAAGCCAAACCCTAACAGTAACAGTAGCCTTAACCCTAACCATAACCGTAACCCTAACCAGAGAACTAACAATAGACCTAACCCTAAAACTAACAGTCGCCATAGCCCTAACCCTAGTTCAAAACCTAACCTGTATCATAAACCTAAACATAACCATACCCTTAACATTAACCCTAAAACTAAATCTAATCCTAATCCTAAACCTAAACCTACATCTAACCATACCATTACACTAACTCTTATCCTAATCCTAATAATAACCCTAGAATTAACCTTAAAACTAACCCTAAACCTACCATAATCCTGTCGCTAGACCTAAGACTGAACCTAATCCTCATCCTAGCTATAGCACTAACAGTAGCTCAAACCCTAGCCCTTACCCTAAACATAACCCTAGACCAAAACCTAACCCCAACCCTAGCCCAAACCCTAGCTCTAACTCTTTCCATTACCCTAATCATAACCTTAAACCTAATGCTAAACCTAGCCCTACCCCTACCCCTACCCCTAACTCTATCTCTAGCCCTGATTCTAACCTGAAGTATCAACCTACCCCTAACACTTACTCAATCCCTGACCCTTATCCTTAACCTAACCATAAGAAAATGATAAGCCTAAACCTAACACTAACACTAGCCCTTTCCTAAACTTAAAATTAGACTTAACCTTAGCTCTAAACCCACCCATTACCCTAACCCTAAACATAAACGTCATTATAACCCTAGCCCTAACCCTAAACCTACTCTAACCCTAACTGTAAACCTAACCCTAGACCAAACCATAAACCTAACCCTTGCCGTAGATCTAACTCTAGCTCAAACTGTAACAATTATGCTAAACTTAACACTATCCCTAGTCCTAAACCTACACCTAACACTAACAATAATCCGACATCTAAACCTGTCCATTAACTTAACCCTAATTTTAACCCTAATCCTAACCCTAGACCTAATCCTAAACCTAACCCTATGCTTAGCACTAATCCTAGCTAAAACCCTAACCCATATCATAAATCTAACCCTAGCATTAATCCTAACCCTTACCCTAACTCTAGCCATAATCCTAAACATAATCCTAGCTCTAACCCTATCCATTACCCTAATGATAACCATAAACCTAAAGCTAACCCTAGGCCTAACCCTAACACTATCCATTACCCTAAATCTAACTTGAGCCCTAAACCTATCCTGAAGCCTAAAACTAAGCTTATCCATTACCCTAACCCTAACTAAAACCTAATGCTAATTTGAGCCATAACTATAAACCTCAAACTAACCCAAACAAAAAAACAAAACAAAACAAAACAAAACAAAAAACCAAAAATGGACTCTGACTATTATAATACCCCTAGCTCTCAACTTGAACCTCACCCTAACCTAACTCTGAAACTAGACCTAGCCATAAATCTTACCCGAAAGCTATCCTTAACCATAACCCTAGAACTGATATTAGCCCTAGCCCTAATTCTTGCCATAACCCTAAGACAAATGCTAGCCCTCACCCAAGCCATAAAACCTAGCCTGGATCCTAACCTGAACCATAACAGCAGCCCTATCCTTAAATTTGTCCCTCGCCCTAGTTCTGAACCTTGCTATAACCCCATAACTTCCCCCCAAATCTAACCCTAACTCTAACTCTAGACTGAACCCTTACACTAACATTAGACCTGATCCTAGCCCTAAATTAGCCCTAACCCTACCACTACCACTAAGACTAACTCTAACACTCGCCCTAGCCCTATTCCTAGATCTAACCCTATCCCTTTCCATAACCCTAACACTTGCCCTAACCCTAGCCATAACACTAGCCCTAGCCCTAACCCTAGAACTAACCATAACTCTAAGTCCAACCCTAACCCTAAGCCTCAACCTCACACTAACACTAGCTCTAACACTAACATTAATCCTCAATCTAGTCCTAATTTAGTTCAAGCCCTAAAACAAAAACCAAGCCATAGCCCTAATCTTAACCCTTAATCTAAACCAAAACCTAACCCTACAGCTAGCCCTAACCTTAGCCCTAATCCCAGTCCTAACCTAACCCTAAAACTAACCTTGAGCCTGACTATGACCTTACACAACCCTAGGTCTAACATCACCCTAAAAGTATACCTAAACCTGAAACTAATACTAGCTCTAACCATAACCATAAAAGTAGCTGTAAACATAACTCTTGTTCTTATATTAGCTGTAGCCCTAACCTAACCCAAAACCTATCCCTAAACTGAACCCTAAACTTCGTTTTAACACTAACCCTAACCCTAGCCCTAACCATTACGCTAAATATAATCCTAACCATAAAACTGGCCCTAACCCTAAACCTAACCCTACACTTTATCATAACTGTAATCCTAGTCCTAAATCAAGCTCTAATCCTATTCATTACCCTAAACATAACCCTAACCCTAATGATAACCCTAGTCTTAAACCTAATCCTAAACCTAGACCTAACCCTAAACCTGTTGACCAAGCCCTAAACATAGCTTAAACCCTAACACACTAAACCTAACACTAACACTAAACCTAGATCTAAACCTAAACCTAACCCTAGCTCTAATCCTAACCATAACTCTAGACCTAAACCTATGCATTACATAAGCATAACCCAAACATAGCTCTAAATATAAATCTAACCCCACCCATTACCCTAACCCTAATTATAAACATCATGATAACATTAGCCCTAACCCTAAACCTACTCTAAGAGTAACTCTAAACTTAACAGTAGTCCTAACCCTGAACCTACACTAACCTTAACTATAAACCTAACCCTAGAACTAACCGTAAATCTAACCCTTGCCAGAGTCCTAATCCTAGCTCAAACCCTAACAGATATGCTAAACCTAACACTAACCCTACTCCTAAACCTAAATCTAATCCTACACATTTAGGCCTAACCCTAAACCTATCGCTAACACTAACCTTATCCTTACCTAAAACTAAACTGAACACTAAACCTAACCCTATCAATTACTCTAACCCTAACTCTAACCCTAACCCCAATGCTAATTTGAGCCCTAAAACTAAAACAATGCCTAACCCAAACTCTGAGCAAGACACTGACTCTAAAGAAACACCTAGCTCTAAACTAACCCTTACCCTAAACATAACCCTTAAACTAGACCTAGCCATAAAACTAACCCTAAAGAATCCCTAACCATAACTCTAGACCTGACATTAGCACTCGACCTAATTCTTGCCTTAAACCTAAAACAAACCCAAGCTTTCATCCTAGCCCTAAACCTAGCCTTAATACTAACCCGAGCCCTAATCCAAGACCAAACCATAATTTCAACCCTCGCCCTAGTTCTGAACCTAGGTATAACCACATCCTTTCCCCTATCCCTAACCCTAACTCTAACACTATCACTAACACTAACCCTAGCCCTAAAACTAGGCCTAATCCTAACACTAAGCATAGCTCTAATTCTAGCCCTAATTTATTGCTAACTGTAACCCTAACTCTAACCCTAGCCCTAAGACTAACCCTAACACTAGACCTAGACGTATTTCTAGTAGCAACCTTATCTATTGCCTAACCCTAACACTAGCCCTAACCTTAGTCCTAACCCTAGTCATAGTTCTAAACCTAGAACCAACACTAAATCTAAATCTAACCCTAACTCTAAACCTAAACCTCACCCTAACACTAGCTCTAACTCTAATTCTAATTTGAAAACTAGCCCTAACTCTAGCCATATCCCACAAATAAAACTGAGCTATAGCCCTAACACTAACCCTTAACCTAAACCAAATCCTAAACCTAGTCCTAACCCTATCCCTACAACAAATACTGACCCTGACCCTAAAACTAACCCTAATTTAAACATTACCCTAACCATAAACCTAACCCCAACACTAGACCTAGCCCTAATACTAACCCTAAAACTATCTCTAACGGTAAAGCTAGTTCTTACATTAACCATAGCCCTAAACCCAACAGAATTTGAAAACTAGCCCTAACTCTAGCCATATCCCACAAATAAAACTGAGCTATAGCCCTAACACTAACCCTTAACCTAAACCAAATCCTAAACCTAGTCCTAACCCTATCCCTACAACAAATACTGACCCTGACCCTAAAACTAACCCTAATTTAAACATTACCCTAACCATAAATCTAACCCGAACACTAGACCTAGCCCTAATACTAACCCTAAAACTATCTCTAACGGTAAAGCTAGTTCTTACATTAACCATAACCCTAAACCCAACACAAAACCTAGCGCTAATCTGAGCCTCAACCCTAGCTTTGACTCTAACCCTAACCATAACCCTAACCCTAACACTAACCCAAACCCTAGCTCTAAAATTATTCCTTATCCTAAGTCAAACTCTCACCATAATGCTATCCTAGTTGTAACACTAATCCTTAGCTTACACCAAACCCTAACTATATTACTAGTCCTAATGCTAGCCCTCACTCTATCTCTAACCCTAACCCGAAGCATAAACCTAACTCTTACACTTATTCTGACCCTAACACTAACCCTAGGTCAAAACCTGAACTTAATACTAAACCAAACTCTAACACTAGCCCTACCAGTAAACCTATACCTAAAACTAACCATAACACTAACACTAGACCTAAACTTAATCCTAAATATAGCCATAACTCTAGCCCTATTTCTAAACAAAAACCTAGTCCTAGCCCTAAAATAACCATTAACCTAATGCAAAAACTAGCCCTAGCCCTAGACCTAAGTCTAATTCTAATTCTGGCCCTAACCATAAACCCAATGCTAGCCTGAACACTGATGCTTACCCTAACAAAACACCTATTCCGAAGCCTTATCCTAACCCAAAACTTAAATCTAACACTAGACATGTCTATAACCCTAACCCCAAAAAACTAGCCGAAACCATAACCCTAGCTCTTACATTACCCATAGCCCTAACTCTAGCTATAAACAACACAAAAAACCTAGCCCTAATACAAGCCCTAAACCTAAACCTAAGCATAACCTTAACCCTAACCCTAGCACAAAAACTAAAACTAATGCTTGCCTTAGCCCTAACCCTAGCTCAAAATCTAACCCTTACCCTAAACATCACCCTAGCTCTAACCCTAACCTAACCCTATTCCTAATCCTAAGTGTAGTCATAGCCCAAATTCTAGCTCTAACTTTATCCATTACCTTAAACATAACCCTAACCATAATGATAACCCTAGCCCTAACCCTAACTCTAACCCTAACCCTATCCCGAACCGTAGCCCTGATTCTAAAGCTAACCCTTGCCCTAGACTTACCTCTAGTTCAAACACTAACACTTACCCTAAACCGAACCCTAACACTAAGCCTAGGAGTAACCCAAACCCTAGCCCTTATGCTATCCTTAACCTAAGCCCTAACACTACCACTAAACCAATTCATTACTCTAAAAATAAGCCTAAACCAAATGCTAACCCTAGGCCTAATCTTAAACCTATCCCTAACACTAACCCTATACATTACTCTAAACTTAACCTGAACTGTAAACCTAACTGTATCCATTACTCTAACCCCAACATTAACCCTAATGCTAATTTGAGCCCTAACCTTAAACCTTAACCCCAACCAAACCCTAACCCATACTCTGATCCTAAAAATAACCTAGCTCAATACCTTACTTGCACATTAAACCTAACCCTTACACTAGACCTAACCATAAACCTATCCCTAACACTACCCCTAATCATAACCCTAGACCTGACATTATCCCTAGCCCTAATTCTATCCCTATCCCTAACACAAACCCTAGCCCTCATCCTAGCCCTAAATCTTGACTTAACCCTAATCCAAACCCTCACCCTAGTCTTATCCCTAAATATAACCCTCACCATAACACTGAACCCAGCTATATAACCCCATCCCTTTTCTTAAAACTAACCCTAACCCTAGCCCTAAGCATAGGCCCAACCCTAACACTAACCATGGCACTAATCCTAGGCCTATTTGAACCCTAATCTTAACCCTACCAATAATTCTAGCCCTAAGATTAACTCTAACTCATCCCCAAGCCCTATTTCTATTTATAATGCTATTCGTTACCATAACTCTCACAATAGCCCTAACCCTACCCATAGCCCTAACCCAAGATCTAACCATAAGTCTAAATCTAACCCTAATTTTAAGCCTAAACCTCATTCTACAACTAGCTCTAACACTATTGCTAATCCTAAAAATAGCGCTAATACAAGCCGTAGCCCTAAAACAAAACCGAGCCATTGCTCTAACCCTAAAACTTAACTTAAACCAAATCCTAATCCATAACTAGCCATAACCTGAGCTCTAATTCGAGTCCTAGGCCTAAAACTAACCCTCACTCTGACTCATATCCAAACACAAACCCTAGCTCTAAATATCACCCTAACACTAAAACTAATGCTGACACTAGACCTAGCGAAACCCTAACCCTAAAACTAACCCTAATCATAACCCTAGTTCTTACATTGGCCTTAGCTAAACCCTAGCCCTAACTCTAACACAAAAATAGCCCTAATCCGAGCCCTAACACTAGATTTAACCCTAACCCTAACCCTAAAACTAGCCCTAAACCTAACCCTAATCTTAGCCCTAACCCTAGCTCTAATCCTATCCATTCCCCTAAGCCAAACTCTAATCATAATGCTAACTCTAGTCCTAATCCTAATCCTTAGCCAAACCCAAACAATAACTTTATTACTAGTCCTAATACTAGCCCTCATTCTAGATCTAACCCTAACCCCAAACCTCACACTAACCGTCACCCTTATTCTGACCCTAATACTAATTATAGGTCTGAACCTGACCCTAAACCGAATCTGAAACCTGAAACTAGCCCTACCAGTAAAATTGTACCTAAACCTAATCCTAACACTAGCCCCAGACCTAAACCTAATCCTAAGTCTACCTATTACCCCAGCCCTTGACCTAAAAAAAAACCCAACGTAGTGCTAGCCCTAAAAATAACCCTTAACCTAAACAAAAAACTAACCCTACCACTAGAACTAAGACTAGTTCTATTCTGGTTTCACCCGAACCCTAACTTTAAGCTTAATACTGGGCTTGACACTAACATTAAAACTAGCTCTAAACCTGACCCTATCCAAACACCAAAACCTAACACTAGACCTACTGTAATCCTAACCTTAAAACTAGCTCTAATCAGAACCCTAGATCTTGCATTACACATAGCACTTACCCTAGGCCTAAACCTAAAACAAAATTTAAATAACCCTAATCCTAATTGAGGCCTAAGACTTCCCTAAGCATAACACTCACACTAACCCTATCCCTAGTCCTAACCCTAACATTCACCCTCACCTTAGTCCTAACCCTTACTCAAAGCCTAAGCCTTAGCGTAAACATAAACCTAGAACTATCCCTAAACATAACTTTAATCGTAGCACTAATCCTAACCTTAAACATAGACCTAACACTAGCTCCAACCCTATCCATTACCCTAACTCTAACCCTAACACTAATGTTAACCCTATTCCTAACCGTAACCGAAGCCCTAACCCAAACCATAAACCTAACCCAAGACCTAACCCTAAACCTAAACCTTGCCATAGCCATAACCCTAACTCTTACCCTAAAACCAACACTAAACCTACTCTAAAACTAAACTTAAACCTAAACCTAACCTTAACCATAAAGCCAAGCTTACATCTAACCCAATCTATTACCATAAACCTAATCCTAAACCTAATGAATTCCCTAGCCCTAACCCTAAACTTAACCCTGACCATAACACTTAACCTAACCCTCGTCCTAGACCTAAACCTAGCTCAAAACCTAAATTTTACCCTAAATATAAGCCTAACCCAAACCCTGAGCTAGGATTATGCAACCTTACCCAAAATCTAACCTAACTCTAGCCTTAATCCTAAACTAACCCTATCCATAAGTATAGATCTAACCCTATATATTATCTTTATGATAACCCTAATCCTAATGCTAACCCTAGGCCTAACCCTAACCCTATGCTAACCCTAAAGCTCTCCATTGCCCTAAACCTACCCTGGACCCTAAACCTAACCCAAAAAATTTCCCTAACCCTTACTCTAACCCTAATGCTCATTTGAGCCTTATCCCTAAGCCTTATCCTAAAACAAACCATAAACCTGATTCTGACCCTAAAAATACACCTAGCTCTTAACCTGACCATTACTCAAAGCCTAACACTTACACTAGACATAGACACACACCTAACCCTATCTACCTCACACTGTAACACTAGACCTGACATTAGCCCTAGCCCTAATTCTAGACCTAACACTACAACAAACCCTAGCCCTCATCCTAGCCCCAAATCTAGCCTTAATCATAACCCTTAACTTAACCCTATCCCTAACCCTAATTCTAAATGTCACCCTACATCGAAACCTAGGTATAACACCATACTGTACCCTAAAATTAACTATAACCCTAGCACCAACACCAGGCCTAAGCTGAACACTAACCCTAGCCCTAATCTTAGCCCTAACTTAGCCCTATCCGTAAAACTAACCAAAATCCTAGGTCTAAGACTAACTCTAACTCTCACCCTAGCCCTAGTTCTAACCCTATCTGTTACTGTAACCATAACCCTAGCCCTATACCCTTGCCCTATGGTTAGACCTAGCCCTAATCCTAGATCTAAAGCTAAATCCAAAACTAACCCTAACTAAAAGCCTAAGCCTAACACTAACACTAGCCCTATCCCTATTGCTAATCTTATAACTAGCCCAAACCCTAAACCTAGGACTAAAACAAAACTGAGCAACAGCCCTAACCCTAAACCTTAACTTAAACCAAATACTAACACTACACCTAGACGTAATCCTACCCCTAATTCGAGTTCTAACTCTAACCTAAAATCTTACCCTGACACTGATTCATATCCTAATACTGACCCTAGCTCTAAAGACCACCCTAAACTTAAATCAAACACTAACAGTAAGCCTACCCTAATTCAAGTCATAACCCTAACCTTAAAGCTAACCCTGACCCTGAATGATATCCTAACATTCACCCTAGCTCTAAACACAGCCCTCACCTTAAACCAAACACTAACAGTAACCCTATCCCTTATTAGAGTCCTAACCTAACCCTTAAACTAACGCTGATGCTGACTCATATCCTAACAATAACCCTAGCTCTAAATATTACCCTAATCTTAAACCTAAAACTAACACTAGACTTACTCCTACCCCTAACCCTAAAACTCACCCTGATTGTAACTCTGGATCTTACATTAGCCAATTCCCAAATCTAGCCCCATTCGTAACATAAAAACTAGCCCTAATCTGAGATCTAATCCTATATTTAACCCTAACCCTAAGCGTAACCAAACTCTAGCATTAACCCTAGCTCTAAGGCTATCCCTTAACCAAAGAAAAACCCTAACCCTAATTGTAACCCTAGACCTATCTTTAATCCTTAGGCTAACCAAAATGCTAACCCTATTAATAGTCCTAACTCTAGCCCTCAATCTAGCTCTAACCCTATCCCAAACCGTAATGCTAAACCTGAACTTTTTTCTGACCCTAACACTAACCTAGGTATAAAACTGACCCTAACACTAGACCTAACCCTAACACTAGCCCTAGACCTAAACCAAATCCTAAATCTAGACTTAACTCTAGCCCTAGACCTAAACATAAACCTAGCCATAGCCCTAACAATAATCTTTAACCTAACTCAAACACTAACCCTAACCCTAGACCTAAACATAAACCTAGCCGTAGCCCTAACAATAATCTTTAACCTAACTCAAACACTAACCCTAACCCTAGGCTAAACATAGTCCTAATTCTGGCTGTATCCCTAACACTAACTCTAACCCAAACACTGACCCTGCCTTTAGAGTAAACCTATATCTAAATCTAACCCTACCTGAAAATCTAAACCTAACACTAGACCTAGCCATAACCCTAACCCTACAGCTAGCCCTCAACATAACCCTAGCTCTTGCATTACCCATAGACCTAACCATAGGCCTAAACCTAACACAAAACTTAGGGCTAATTCTAGGCCTAAATCAAGCCTTAAGCATAACCATAACCATAACCCTAGCCCTAACACTAACCTACCCCTCGCCTTAGTCCTAATCCTAGCTCAAAGCCTAAACAGTACTCTAAACATAAACATAAAACTATCCCTCAATCTAACCCTTACCCTAGCCCTAATCCTAACCTTAACCTTAGCCATAAACCTAAATCTAAACCTACCCATTACTCTAAACTAAACCTAAACTTATTGATAATCCTAAGCTTAATGCTATATCTAAACCTAACTAGAAAACTAACCCTAGACATAACTTTAAACCTCACACTTGCCATAAACTTAATCCTAGCTCAAACCCTAACCCTTACTATAAACCTAAACATCACCATATCCCTAATTCTAAGCCTAAACCTCAATCTAATTTCAAACAAATCCCTAAATCTACTTCTAATCGTATACTTTACCCTAAGCCTAACCCTATCTCTAATGATGTCCATAGCCCTAATCCTAACCCTAACACTATGAGTACTATAATCTTGACTTTAGAAGTAACCCTAAACATAACCCTCACCCTAACACTAAACCTAGCTCAAAACCTAACTTTTATGCTAAACATAAACCTAAGCCTAATCCTAGTTTAAACCCTATCCCAAATCCTAATTTAAGACCTATTCTTAACCATAAACCTAGCCCTAAACTCAGCTCTAATCCTATGCATTATACTAACCATAAGACTTAACCTAATGTGAACCCTAGGCCTAACCTTAACACTATCGCTAACCCTAGCCCTATTAATTACCCTAATCCTAATGTTAACTCTAAACAAACCCTACCATTACCCTAACCCACACCCTAGTGGTAATTCAAGACCTAACCCTAAAACCTTACCTCAAACAAACTCTAACACTAAACCTGAACCTAAAAATTCTCCTAGCTCTAGGATGACATTTACACTAAACCTAACCCTTAGTCTATAACTAGCCATAACACTAATCCTAAAACTATCCCCAACCATAAGCTTAGACCCGACATTAGCCATAGCCCTAATCCTAGCACTAAACCTAAACAAACCCCAGCCCTTATTCTAGCCCTAAACCTAGCCTTAATCATAACCCTAAAGTTAAATTTAGGCCTAAACCAAGAACTAAACCTAGCCCTAATCTTATCACTAATTTAATCCTACTCATAACCCTAGCCCTAACCCTAGCCATAATACTAACTCTAATGCTCACCCTTTCCCCATCCCTATGTCTAACCCTATCCCTTATTGGAACCGTAATCCTAGCCTTAAACCCATCCCTAACCCTAGCCCTATCATTAGCTCCATCCCTAAACTAAATCTAATTTTAACTCTAAATCCAACTCTAACCCTAATCCTAACCCTAACCCTAACTCTAAATCTAACTTTAACTCTAACCCTAAAACAAAATTGAGCCATAGCCCTAAACCTAATCCTTAACCTAAACCAACTGTTTACCCTCACCCTAACTTTAGCTCTAATTTTAGTTTTAAGCTGAAAACTAGAACTAACACTGCCCCTGACTCTGACCATAATACTAACCCTCGTCTAAACATCACCCTAACCCTTACCTTAAACCTAACACTAGACCTACCACTAACCCTAACCCTAAATATAATCCTAATTGTAACCCTTGTACTTATGTTAGCCTTACCCCTAACCCTAGCACTAACTTAACCCCAAACTTAGCCCTAATCCAAGCCCTAACCCGAGCTTTAACCCTAACCCAAATCATAACCCTAGCCCTAATCAAAACCATAACCCTAGCCTTAACCATATCTTTAAACCTATCCATTGCCATAACCATAACTCTAGGCCTAAACATAACCATATTCCTAATCCTTAACCTATGCATTATTGTAAACCAAACTTAAACCCTAAACCTCATCCTATTATTACACTAACACTAACCATAATGCTACTTTGAGCCCTAACTTTAAACCTTAACTGATCCCTGACTTCTAACCAAGACCTTGACCCTAGCTCTGAACCTGACCCTAACCCTAAACCTAACCCTTACATTACATGTAGCCATAAACCTAACCCTAAAACTATCTTTAACCATAATCCTAGATCTGATATTAGCCTTAGCCTTAATCCTAACCCTAACACTAAAATAAACCATAGCCCACATCCTAGACCCAAACCTAGCCTTAAACTTTACCATAACCCTAACCATAGCCCTAACCCTAATTCTAACCTTCACCTTATCTCTAAACCTAGCTATAATGCCATTCCTTAACCTAAATTTAACCCTAACCATAACCCTAACTCTAGGCCTAAGTGAACACTAACCCTAGCCCTAATCCTAGACCTAATTTAACCCTACCCCTAACCCTAACACTAACCCTAGCTCTAAGACTCTTACTCTCACACTAGCCCTATCCCTTCTTCTAACACTATCCATTATTGTAATCCTAAACCTAGCCCTAACCCTAGCCCTTAACCTAGACATAACCATTGCCAAATCTTTATTCCTAGTCCTAACCCTAGATTTAACCCTAACTCTAAGTCTAACCCTAACCCTAAGCATAAGCATAATGTTAACACTAGCCCTAGCCGTGATGCTAATCATAAAACTAGCCCTAATGCTAACCTTGCAGTAGAACAAAACCGAGCAATAGACCTAACCCTAAACTTTAACTTAAACCAAAACTTAACATTATACCTAGATGTAACCCTAGCCCTAATTCGAGTCATAATCTTAACCTTAATACTAACCCGAACTCTGACTCATATTCAAACACCCACCCTAGCTCTAAACACCACTCTAACCTTAAACTGAACCCTTACAGAAACTCTACCCTTAATTTGAGTCCTAAACCTAACCCTAAAACTAAACCTGACCCTGTTAATCTAACACTGAAACTAAATCTGAATTTCAACCTAACCTTAAACCTAATCCTAACACTAGAGGTTTAAACCCTAACCATAACCATAAAACTAACCCTAAAAACCAGAGTCCTTACAATAGCCATGGCTCTAACCCTAGCCATAACCCTAACAAAAAAATTAGCCCTAATCCGAGCCCTAAACCAAATTTAACCCTAACCCTAGCCCTAACCCTAGCTCTAACCCTATTCCTTACCCTATGTCAAACTGTAAACCTAATGATAAGCCTAATCCTAATCTTAATTTGATTCCTTAAAGTAACCCAAACCCTAACCCTATTAGTAGTCTTAACCCTAGTCCTCATTCTAGGTCTAACCATAACCCAAACCCTAACCCTAACCCTGACCCTTATTCTGACCCTAACACTAATCATAGGTCTAAACCTAAACCTAACCCTAAATAGAACCTTAACACTAGCCCTCCTGGTAATCTTATAACTAAACCTGTCCCTAACACTAGCCCTAGACCTAAACTTAATCCGTATGTATCCATAACTCTAGCCCTAGACCTAAGAAAAACCTTGCCCTAGCACTTATAATAACCCTTAGCCTAAAGCCAAAAACTAACCTTTCCCTAGTCTTAACCCAAGTGCTAATTTTGGCTTACACATTAACTATAACCCTAAACTGAACACTGACCCTGACACTAACACTAACCCTAGCTCTAAACATCACCCTAACCCTAACCCTAAACCTAAAACTATACTTAGGTCTAACATCAACCATAAAACTAGCTCTAATCATAACAAAGTTCTTATATTTGCCATAGCCCTAACCTATTGCAAAACCTAGCCCTAACCCAAGCCCTACTCTAGCTGTAACCTT
The DNA here is from genome assembly GCA_002406435.1 of Spermophilus dauricus. Classification (NCBI taxonomy): domain Eukaryota; kingdom Metazoa; phylum Chordata; class Mammalia; order Rodentia; family Sciuridae; genus Spermophilus; species Spermophilus dauricus. The sequence continues at coordinate 185,880 of KZ295817.1, read as the reverse complement.
AAATCTAACCATAAACCTAACCTTTGTCCTAACCCTAAACCTAGGCCTAACCCTAGACCAAATTCTAAGCATAACACTAGCCCTATCACTAGCTATAACCCTATCTATTACACTACTGATAACGCAAAGCTTCTGATAACCATACGCCAAATCCTAAACCTATCCTTAACCCTAATCCTATCCATTACTCTACACCTAACCTAAACTCTAAACCTCAAACTATCCTTAACTTATCCCTAACCATAATGATAATTCCAGCCTTAACCCTAAATCTCAATCTAATAAAAACCCTAATTCTGACCCTGACTCTAATAATACCCATAGCTCTAAATCTGACCCTAACAAGAAACCTTACCCTAACTATAGACCTAGTTATAAACCTAACCCTAAAACTCTCCCTTAATGTAACCCTAGACCTGATATTAGCCCTAGCTCTAATCCTAGTACTAAACCTAACACAAACCTTAGCCCACATTCTAGCCATATACGTCACCTTAATCATAAACCTATCCCTAACCATAACCCTAAATCTAATCCTCACCCTAGTCCTAAATGTAACTATAATACCTTCCCTTACACTAACTGTAATCACAACCCTAACCCTAACACTTACCCTAGCCCTAAACCTAGGCCTAACCCTAACACTAACCCTAGACTTAATCCCAGCCCTAATTTAGCCCTATTCCTAACCCAACCCTATCCTGAGCCCCAAGACTAACTCACACTCTCACCCTAGCCTTATACCTAATTCTAACCCTATCCCTTACCATCACCCTATAACTAGACCTAAACTTAGCCCTAATACTAGCCCTATCCTTACCCGAACTCAAAGTCTAGATCTAAATCTATCTCTAAATCTAAACTTAAACCTAAGCCTAAACCTCACAGTAACACTAGCCCTAATCCTAAAACTAGCCCTAATTCTATCCCTAGCCCCAGAACAAAACCAAATCATAACCCTAACCCTAATTCTATTTCTAATTCTAGTCCTAACCCTATCCTGAAAACTAATCTGGACTCTAACTCTGACCCTAACATTAAACATAGCTCTAAACATAATTGTAACAGTAAATTTAAAACTAACACTAGACATAACCCTATCCCTGAATCTATCACTAGCTCTAATCATAATGCTACTTTGTATATTAGCCATATCCTTAAACCTATCCCTAACCTAACCCAAAACCGAGCCTGAATTCAAGTCCTAAACCTAGTTTTTTTAATATTTATTTTTTAGTTTTCGGTGGACAAAACATTTTTATTTTATTGGTATGTGGTACTGAGGATCAAATCCAGCGCTCTGTGCATGTCAGGTGAGCATTCTACTTCTTGAGCCACATCTCCAGTGGCTAAACCTAGCTTTAACCCTAAATGTAAATATAACCCTAACCCCCCAAATCCCTAATCCTATACATAACCCTACCCCTAATCTTAGGTCTAAGCCTATCTATGACCCTAATGATAATCCATTATGCTAACCCTAGGCCTAACCCTAACCCTATCCATTACACTAAACCACACCTAAACCCTAACCCTAACACAAACAAAAGCCCTAATCCTATACATAAATCTACCCCTAATCGTAGGTCTGCACTATCCATTACCCTAATGATAACCCTTATGCTAACCCTAGGCCTGACCCTAACCCTATCTATTACACTAAACCACACCTAAATCCTAAACCTAACACTTTCATTACCTTAACCTGAAACCCTAATTATAATTTAAGCCCTAAACCTAAACCCTAACCTAATCCAAACCCTCATCTTGATCCTTACCCTAAAAATAACTCTAGCTCTAAAACTGATCCTTAGTATAAACCTAACCCCTACACTGGACCAAGCCATAAGCCTAACACTAAATCTATCCCTAACTGTAACCCTAGACCTGACATTAGCCCTAGCCCTAATATTAGCCCTAACCCTAAGGCAAACATTAGCCATCATCCTAGCCCTAAACCTAGCTTTAATCATAAACCTAAACTTAACCCTAGCCCTAATCCTAATACTAGCCCTTGCCCTAGCCCTCAATCTAGCTATAACCAAATACCTTACACTAAACATATTTCTTACTCTAACTCTAACCCAAGGCCTACACCTAATACTAACACTAGCCCTAATTTAGCCCTATTCCTAACCCAAACCCTAACCCTAGCCCTAAGACTAATTGTAACTCTCATACTAGGCCTATCACTAGTTCTACCCTATCACTTACCATAAACCTAAACCTAACCCAAACTTTAGTCCTAACCCTTACCCTATCCTTAGCCCTATCCCTAACCATAGATCAAAACCTAACTCTAAATCTAACCCTAACCTGAAGCCTAAGCCTAATCATTATAAATACATTTATATTTAGACTCTGTGTCTACAGATGATGGCTTTATTATTTAGAATATAGTCATTAGTTTCATAAAAGGCATACCATTTCTCATGGTGTATAGAGAACTGAGGGTCAGGGGTAGGATTCTATGTTAAGGGGGAAAGGAATGAGGGTATGTGAATTAATCTAACTTAGCATCTTTGAAGGAGAACTCTAATGAATAGACAGGGGAAATTTATGGAAGAAGGTATAAATTAAAATTCCTGATCTGTATTCATAAAATTAACCTATGTATACATAGGAAAAGTTAGGAGGCTGAAAGTGGGATAGAGAAAGAAAGAAAAAAGCAGAAAAAATAACAAGGAAAGAAAGAGTGGGAGAAAGAAAATAAGAGCATATAATAAGGTGGTGAGGTGGGGCCTACGCAATTCCTCTATATTATACAATTCTAGTGATTCAGTTCTTAAAGTCCAATTTCACGGAAAGTTCATGGTTTCACATATGTTGAGGTTGTGAGGACCAGAGGGGAAAGGGTAGAGTAGAATAGATGAGAAGAGCACGAAAAAAAAAGTAAAAAAGAAAAAGAAAGTCTCCCAGAACTCAGTTTTCTTTTCTTGCAAGAGGTGGAGTTGTCTATTCCTAGCTTGAGTCTCTGTGCTCAGAGTGGTGGAGGTCTGAGGGCTTTAGCTTCTACCTATAGCCGCCCTATTCTTAGTCTCTGAATTGGAAACCAGGTGCCTGTAGAGTTGCTGTTTTTGCATTGATAGCTACACCCCCCAAAACTTGTGAGAAAAATCTTGAGTTATCACAGCTGGAGGTAGGGTAGTTGGAAACCGGGTACCTAATAAACTGCAGAACCAAGCTGGTAGCCACGCCCACTGATAGAGAGTAAGGATTTTCAAGATGGATTCCATCTATTACCCATGTATGGCATTTGGTGAGGTGGGAGGTTCTTGAGTGACCTTGTGCTGTGTCCAGAGCTCGGTCTGGTGACATGAAAGCAGAGCCTCTGTTTTCTGTGCTGCCTTCTGTGTGTGCAGAGAGCGCCTGTGCAGCTGAGACTGCTGTCTGCGCCCAGAGAAACTGCGCAGCTGAGCCTTCCATCTGCGTGGAGAGCACCCATGCGGCCCTAGTTTTCTTCAAATTCCTAAGATACTGGGCAGGATTCATCTTTTACGTAGCCTTAGTATGCTCCACAGGTTTGGGTCTTGTTGGTTCAATGGTTTGCTGTCAGGAACAGTTTGTATTTTAAGTTTTCCCTTTATTATGGCTTATTGATGTGAATGAAAATTGAGCTAGAAATAAAAAAGGATTGGCAGGACATGCTTTATACTTCACATAATCAGTTCTCAAGGGGAACTCTCTGGTTTCTTTCTTTCGAAGGTAGGCCAAAGATGAAGAATGCAAAAGAAAATGTATCCGAGAGCCCAATCCGAGCAAACAGAGAAACATGTATGTACTGAAATAAGTCTCCCAACAATTTAATCAGATTTCATTTTTTAGCTTGCTCCACTAGGCTCCCCAAGGTTGGCATATCTAGGATCAATGGTTCTCTTAACAGGTAAGGGTTAGTGATACAGTTAAGGTTAAGGCTAGCTTTAGAGCTAGCGTTAGGGTTAGAGGTTGTTTTGTTCAAATTTCTTTGATACTGGGAAGATTTATCTTTTACCTAGCCTTACTATGTGCTCCAGTTAGGGGCCTTCTCAGTTCAATGGTTCACTGTTGGGAATAGTTTGTTTATAATATCTCACTTCATTTTTACCTATATGGGTAAATGAGAATGGAGCTGGAAATCAGAAGGTTGGTGCTAGCTGGTTGAAACTTCACACATTCAATCAGTTGTCTGTGGGTACTCTCTGGTTTCTTCCTTTAAAAGTAGCAATAAGCTGAAGCATGCAAAACAAGTTTATCCAAGAGCACTTTAGGAGAAAACAGGGCAATATGCATGTACTGAAATACCTTCCCCAATTATTTGGTCAGATTTCTTTGATACTGTGCAGGATTCATATGTAAGCTTGCACCACTAGTCTCCCCAAGTTTAAAACTTTTATGATCAAAGGTTCTCTTTACAGGTTAGGCTTAGGATTATGGTTAGAGTTAGGGTTAGAACTAGGGTTAGGGTTAGAATTAGTTTTTTTAACCTTTTGGATACTGGGCAGGATTTATCTTTTTCATATTCTTAGTATGCTCCCCATGTTTGGGTCTCCTAGTAAAAGGGTTTGCTCACAGGAGCAGTTTTAATTTTCATCGTTCACTTCATTTTGCCCTATAGGGGTGAATGGAAATGGAGCTGGACTCAAACAGAGTTTGTGCTAGCTGCTTGAATCTTCACACAGTCAATCAGTTCTCAGTGCATATTCTCATTTGTTTCTTGTGGTAGTAGCCCACAGCAGAATTAGAAAGAAACAGCTTTATCTGTGAGCACTTTAGAAGCAAGCTTCAATTTCTTGCATGGATTACTTTGATATTGTACAGGATTCACCCTTTTCCTAGTCTTAGTAGGATCTCCAAGTTTGGGTTTTCAAGGATTTACAGTTCACTGTCAGGAACAGTTTGAAATTTTAAGTTTCACTTTATTATGGCCTATGGGTGTAAATGAAAATGGAGCTCGAAAACAAACAGAGTTAGTACTAGCCTCTTGAAACTTCACACACTCTATCAGCTCTCTGTGGGCACTCTCTGGTTGTTCCTTGTGAAAGTATCTTAATCTGAAGCATGAAAAACAATTTATCCATGAGCATTTTAAGAAAAAACAGGGAAATTTGAATGTACTGAAATACTTCCCCCAATTTTTCATCTAATATCTTTGATACTTCACAAGATTCATCTGTTAAGTTGTGCCTCTAAGCTCCTCAAGTTTGGCTACTCTAAACAGGTTAAAATTAGGTTAGCATTGGGTTAGTTTTAGTGTTAGAGTAAGAGTGAGTTTTGTTCAAATTCATTTGATACTTGGCATAATTTGTCTTTCACCTAGCCTTACTATTTTCCCCAGGTTTTGGCCTTATTTCTTCAATGGTTGCTGTCGGTTGCTCCCTTAGTTTGGGACTTTTATAATCAAAGGTTCTCTAAAGAGGCTAGGGTGAGCTGTAGGGTTAGGATTAAGGATATATCTAGTGTTAGGTTTTGTTCAAATTTCTTTGATACTAGGTAGGATTTATCTTTTACCTGGCCTTACTATATTCCCCAGGTTTGCACCTTCTAGGTTCACTGGTTTGCTTTCAGTATTTCAGTTTTAATTTAAGATTTCACTTCATTTTGACCTATATGGGTAAATGGAAATGGAGCTGAAAATCAAACAGGGTTCTTGCTAGCTGCTTGAAACTTCCCACACTCAATCAGTTCTCTGTGAGGATGCTCTGGTTTTATCCTTCACAGTATCCCAAAGATGAAGCCTGCAAAAACAACTCTATGAGAGAGCATTTTAGGAGACAACAGGAAAATATGCATGTGCTGAACTACCTTCCCCAATCATTTGGTCAGATTTCTTTGATACTGGGAAGGATTCATCTGTTAGCTTGCCCCACTAGGCTCCTCAACTTTGAGTCTTCTATGATCAAAGGTTCTCTAAACAGGGTAGGTTAGAGTTAGATCTAGTGTTAGGGTTAGAGTTTGTCTTGTTCAAATTTCTTTGATACTGGGCAGGATACATTTTTACCCAGCCTTACTATGTTCCACAGGTTTTGGCTTTCTCAGTTCAATTCTTTGCTGACAGGAACAATTTGTATTTTATGGATTCACTTCATTTTGAAATAAATGGGTAAATGGACATGGAGTTGGAAATAAAACAAGGTTGGTGCTAACTGCTTAAAACTTCACACACTCAATTTGTTCTCTGTGGGCACTCACTGGTTTATTCCTTGTGAAATTAATAATAAGCTGAAGCATGCAATACAAATTTATCTGAGAATACATTAGGAGAAAACAGGGACATATGCATGTACTGAAATAGCTTCCCCAATTATATTGTCAGATTTCTTTGAAACTGCCCATGATTTATCTGTAAGCTTGCCTCACTAGACTCCCCAATTTCAAAACTTCTATGATCAAAGGTTCTCTAAACTGATTAGGCTTAGGGTTAGACTTAGTGTTAGGACTAGGTTTAGACCTGGAGTTAGGGTTAGAGTTAATTTTTTAAAAATTTCTATGATACTGGGCAAAATTCACCTTTTTCCTATTTTTACTATATCCCAAATGTTTGGGTGTGCTATGTAAAAGGGTTTTCTCTCAGGAACAGTTTCAATTTTCATGTTATTCTTCTTTTTTCCCTGTTGGGGTGAATGGAAATGAAGCTGGAAACCAAACAGTGTCTGTGCTAGCATCTTGAAACTTGACACACTCAATCACTTCTCAGTGAGCGTTCTCTGGTTTGTTTCCTGTGAAGTATCCCTAAGCTAAAGTATAAAGATACAACAACTTCATCTGAGTGCTTTAGGAGCAAGCAAAATACACATGTACTGAAAGAGCCTCATTTTTTTTTTGGTCGATTACTTTGATAATGTACAGGATTCATCTTTCACCAACCTTAGGAAGATTCCCAAGTTTGGGACTTCAAGGTTCAATGGTTCATTGTCAGGAACAGTTTGAATTTTTAGTTTTCACTACATTATGGCCTATAGGTGTGAATGAAAATGGAGCTGAAAATCAAACAGGGTTGGTGCTAGCTGCATGGAACTTCACACACTCTGTCACTTTGCTGTGGGCATGCTCTGGTTTGTTCCTTGTGAAAGCATGAAAAAACAATTTATCCAAGAGCTCTTTAGGAGAAAACAGGGGAAATAGGCATGTACTGAAACACCTTTCCCAATTATTGGTCAGAATTTTTGATACTGTGCAGGATTCATTTGTTACCTTGCCTTACTAGGCACCCCAAGGTTTTGACTTTTATGATCAAGCTCTATAAAGAGGAAAAGTTAATTTTAGGATTAGGGTTAGGGCTAGGGTTAGAACTAATGTTTGGGTTAGAGTAAGTTTTTTTTTTTTTCAAATTTCTTTGATACTGGTCAGAATTTATCTTTTACCTAGCATTAACATGTTTCTCAGGTTGGGCCTTCTCAGTTCAAGTTCACTGTCAGGAACAGTTTGTGTTTTAAGGTTTCACTTCATCTTGACCTCTATGGGTTAGGGTTAGTGTTAGAGATACTTTTTTGTGCTATGGCTAGAGTTAAGGCTAGATTTTGAATTAGTGTTAAGGTTAGAGCTAGTGTTAGGTTGAAGTTTAGGCTTGGGGTTAGCATTAGATTTAGAATTAGGGTGAGATTCAGGGTTAGGATTAGGTCTATTGTTAGTGTTATGGTAAGGGATAGGGTTAGAACTAGGGGAACAGGTAAGATGAGAGTTAGATTTAGATTTAGGACTAGGCTTAGGGGTTAGGGTTAAAGCTAAATTATGGCTAGGATTACTGCTAGGGTTAGTGTTAGGGTTAGGCCTAGTGGTAGGGGTAGGTTTAGGATTAGCATTGGGGTTAGGATTAAGTTTAGGTTAATGGGTGGGATTATAGCTAACTCTAGGGCTAGCATGAGGGTTAGAATTAGGTTTAGGGCTAAGTTTAGTGTTTTGTTTAGGATTAAGGGTAGGTTTAGGGCTAGGGTTTCTGTTAGGTTCAGGGTTAGAACTAGGGATAGGGCTAATGTCAATATATGGTTATGATTAAGGATGGTTTTAGGGTTAGGTCACGGCTAGGTCTAGTGTCAGAGATATGTTTAGGGTAAGGGTCAGGTTTAGAGTTAGGCGTATTATTAGGGCCATGGTCATAGTTAGCATTTGGTTTAGGTAAAAGTTTAGGTTTAGGGCTTGAATTAGTGTTAGGTTTAGGCTTAGATTTAGGGTAATGGATAGGGTTAGGTTTAGGTTTCAGTTAAGGTTTCTGGTAATTAATGGGTTAGGTTTAGCAATAGGGTTAAGTCTAGCATTAGGTTAGTGTTATGTTTAGTATAATGGATAGATTTAGAGCTAGGCTTAGGTATAGGTTATTGTTTGGATTATGTCTAAATTTAGAGTTAGGATTAGGGATAGGACTAGGTTTGTTTACGGTAAGTGTTAAGTTTAAGTCTAGTGTTACGGTTAGGTTAGGGTAAAGGTTAGTGTTTGATTTAGGGTAATGGCTAGGGTGAGGTTTAGGTTTACGTTCAGTTCTAGGGATATGTTTATGTTTAGGGTTTTGTTTAGGTTTTTGGTTATGGCTAGGGATTTAATTACATTTAGAGTTAGGTTTAGTGTAATGGATAATGTTAGATTTAGGGTTAGATTTAGGGTTAGGGTATGGATTCAGGCTAGTTTTAGGATTAGGTTTAGTGGAAGGCTTAATGTTTCAGCTAGGGTTAGGGCTATGGTGAGGTATAGGTTTATGCTTAGGTCTTGGGATACATTTATTTTTAGGGTTAAGTTTAGTGTAAGTGATAGTGTTACAATTAGGTTTAGGGTTAGAACTATAGGTTGAGCTAGAATTAAGGTTAGGATAAGAGCTAGGGTTAGGGTTATGGTTTAGAATAGGGCTAGGGTAGTGTTTATGGTAAGGGTTTGGCTTTGAGCTAGGGTTAGGTCTAAGGCAAGGGTTAGTGTTAGGGTTAGTTTTAGGGCTAGGGTTAGGTTTAGGGTTATACTTAGGTCTAAGTTTAGGCTTGGGATTATGGCTAGATTTTGTGTTAGGTTTAGGGCTAGGGTTAGGACTATGCTTAGGGTTAGGGCTACTGTTAGAGTTAAGATTAGGGTTAAAATAGTTTTAGGGCTAGGGTTATGTTTAGGGCTAGTATTAGGGTTACTAGCTAATAATATTAGTAAAACTAATTTAAGCTCCAAGCCTAAAATAGGGTTATGGCTAAGTCTAGTGTTTGGACTAGGTTTTGAGTTAGGGACAGGTTTAGAGATAGGTTAATGTTAGGGTTTGGGTCAGTGTTTTGGATAGAATTAGAGTTAGGGTTAGAGCCAGAATTAGGACTGTTATTAGGTCTCAGGGTAGGGTAGGGCTTTATTTTAGGTTAAGGGTTATTGTTAGGGCTAGAGCTAAGATTTTGTTTGGGTCTAGGCCTAGAATTATGGCTATATTTATGATTAGTTTGGGGTCTATATCTATGTTAGGGTTACGTATAGGTATAGGCTTACCGGTAGTGCTAGTATTGGGGTATAGTTTAGGGTTAGGGTCAGGTTTAGACCTAGGGTTACTGTTAAAATTAGAATAAGGGTCAAGGTTAGGGTTAGAACTAGAATGAGGGCTAGGGTTAGGACTAGTAATACTGTTAGTGTTTAAGTTAGGGTAAGGATTAGGGTTAGGACTAGGGTTAGCATTTGGTTTATGGTTTGGCTTAGGGCAAGGGATAGGGTTAGAGCTAGGGTTAGGGCTCGGGTTAGGGTTAGGTTTAGGGATAGTTTTAGGGTTAAGATTAGGGTTTAAACTAGGGTTAGGACTAGAAATAAAGGTAGGATTTGTGTTAACGTTAGGGCTAGGGTTATGACAACGATGAATGTACATACTAGGATTACGATTAGGGATAGTTTTAGTGTTAGAGTTAAGGCTAGGTCTGGTGTTAGGGTTAATTTAAGGTTAGGGTGATGTTTAGAGCTAGGATTAGTGTTAGGATCCATGTCAGGTTCAGGGTTATTTTTAGAGTTAGGGTTAGGGCTAGGTGTAGGTTTATGGTTTGGTTTAGATTAAGGGTTATGGTTAAGGGTATGGCTTGGTTTTGTTTTAAGACTATGGCTAGGGGTAAGGTAAGTTTTAGGATTAGCATTATTGTTAGGGCTGGTGGTAGGGTTTGGCTTAAGATTGTGATTATGGTTAAATTTAGAGTTAGGTTTAAATTTAGAATTAGGTTTCGATCCAGGGTTGTGCCAGGGCTAAGGATAGAACTAGGGATAGGGCTAGGGCAAGAGTTAGAGTTAGTCTTAAGGCTAGGTTTAGGGTTAGGATAGGACTAAATTAGGGTTAGTGCTAGGCTTATTGTTAGGATTAGGCCTAGGGTTATGGCAAAGGTTATGGTTATGTTTAAGATTATTGTTAGGTTTAGGGTAAGGGATGGGGTTATAGCTAGGTTTAGGGCTAGGGCGAGTGTTAGAATTAGGGTTAAACCTTGGGTTATTTTTCGGGTTAGGATTAAGGCTAGAATGAGGGCTAGACTTAGGGCTAGGGCTAATTTCAGGTCCACCTTTACAGTTAAAGATAGTTTTAGGGTTAGGTTAGATGTAGTGTAAGGGTTAGGTTTAGTGTTAGATTCAGGTTTAGAGCTAAGGGCATTTTTTGGGTCAGGGTCATGATTAGTGTTTGGGATAGGTTAAGGTTTAAATTTAGTTCTCGAATTAGAATAGAGTTAGGATTAGCATAATGATATAGTTAGGTTTAGGTTTCAAGTTAGGTTCAGGGCAATCGATAGGGTTAGGATTAGGGATATTGTAAGGTTTAGGCCTAGAGTTAGCATTAGGGTTAAGATTATGGTTAGTCTTAATGGATAGGGTTACAGCTAGGGTTAGATATAAAGTTATGGTTATTATCAGTGCTAGGTTTAGGGTTATGGTTAGAGTTAGGGTTAAAGCTCAGTTTAGGGCTCAGATTAGACTATGTTTTGGGTTAAGTTAGGGCTAGGGTTAGGGTTATGGCTAATGTAAGTACTAGGGTTAAAATTAGGGCCAGTTTTAGGGTTAGGGTTAGGGTTAGGGTTAGGTCTAGTGTTATGTTTCAGGTTATGCTTATGGTGACGTTTAAAGCTAGGGTTAGTTTTAGCGTCAGAATCAAGGTTAGGGTTAGTTTTAGGATTCTTCTTAAAACTCTATTTAGGGCTAGGGTTAGGGCTAGATATAGGGTTAGTGTTTGGTTTAAGTTAAGATTTAGGGTTAGGGCTATGGCTCCATTTTGTATGAGTGCTAGGGCTAGAGTTAGGGCTAGTTTTAGGAGTAGTTAGGGTTAGGGTTAGGGTTAGTGTTAGGTTTAGGCTTAGGCTTTGCATTAGGGTTAGATTTAGAGTTAAGTTTAGATCTAGGGTTAGGGCTAGGGCTAAGGAAATGGCTAGGGTGAGGCCTAGGGTTAGGGCTAGGTTTAGAGTTTCAGCAAGGGATAGGGTTAGAACTAGTTTTAGAACTAGGTAGAGAGTTAGACTTAGTTTTAGGGCTAGGGTTAAGGTTAGGGTTAGGGATAGGGCTAAGTTAGGTCTAAGATTAGGGATAGGGTTGATTTTAAGTTAGGCCTAGGTTTAAGTTTAGGGTTATGATTAAGGCTATGTGTAGTGCTAATATGGGCTAGGGTTTGTGTTCGCGTAAGGGCTAGTATTATATCTAGGGCTAATGTCAGGTGTAGGGTTATGGTTATGTATAGTTTTAGGGTTAGGTTTTGTCTAAGTCTAATGTAAGGATTAGGGTAAGAGTCAGGTTAGAGCTAGGAGAATTATTAGGGTCAGAGTCATGGTTAGGGTTTCTTTTAGGTTGGAGTTTAGCGTTAGGGCTCAAATTAGCATTAGGGTTATGGTAAGGATAATAATAGGGTTAGATTTAGGGTTCAGGTTAAGTTTATTTTAATTGATAGGGTTGGGGTTAGTGATAGATTTAGGGTTAGGCCTAGGGTTAGAATTAGTGAAAGAGTTATGTTTAGGGTAATGGATACTTTTAGAGTTGAGGTTAGGGCTAGGGTTATGGTTAGGATTAGGCCTTGAGATAGGGTTCAGGCTAGAATTAGCATTAGTTTATAGGTTATGATTAGGGTAATGGATACAGTTAGAGCTAAGGTTATAGCTAGACTTATGGTTAGGATTAGGTCTTGAGTTAGTGTTAGGGTATGGGTTAGAACTAGGGTTAGGGTTAGTGTTATGTTTAGTGTAAGTTAGATTTTGAGTTATGATTAGTGTTAGAGCAAGGGTTAGGTTCAAGGTTATGTTTAGGGTTAGGATTACGGTAAGTATAGGGTTAGGGTTAGGTTAGGGCAATGGATATAATTAAGTTTAGGGTTAGGGTTAGGGTAATAAATATGGTTAGATGAAGGTTTAGGATAAGTGACAGGGTTAGATTTAAGTTTAGGGTTATGGTTAGGTCTATGGTTATGTGTAGGTTTATGTTAAGGTTTAGGGTTTGATCTATGCTTAGGACTATAGTGAGTATTAATTTAGGGTTAGGACTAGGGTTATTTTCTGTTTAGGGTTAGGATAATGGTTAGGGTTAAGGATAGTTTTATTATTAGGGTAATGGTTAGGGTTAGGGTAATCATTATATTTAGAGCTAGGGTTAGGGCTAGGTTTAAGGTTAGGATTAGGACTAGTTTTAGGGTTAGATTCAGGGATATTTCTAGGTTTATGTTTATCGTAAGGGTTAGGTTTTGAGCTAGGTTTAAGACTAAGGCAAGGGTTAGGTTTGAGTTAGGGCTAGGATTAGGGCTAGGGTTATTCTTATGCTAGGTTAAGGCCTAGGATTAGCTCTAGGTTTTGTGTTAAGTTTAGGCCTAAGGTTAACACTGTGGATAATGTAAGAGCCAGGGTTATGATTAGGGCTAATTCTAGGGTTAGGGTTATGCCAAAGTCTAATATTAGGTGTAGATTTTCAGTTAGAATCAGGTTTAGAAGTAAGTCTACTGTTAAAGGCAGAGTCAGTGTTTAGGTTAGAGTTCAAGTTAGGATTACAGCCACAATTAGGTGTAGGTTTAGCTCACAGAGTCAATGTCAGGGTAAGTTTTAGGGTTTGGTTTGAAACTTGAATTAGGTCTAGGGTTATAGGTAGGTGTATGGTTAGGGTTTGGTTTAGTTTAAGGGTTAGGGATAGAGCTTATGGCTCAGTGTTAGTGTTTGTGTTAAGATAAGGCTTATTGTTAGGCCTAGGGCAAGGATTTTGTTTAGGTCTAGGGCTAGAGTTAAGGCTAGATTTTGAATTATGTTTAGGTCCAGGGCTAGTGTTAGGTTTTAGTCTAGTATTAGGGTTAGGTTTAGAACTAGGGTTTGTGTTAGGGACAAGATAAGAGTCAGGGTTAGCATTCAGGTTTAGGATAGGATTAGAGCTAGAATGAGGGCTAGGGTCAGGACTATTAATAAGGTTAGAATTTTGGCTAGCCTAAGGATTAGGCCTAGGTCTAGGGCTACCATTAGGGTTAGGGTTATTCATAGTGTAAGAGATAGCCTTAGAGCTAGGGTTAAGGATAGAGTTAGGGTTAGGGTTAAATCTAGGTTTAGGGCTCAGATTAGGGCTAATTCTTGTGTTAGGGTTAGAGCTAATGTTAGGCCAATGGCTAATGTAAGAACTAGGGTTACAATGATGGTTAGTTTTAGGGTTAACGTTAGGTGTAGGTCTAGTGTTAAGGATAGGTTTAAGGTTAGGATGATATTTAGAGCTAGGATTAGTGTTAGAATATGAGTCAGGGTCATGGTTCCGGTTAATACTCGAATTAGTAATAGGTTTCTTTTTAGGTTTCAGTTTAAGGTTAGGAGGGTGTTTAGAGCTAGGGTGAGTGTTAGGATTTGAGTCAGGGTCAGGGTTAGATTTAAGATTAGGGTTAGGACTCAAATTAAGGAGCTATGGTTAGGTCTAGTGTACTTTTAGGGTTTGGTTTAAGTTAAAGCTTATGGTTAGGGCTATTGCTAAGTTTGTTTTACTGCTAGGGTTAGGGTTAGGGCTAGTTTTGAGATTAGCATTAGGGTTAGGGCTAGTTTTAGTGTTAGGCTTAGGCTTAGGTTTAGGGTTAGATTTTGAGTTAGTGTTAGATATAGGGTTATGGATAGGACTAAGGATATGACAATTGTTAGGGCTAAGGTTAGGGTTATGGTAATAGATAGGCTTAAAACTAGGGATAGGGATAGTGGGAGAGTTAGAGTTAGTCTTAGGGCTAGGGTTAGGGTTAGGTTTAGGTATAAGTTAGCAGTATTTCCAGTGTTAGGATTTTCTCTAGGTTGAGGGTCAGTTTTAGACCTAGGGTTTGTGTTAGGGTCAGAATAAGGTTCAGGGTTAGTGTAAGGGTTTGGAATAGGATTAGAGCTAGAATGAGGGCTAGGGTCAGGACAATTAATAGGGTTCGGATTTTGGATAGCCTAAGGATGAGGGATAGGTCTACATTTACCAGTAGGGTTAGGGTTTCACTTAGGGTAAGGAAGAGTGTTAGAGCTAGTTTTAGGGCTAGAGTTAGGGTAGGGTTAGGGTTGAAGTTAGATTTAGGTTTCGGATTAGGGCTAGTTTTGTGTTAGGGTTAGGACTAGGGTTAGGGCAATCGCTAGTATAAGAACTAAGGTTACAATTAGCATTAGTTTTAGGGTTAGTTTTGAGGGTAGGGGTAGTTTTAATTTTAGGGTTAAGTTTAAGGTCAGGGTAATATTTAGAGCTAGGGTTAGTTTTAGGATATGAGTCAGGGTCAGGGATAGGGTCAGCACTCAAATAAGAGCTAAGGTTACTCTTAAGTTTGGTTTAAGTTTAGGATGTTGTTTCAAGCTAGGGTGAGTTTAGCAAATGAGTCAGTGTCAGGTATACTTTTAAGGTTACGTTTAGGACTTGAATTAAGGCTATGGTTAGGTCTAGGTGTAGTGTTAGGGTTTGGTTTCAGTTAGGTTTAGGGTTAGATCTATTGCTCGGTTTTGTTTTACTGCTAGTTGTAGGGTTAGGTCTAGTTTTATGATTAGCGTTAGGATTAGGTTTAGTGTTAGTGTGAGTCTTAGGTTTAGGGTTAGGGCTAGGACTAAGAATTAGACAAGGGTTAGGGCTAGGGTTAGGGTTATGGTAAGGGCTAGGATTAGAACTAGTGATAGGGCTAGTGTGAGAATTATTGTTAGTCTTAGGGCTAAGGTTAGGGATACAGTTAGGGATAGGGCTAAATTAGGGCTAGAATTAGGTCTATGGTTAGTGTTCAGTTTAAATATAGAATTAGGGTTAGATTTAAGATTTAGTTTAGAGTAAGCTAGGTAAGTTTTAGAGGGAGGATGATGTTTAGAATAAGGATTAGAATTAGGGTTATGATTAAGGCTAGGTTTAAGGCTAGGATGAGGGCTAGTGTTTGTTTTAGGGTTAGGGCTAGAATTAGTATTATGGCTAATTTTAAGTATAGAATTATTTTTAAAGGTAGTTTTGGGGTTAGGATTATGGGTATGTCTAGTGTAAGGTTTAGGATTAGAGTTAGGGTCAGGTTTAGGGCTAAGAGTATTGTTAAGGTGAAGATCTAGTTTAGGGTTTGAAATAGGTTAAGCCTTAAAGTTAGGGATTGAATTAGCATTAGGGTAAGTGTTTGGGTAATTATAGACTTATTATTAGGGTTCATGTTAGGTTTAGGGAAATATATAGGGATAGGAATAGAGGTAGGGTTAGTTTTAGGCCTAGGGTTAGCATTAGAATTAGGGTTATTGATATGGTAATATTTAGGGTTAGGGCTAGGGTTATGGTTATGATAGGGCTAGGCCTAGGGTTAGGTTTAGGGTTAGGGTTAAAGGTCGGGTTAGGGCACGGATTTGGGTTAGATTTTGGGTAAGTTATTGTTAGGGTTAGGATTATGCCTAATGTAAGTACAAGGGTTACAATTAGGGATAATTTTAGGGTTAAGTTTAGGGCTAGGTTTAGTGTTAGAGTTAGTGTTAGGATTAGGGTGATGTTTAGAGCTAGGATTACTGTTAATGTCAGAGTCAGTGTCAGGGTAAGTTTTAGGGCTTGGCTTAAAACTTGAATTAGGTCTAGGGTTATGGGTAGGTATATGGTTAGGGTTTGGTTTAGTTTAGGGGTTAGGGATAGAGCTATGGCTCAGTTTTTTTAGGGCTAGGGTTAGAATTATTGCTAGTTTTAGGATTAGTGTTAGGGTTAGGCTTAGGCTTTGGGTCAGTGTTAGATTTAGAGACAGATTATGATCTAAGGTTAATGCTTGGGATATGGATTGGGCAAGGGTTAAGACTAAGTTTAGGGCTAGGGTTAGGTTTATGTTAAGGGATAGTTTAGAACTAGTGATAGGGCTAGTGTGAGAGTTAGGTTTATTCTTGGATCTAGGGTTATGGTTAGGATTAAAGATAAGGTAAAATTAGGACTAAGGTTAGGGATAGGGTTAGTATTGGGGTTAGAGCTAGGGTTAGGTTTAGGGTTATGATTAACGTAGGTTTAGGGCTAGGATAAGGGCTGGGGTTTTTGTTAGGGTTAGGGCTAGGATTAGGGCTAGGGCTAATGTCAGGTGAGGGGTTACAGTGGAGGAGAGGACAGTTTTAGGATTAGCTTAATGGTTAGGTCTAGTTTAAGGGTTAGGATTAGGGTTAAGGGACAGGTTTAGATCTAGTGGAATTATTAGGGTCAGGATCAGGTTAGAGTTTGGTTGAGGTTAGTGTTTAGGGTTCAGGGTTAGGGCTCAAATAAGCATTAGTCTCAGGGTTTGGGTAATAGCTTTTGTTTAGGGTTCAGGTTAGATTTTCGGCTTAGTGATAGCATTAGGATAAGGGTAATGGTTAAGATAATTGATAGGGTTAGAGCTAAGGTTAGGGCTAGGGTTATGGTCAGGAATAGGTCTTGAGTTAGGGTTAGGATTAGGGTTAGAACTAGGGTTAGTTTTAGGGTTATGTTTAGCATAAGGGTTAGGTTTTATGTTAGGGTTAGGGCTAGGGCGAGGGTTAGGTTTAGAGTTAGGTCTAGGGATAAGATTAAAGTATGTTTAGGGTTAGGATTGGATTAAGGCTAGCATCATCATTAGGGGTAGGGTTAAGGTTAGAGTACTGGATATGGTTAGATGTAGGCATAGGTTAGTGTTAGATTGAGGTTTAGGTTTAGGGTTAGGGCTATGGTTATGTTTAGGTTTATGGTAGGTTTAGGGATTGAGCGAGAGTTAGGTCTATGGCGAGTGTGAGGTTTAGGTTTAGGTCTAGTGTTAGATTTCTGGTTAGGTTTGGGTTTAGGGTTAGGCCTACGGTTACCAATAGGTTTAAGGTTAGTTTTAGAGTAATGGGTAGGTTTAGAGCTAGGTTTAGGGCTAGGGTTAAGTTTAGGATTAGGGCTAGTGTTAGAGGTATATTTAGGGATATGTGTAGCTTTATGTTTAGGATAAGGGTTAGGATTTAAGCTCAGGTTAGGACTAATTAAGTGTTAGGTTAGGGTTAATGTTAGGGTTATACTTAGGCCTAGGATTAGCTCTAGGTTTTGTGTTAGGTTTAGGCCTAGGGTTAGGGCTGTGGGTAATGTAAGAGCTTGGGTTATGATTAGGGCTAGTTTTAGGGTTAGGATTATGCTTAGGTATAGTGTTAAATTTAGACTGTTGGTTAGGGTCAGGTTTAGAGGTAGGTTACTCTTAAAGGCAGGGTCAGTGTTTGGGTAAGAGGTAGAGTTAGGGTTACAGCCAGAATTAGAACTAGGTTTAGGTCTAGGGGTAGGGTTAGTGTTTGGTTAGTTTAAGGATTACTTTAAGGGGTAGGGATAGGTTTTTGTTTTGGTCTAGGGCTAGAATTAAGGCTAGATTTAGGATTTGGTTTAAGTCTAGGTCTAGTGTTATGGCTTGGTCTAGGTTTAGGGCCAGGTTTAGACCTAGGGTTAGTGTTAGGGTCAAAATAATGGTCAGGTTAACATTATGGTTTGGAATAGGGTTAGAGCTAGAGTGAGGGTAGGGTTATGACTATTAATAGGGTTAGGACTTTGGTTAGTTTAAGGATTAGGGATAGGTCTAGGGTTACCATTAGGGTTAGGGTTTTGCTTTAGGTAAGGGATAGGCTTAGAGTTGGGCTTAGGGCTAGAATTAGGGTAAGGGTTAGGATTAAATCTAGGTTTAGGGATTAGATTAGGACTATTTTTTGTGTTAGAGTTAGGGCTAGTGTTATGACAATGGATAATGTATGATCTAGGGTTATAATTAGGGCTAGGGGTAGGATTAGGTCTAGTTTTAGGGTTAGGTTTAATGTTATCATAATATTTATAGCTAGGTTAGTATTAGGATATGATTCACAGTCAGTGTTAGTTTAAGGGTTAGGGTTAGGACTCAAATAAGGGCTAGGGTTACTGTTAGGGTTCAGTTTAAGGTGAGGGCAGCATTTAGAGCTAGGGTGACTGTTAGGATATGAGTCAGTGTCATGGTTAGTTTTAAGGTTATGATTATGACTTGAATTATGGCTAGAGTTACTGTTAGGGTTCTGTTTAAGTTTACGGTGGTGTTTAGAGCTAGGATGAGTGTTAGGATATGATTCAGGGTCAGGGTTAGTTTAAGGTTAGGTTTAGTACTTGAATTGAGGCTAGGGTTAGGTCTAGTTGTATGTTAGGTTTTGGTATAATTTAAGGTTTAAGGTTAGGACTATTGCTTATTTTTTTTGAGATGGAGAGAGAGAGACAGAGAGAGAGAGAGAGAGAGAGAGAGAGAGAGAGAGAGAGAGAGAGAGAGAATTTTAAATATTTTTTATTTATTTTTTTAGTGTTTGGTGGACACAACATCTTTTTTCTTTAATTATATTTTTATTGTTGAAGAGGATTGAACCCAGCACCTCACGCATGCCAGGCCAATGCGCTACTGCTTGAACCACATCCTCAGCCCCTATTGCTCAGTTTTGTTTTAGTCCTAGGTTTAGAATTAGGGCTAGTTATATGATTGGCTTTAGGGTTAGGGCTAGTTTTTGTGTTAGGCTTAGGCTTAGGTTTAGGTTAGGAGTTAGGTTTAGATCTAGGGTTAGGGCTAGGTCTAAGGATAGGGCAAGGGTTATGGCTAGGTTTAGGGTTGTGGTAAATGATAGGAATAAAAGTATGGATAAGGCTAGGGCGAGAATTAGAGTTAGTCTTAGGGCTAGGGTTATGGTTAGTTTTAGGGATAGGGCTAAATTAAAGCAAGAATTAGAACTAGGGTTAATGTATAGTATAGACTTAGGATTAGGGCTAGGTTTAAGGTTAAGTTTAGGGTAAGGGAGGTGTTATAGCTAGGTTTAGATGTAGAGTGAGGGTTAAAATTAGAATTAGGGCTAGAGTTATGATTAAGCCTAGGTTTAGGGCTAGGTGAGGGCTAGAGTTTGTTGTAGGGTTACATCTAGAATTAGGGCTAGGGATAATGTCAGGTCTAGTGTTACAGTTAGAAGTTGATTTAGGATTAGGTCTATGTCTTAGTCTAGTGTAATTGGTAAGTTTAGGTAAGGGTCAGTTTTAGAGCTTGGGGTACTTTTAGGTTCAGGGTCAGGGTTATGGTTTGTGTTAGGTTAAGATTTAGGGATAGGTCTCAAATGAGCATTAGGGTTAGATTTAGGTCTTGGGTAATGAATAGGGTTAGATTTAGGGTTCTGGGTAGGTTTAGGGTAATGGAGAGATTTAGGGTTTGCAATAGGGTTAGGGTTAGGCCTATGGTTAGCATTCTGAATAGAGTTTTCATAAGGGTAATGTATAGGGTTAGGGTTAGAGATGGGGTAGGGATAAGGCTAGGTTTATGTTTAAGCCAAAGGTTAGGCTTTAAACTATGCTTAGTATAAGGTGAGGGTTAGGGTTAGGGTTAGGGCTTGGTTTAGGGTTAGGGTTATGCTTACAATAGGTTTAAGCCTTGGATTAGAGCTAGGTTTTGTGTTAGGTTTAGGTCTAGGTTTAGAGCTATGGGTAATGTATGATATAGGGTTCTAATTAGTGCTAGTTTTAGGGTCAGGATTATGACTAGGTCTAGTGCTAGGTTTAGATTTTGGTTTAGAGTCAGTTTTAGAGCTAGGTTTAGTGTTAGTGTCAGGGTCAGTGTTCAGATTAGAGTTAGGGGGAAAGCCATAATCAGGAGTAGGGTTAGGTTTAGGGGTAGTGTTATTGTTTGGTTTAGTTTAAGGGTTATAGTTAGGGCTAGGACTAAGTTTTTTTAGGTCTAGGGCTAGAGTTATTGCTAGATTTAGCATTAGGTTTAGGTATAGGGGTAGTGTTATGGATAGGTTGAGGTAAAAGTTTTTTGGTAGGGGTAGTTTCAGGGTTAGGGTTAGGGTTAGAATCAGGTTTAGACCTAAAATTTGTGTTATGGTTAGAATAAGGATGAAGGTTAGGGTTAGATTGTGGCTTAGCTTTAGAGCTAGAATGAGGGCTAGGGTTTGGACTAGTAATAGGGTTAGTGTTTGATTTAGGCTAAGGATTATGATTAGGACTAGGGTTATGATTATGGATAGGGTTTGGCTTAGGATAAGAGATAGGGTTAGAACTATGCTTAGAGCTAGGGTTTGGGTTGTGTTTAGGGCTAGGTTTAGGGTTAGAGTCAGGGTTAAATCTAGTTTTAGGGTTCATATTAGGGCTATTTTTGTTTTGGAGTTAGGAGTGGGGTTAGGACTATGGCTGATGTAAGAACTAAGGTTATTATTAGGGTTAGTTTTAGGTTTAAGGTTTCGGCAAGGAATGGTGTTAACATTTGCTTTTTGGTTAGGGTGATATATAGAGCTAGGGTTAGTGTTTGGATATGAGTCAGTGTAGGGTTATATTTAGCCCTAGGACTCAAATTTAATCTAGGGTTATGGCTAGTTGTAGGGTTAGATTTTGGTTTAGGTTAGGTTTAGGGTTAGGTTAATGGCACGGTTTTGTTTTAGGGCTAGGGCTAGTGTTACTTTTATAATTAGCGATAGTGTTCAGCTAGTGGTAGGGTGAGGTTTAGGCTTAAGGTTAGGGTTAGATTTAGAGTTTATAACCATGATTTAGAGTTATTGTTAGATCTAGGGATAGGGCTTACATTAGGGCTAGTGTTAGGGTTACGGTAATGGACAGGTTTAGAAATAGAAATAGGGCTAGGTTGAGATTTAGTGTTATTCTTAGGGCTAGAGTTAGGGATTTGCTTAGGGTTAGGGTAAATTTGGGCTTGATTAGCGCTAAGTTTAGTGTTAGGGTTAGGCCCATGTTTAGGGCTAGAATTAGTGTTAGTGTTAGGGTTATGGTTAATTTTAGGGGAAGGGATGAGATTATGGCTAAATTCAGGGCTAGGGCGAGGGTTAAAATTAGGTATAGGAGTAGGGTGAGTGTTGGGGTTAGGATTAAGGCTAGGTTTAAGGCTAGGATGAGGGATAGGGTTTTGTGTTAGGTTTAGACATTAGATTTGAGCTAGGGCTAATGTCAGGTCTAGGGTTATGGTTAGGAATAGTGTAAACTTTAGATTTATGGCTAGGTCTAGTGTAAAGTTAGGTTTAGGGTAAAGTTCAGGTTTAGAGCTAGGTTTATTATTATGGTCAGAGTCTGGTTTAGGGTTTGGTTAAGGATAAAGTTTAGGGTTAGGGCTCAAATTAGCATTAGGGTTAGGGTTAAAGTAATGGATAGTGTTAGGTTTAGGGTTCAGGTTAGGTTTAGAGTAATAAATAGGGCTAGTGTTAGCGATAGGATTAGGGTGGCCTAGGGTTAGCATTTGGGTTATGTTTACATTTAGGGTAAAGAATAGGGTTAGTGTTAGTTTTAGGGCTTGTGTTAATGTTAGGATTTTGGCTAGGTTTAGAGATAGGCCTAGGGTTAGTGTTAGTGTAAGGTTTAGCATAAGTGTTAGGGTTTGAGCTAGGGTTAGGTCTATAGTGAGGGTTAGATTTAGAGTCAGAGCTACATTTAGGGTTAGGGTTAGGTTTATGGCTCGGGTTAGCATTAGGGTTAGGGTTATGTTTAAGGTAATGTATAGAGTTTGTGCAAGAATTTATGCTATGGTTACAGTTAGGATTAGGGCTAGTTTTAGGGTTAGGTTGAGGGTTAGGGCTATTGTTAAGTTTTGGGTAAGGTTTAGAGTTTGAATAGGGTTAGGGCCAAGGCCAGTGTTAGGGTTAAGGGTAGTGCTAGGGATAGAGTTAGGGTTACACTTAGGTCTAGGTATATTGCTAGGATTAGGGCTAGGTTGTGTGTGAGGTTAAGGGAAGTGTTAGATTTATGGGTAATGTAAGAGCTAGGGTTATGGTTATTGGTAGATTTACTGTTTGTCTAGTGTTAGGGTTAGTTTTTCATTTGGGATGTTTTAGAGCTAGGGTTTGTGTTAGGGTAAGTGTCTAAACTTAAGTCTAGGGTTACGGTTAGGGATAAATTTAGGGTTATGTTTATGGTTAGGTCTAGTGTATGGGTTAGATTTAGTGTAAGGTTCAAGTTTAGAGCTAGATGTATTATTAAGGTCAGGGTATGGCTTATGGTTCAGATTAGGTTAAGGTTTAGGTTTAGGGCTTTAATTAGCATTAGGGTTACATTTAGGGTTAGGGTAATAAATAGGCTTAGGTTTAGTTTACAGGGTAGTTTTAGGGTAATGGATAGGTTTAGAGATTGTGATAGTGTTAGGGTTAAGCCTAGGTTTAGAATTAGGGTTAGGATTATGTTTAGGGTAATCAATAGGATTAGAGCTAGGTTTAGGGCTATGGTTATGGTTAGGATTAGTGCTAGGGTTAAGGTAGTATATAGAATTAGAGCTATGGTTAGGGTTATGGTTAAGGTTAGGATTAGGGCTAAGGTTAGGTTAGGGTTTGGGATAGGGCTAGAAATATGTTAAGGGTAAAGGTTAGGCTTTGAGCTAGGGTTAGGTCTAAGGGGAGGGTTAGGGTTACTGTTAGGGCTAGGGTTAGTTGAGGTTTACACTTAGGGCTAGGTTTAGGCCTAGGATTAGGGCTAGGTTTTATTATTTTAGGCCTAGCTTTAGGGCCGTGGGTTGTTAAGAACCAGGGTTATGATTTGGGCTAGTTTTAGGGTTAGGGTTATGGCTAGGTGTAGTGTTAGAATTACGTTTTGAGTTAGGGTGAGCTTTGGAGTTAGTCTTATGTTAGGGTAAAGATCAGTGTTCATTTTAGTATGAGTGTTGGGGTTAGTGCCAGAATTAGGACTAGGGTTAGGTCTAGAAATAGGGTTAGAGTTTGGGTTATGTTACGGGTGATTGTTAGGGCTAGAGCAAGGTTGTTGTTCAGGTCTAGTGCTAGAGTTATGGCTAGATTTAGGATTAGGTTTAGGTATAGGACTAATGTAAAGTTTAGGTTTAGTTATAGAATTTCAAGTAGGGCTAATGTTAGGGTTCGGGTTCGGGTTTGGTTCAGGTTTAGACTATTTAGTGTTAGGGTCAGTAGAAGTTTCAGGGTTAGGATTAGGGTTTGGGTTATGGTTAGAGCTAGAATGAGGGCTAGTAATATGGTTAGCACTTGGGTTAGGCTATGGACTAGGGTTAGGACTAGGGTTAGCATTATTTTATAGTTTGGCTTAAGGTAACAAATAGGATAAGAACTAGGGTTAGGGAAGGGTTAGGGACTGGCTTATGGCTAGGGTTAGTATTAGGGTTAAAGCTAGGGTTAGTGCTCGGATTAGGGCCAAGTTTTGGGTTAGGTTAGGGCTAGTGTTAGGGCTACAGCTAATGTACAAAATATGGATATGTTTAAGGCCAATTTTTGAGATAGTGTTATGGCTAGGTCAAGTGTTAGGGTTAGGGTTAGTGTTAGCGTGATTTTTAGAGCTAGTGTTAGTGTTAGGGTCAGGGTCAGTGTTCAGGTTAGAGTTAGGTTTATGGTTAAAGCCAGAATTATCACTAGGGTTAGGTCTATGTGTTGGGTTAGTGTTTGGGTTAGGTTAAGGTCTATTATTAGGGCTAGGGATAGGTTTTTGTTTATGTCTAGGGCTAGAGATATTTCTAGATTTAGGATTAGGTTTAGGTCTAGAGCTAGTGTTAGGATTAGGTTTAGGAATAGGTTTATTTCTAGTGCTAGTGTTAGGATTCAGTATAGCCTTAGGGTCAGTTTTATACCTATGGTTACTATTAGGGTCAGAGAAAGTGTCAAGTTTGAGTTATGGTTAGAGCTAGAATGAGGGTTAGGGTTAGGACTAGTAATAGGATTAGGGTAGGACTAAGGTTAGCATTAGGGTTAGGTTTGGCTTAGGGTAAGGGGTAGGGTTAGACCTAAGTTTAGGGCTTCATTTAGCATTGGGTTATGGCTAGTGTTAGGATTAGTTTTAGTGTTAAAGCTAGGGTTAGGTTTCAGATTAGGGCTAAATTTTGGTTGGAGTTAGGGCTAGGTTTAGATTTACAGCCAATGTTTGCAGTAGAACTACAATTTCGGCTAGTTATAAGATTGGGGTTAATACTAGGTCTAATATTGTGGTTAGGTTTAACATAAGGGTGATGTTTAGAGCTAAGGTTAGTATTAGGGTCAAAATTAGTTCAGGGGTAGTTTTAGGGTTAGGGTTTGGACTTGAATTTGGGCTAGGGTTAGGTCTAGGTGTAGGTTTAGATTGTGGTTTAGGTTAAATTTCCACGTTAGTGCTATGGTTCAGTTTTGTTTTAGGGCTAGGGCTATGGTTATGGCTTGTTTTAAGATTAGCATTTAAGACTAGTATTAGGGTTAAGTTTAGTCTTAGATATAGAGTTCGATTTAGAGTTAGGATTAGATCTAGGGTTAGGTCTAGGGTTAAGAATATGACTAACGTTAGTTCTAGGTTTACAGGTAGGATTAGGGTTATGATAAAAATAAGATTAGAACTAGGGATAGGGCTAGGGTGAGAGTGAGAGTTAGTCTTCAGAATAGGCTTAGGATTTGTTAGCTATAGGGCTTAATTAATGCTAGGAATAGGGATAGGTTTATGTTTATGTTTAGGCCTAGGTTTAGTTTTGGGCTTAGGATTAGGTTTAGTGTAAAAAATGGGGTTAGAGCTAGGTTTAGGGCTAGGACGAAGTTTAGAATTATGGTTAGGGCTAGGGCTTTGTTAGAGTTATCTTTAAGGCTATGTTAAGGGCTAGGATGAGGGCTAGGGTTTGTGTTTTTGTTAGGGCTAGAATTAGTGTTAGTGAAAATGTCAGTTCTAGGGTTGTGGTGAGTAATAGTTTTAAGTATAGGTTTATGATTATTTTTAGTGTAAGGGTTAGATTTAGGGTAAGGGTCAAATTTAGAGCTAGGTGTATTATTAGGGTCCGGGTAATGTTTAGGGTTTGTTTAGGTTATAGTTATTGTTATGGTTCAATTTAGCATTAGGGTTTGGGTTAGGATAATGATAGGGTTAGGTTTAGGTTTCAGGTTAGGTTTAGCATAATGGATAGGGTTATGGTTAGGCATAGGGTTAGATTTAGGCCTAGGGTTAGCATTAGAATTAGGGCTTTGTTTAGGGTAATTGGTAGGGTTAGAGTTAAGTTTAGGGCTAGGGTTATGGATAGGACTAGGGATAGGGATAGTGTTAGGGTTTGGGTTAGGATTATGGTTTGTGTTAAGATTAGGGCTAGGGTTACAGCTAGAGCAAATGTCAGGACTATGGTTACGTTAGGAATAGTTTTAGGGTTAGGTTTATGGCTAGGTATAGTATAAGGGTTAGGTTTAGGGGTAGGGTCAGGGTTAGAGCTAGGTATATTATTATGGGAAGTGTCAGAGTTGGGTTTGGCTTAGGTTAAATTTAAGATTAGAGCTAAAATTAGCATTAGGTTTAGGGTTAGGGTAATGATAGGGTTAGGTTTAGGGTTCAGGTTAGGTTTAGGTTAATGAATAAGGTTAGGGTTAGTGATAAGTTTAGGATTAGTCCTAGGGTTACCCATAGGGTTATGGTTATAGATAGGGTTAGAGCTAGTGATAAGGCTAGGGTTATGGTTAGAATTCTGGCTAGGGTAGGGTAAGGTTAAGGCTAGGTTTTGGGTTATGCCTGGGTTTAAAACTATGTTCTCAAATAAGGGCTAGCATTTGGGATTGGTTAGGGCTAGGGTTAGGGCTATGGCTAATGTATGAATTAGTGTTACAATTAGTGCCACATTTAGGGTTAGGGTTAGGTGATGTTTAGAGCAGGGTTTATATTTAGGGTCAGTGTCAGGTTCAGGGTTAGTTTTAGTGTTTGGTTTAGGATTTAAATTAGGGCTAAAGTTAGTGCTAGGTGTAGGGTTAGGTTTTGGTTTAGGTTAAGGATTGCAGTTAGGCTATGCCTCAGTTTTGTTTTAAAGCCAGTTCTAGGGTCAAGGCTAGATTTTGGATTAGCTTCAGGGTTAAAGCTAGTGTTAGAGTAAAGTTTAGGCTTAGGTTAGGGCTAGATTTAGAGTTGGGGTTGATATAGGGTTAGAGCTTGTGCTAGGGTTAGAGCTAGGGTTAGGGTTATGGTAAGAAATATGGTTAGAAGTAGGGATACATCTAGGATATAATTAGAGTTATTCTTAGGTGTAATCTAAGGGTAAGGGCTAGGGTTAAGGCTAAATTAGGGCTAGGGTTAGAACTAGGATTATTGTTAGGGTTAAGCCTAGGTGTTTGGATCAGGTTAGGGTTAGCACTGGGGTTAGGGTTATGTTTAGGGGAGTGGGTGGCGTTATAACTAGGTCTAGGGCTAGGGTGAGAGTTAGAATTAGGATTAGGCCTAGGGTTATCATTAAGTTTAGAATTAAGGCTAGAATTAGGGCTAGGATGAGGGGTAGGTTTTCTGATAGGGTTAGGGCTACAACTCGGGCTAGGGATAATATCAGATCTAGTGTTATGGTTAAGGATAGTTTTAGGGTTAGATTATGGTTTGGTTTAGTGTAAGGGTTAGGTTTATTTTACACATCAGCATTAGAGCTAGAATAATTTTTAGTGTCACTGTCACGGTCAGGGTTAGCGTCTGGTTTATGTTAAGGTTAAGGGGTCAGGTCTTGAATTAGTATTAAGTTTAGGTTTAGAGTCAATGTAATGGAAGTGTTAACTAGGATTTAGTTAAGGTTTAGGGTAATGGATGGGTTAGGTTTCAGCGATCGGGTTAGGGTTATAATTAGGGTTAGGGTTAATTTTAGCGTAATGGATAGTTTTGTAAGGTTTATTTTAGGATTATTTAAGGTTTAAGGTAACAGATGAGTTAGGTTTCAGCAATTGGGTTAGAGTTAACATTAGGGTTAGGGTTATGTTTATTGTAATGGATAGTTTTAGAGCTAGGGTTAGGGCTAGGTTATGCTTTGGAATAAGTATAGGATTAGGGTTAGGTTTAGGTATAGGGCTAGGGTTTGGTTTAGGGTAAGTGTTAGGGTTTGGGTATGTGTTAGTTTAGGATTAAGGTTATGATTAGGTTAGGATAAGGGTTAGTGTTTGAGCTAGGGTTAGGGCTAGTGTGAGGGTTAGGTTTAGGTTTCCTTCTGAGTTTTAAATTATGGTTACAGTTAGATTTTGTGTTAGGGATAGGGTTTTAATTAGGTTTAGTGTTAGGGATAAGGTAATGGATATGGTCAGACCTAAAGTTTGGCTAGGGTTAAGATCACTGCTACAACAATGTTCATAGCAGCACAATTCACAATAGGGAAAGAGAGAGAGAAAGGAAATTGCATGGTAAAGGAAGGAGACCCTCATTGTTAAACAAAATTACATATAAGAGGAAGTGAGGGGAAAGGGGCAAAAAAAGAGAGAAATGAATTACAGTAGATGGGGTAGGGAGAGAAGATGGGAAGGGAGGGGAGGGGAGGGAAGGGGAGGGGAGGGGGCAGAGTAGAGGATAGGAAAGGCAGCAGAATACAACATACACTAGTATGGCAGTAGGTAAAAAAGTGGATGTGTAACCGATGTGAATCTGCAATATGTATATAGGGTAAAAATGGGAGTTCATAATCCGCTTGAATCAAGTGTATGAAATATGATACGTCAAAAATTTTGTAATGTTTTGAACAACTAATAAAAAAAGATTAGGATTAGGTTTAGGGTTAGGATTAGGATTTAGGATAGGGCTAGGGTTATGTTTAGTGTAAGGTTTAGGCTTTGACCTAGGGTTAGATCTAAGGAAAGGGTTAACGTTAGAGTTAGGGTTAGGGTTAGGGCTAGGCTTAGGTTTATGCTTAGAGCTAAGTTTATGCCTAGGATTAGCTGTAGATTTTGTGTTAAGTTTAGGGCTATGGCTAGGACTATGGGTAATGTTTAGGGCTAGTTTTAGGTTTAGGGTTATAGATAGGTCTAGGGTTAGGTCTAGGTTTTGGGTTAGTGTCAGGGTTAAAACTAGTTTAAGTGTTAGAATCAGGATCAGTTTTCGGGATAGGGTTAGGTTTAGTGTTAGAGCCGGAATTAGGACTAGGTTTAAGTCTAGGGATAGGATAAGTGTTTGGTTTAGGTTAAGGGTTATTGTGAGCGGTAGTGCTAGGATTATGTGTAGGTATAGGTGTAGAGTTATAGCTATATCTAGGATTAGCTTTGGATCTAGATCTAGTGTTAGTCTCAGGTATAAGTATAGGGTTACCAGTAGGTATAGTGTTAGGTTTTGATTTAGGTTTAGGGTCAGGTTTAAACCTAGGGTTACTTGGAGGGTCAGATGAGGGTCAGGGTTAGGTTTAGAGGTAGAATGAGGGCTAGGGTTAAGACTAGTATTATGGTAAGAGTTTAAGTTGGATAAGGATTAGGATTAGGAATAGGATTAGCATTTGGGTTAGGGTTTCGCTTAGGGTAAGGGATAGGTTTAGAGCTAGGATTAGGGCTAGGGTTAGGGTTAAGTTTAGTGCTAGTGTTAGGGTTAAGATTAGGGTTAAAGCTAGGTTTAGGGATGGATCCAGGGTAGGATTTGTGTTAGAGTTAATGCTAGGGTTAGAACAATGAATAATGTACGAACTAGGGTTAAATTAAGGCTAGTTTTATGGTTACCATTAAGCATTTAGATTTAGAGTTAGGTTTAGATCTAGAGTTAGGATAGGGCTAAGAATAGAACAAGGGCTAGGGCTAGGGCAAGAGTTATAGTTAGTCTTAGGGCAAGGGTTAGGGTTAGGATAGGAGTAAATAAGGGCTAGGATAAGTTCTAGGCTTAGTGTTAGTATTAGGGCTGGGGTTAGGGTTAGGTTTAGGGTTATGGTTAGGTTAATGGTAAGGGATGGGGTTATAGGTAGATTTAGGGCTAGGGTGAGGGTTAGAATTAGGGTTCGGGCTCGGGTTCGGGTTCGGATTTGGAATAAGGATAGGTTTAGGGCTAGGATTATGGTTAGGGCTAATTTCAGGTATAGATATATGTTTAAATATAGTTTAAGTTTAGTTTTATGGCCATGCCTTGTGTAAGTGTTAGGATTAGAGTTAGGGTCAGGTTAGAGTTAAGGGTATTATTAGAGTTATGGTCACAATTACTGTTTTGGATAGGTTAAGATTTAAAGTTAGGACTCGAGTTAGCATTGTTAGGCTCAGCATAATGATAGGGTTAGGTTTAGGTTTCAGGTTACATTTAGGGTAATAGATATGGTGAAGATTAGGGATAGGGTTAGTTTTAGCCCTAGGGTTAGCATTAGGGTTAGTTTTATGGTTAGGGTAATGGATATAGTAAGAGCTAGGGTTACAGCTAGGGTTATGGTTACAATTAGTGACAGGGTTAGAGTTAGGTCTAAGGTTAAAGCTAGGGTTAGGGCTTGGAATAGGGCTAGGATTTGGGTTATGTTATGACTAGTGTTAGGGTTTCGGCTAATATAAGTACTAGGGTTATGATTAGGGCTAATTTTAGTATTTAGGGTTAGGACTAGGACTAGTGTTATGTTTAGGTTTAGGGTTAGGGTGATGTTTAGACCTAGGGTTAGTGTTAAGGTCAGAGTCAGGTTGAGGGTTAGTTTTAGGTTTGCTCTTAAGACACAAATTATTGCTAGGGTTAGGGCTAGGTGTAAGATTAGCGCTTGGTATATGTTAAGGATTAGGGTTAGGTCTATGGCTCAGTTTTGTTTTAGAGCAAGGGCTAGGGTTAGGGCTAGTTTTAGGATTACCCTTAGGGTTGGGACTAGGTTTAGGTTTAGGCTTAGGCTTATTCTTAAGGTTCAATTTAGAGTTAGGGTTAGATCTAGGGTTATGGCCAGGGATATGAATAGGTCTAGGATTAGACCTAAGGTTCAGGATAGGATTAGGCTTTCAGTAAATTATAGGGTTAGAACTAGAGTTAGGGCTAGAGTGAGAGTTAGAGATAGTCTTTGGGCTAGGGTTAGTGTTAGGGTTAGGCCTAGGGTTAGGGTTATAATTAAGGCTATGTTTAGGGCTAGTATAAGGACTAAGGTTTGTTCTAGGGTTAGGGCTAGGATTTTGGCCATGGCTATAGTCAGGTCAAGGGTTAGGTTTAGGGATAATTTTAGGTTAGGTTTATGGCTAAGTCTAGTGTAAGAGTTAGGTATAGGGTAATAGTCAGGTTTAGAGCTAGGGGAATTATTAATATCAGGGTTAGTGTTGGGCTTTGGTTTAGATTTGAGTTTAGGGTTAGGGCTCAAATTAGCTTTATGTTTAGTACTAAGGTAATGATAAGCTTAGGTTTAGGGTTCAGGTTAGGTTTAGGGTAATTGACAGTTTGGGGCATAGTGATAGGTTTAGGGTAAGGCCTAGGGTTACATTAGTATAAGGGTAATGCTTATGGTAATTGATACAGTTAGATTTAAGTTTATGGCTAGGGTTATGATTAGGATTAGGACTTGAGTTAGGATTAGGGTAAGAGTTAGAACTAGGGTTAAGTTTAGGGTTATATTTAGTGTAATGGTTAGGTTCTGAGCTATGGTTAGGGCTAGGCTGGGAGTTAGCTTCAAGTTTAGGTCTAGGGGTAGGATTACCATAGGTTTTGAGTTAGAGTTAGGGTTAGAGTTAGACTTAGGATTAGTGGTAGGGTCAGCATAAGGGTCAGGGTTAGGTTTAGAATTTGGGATAGGTTTAAAGCTAGAATTAGAGCTAGGGTTAGGGCTATTAATAGAGTTAAGGTTTTGGTTAGCCTAAAGATTAGGGATAGGTCTAGGGTTACCCTTAGTTTTAGGGTTTTGCTTAGGGTAAGGGATTGGTTTAGAGCTAGGTTTAGGACTATGGGTAAGGTTAGAGTTAGGGTTAAATCTAGGGTTAGGGCTAGTGTTTGTGTTAGGGTTAGGGATAGGATTAGGGCCATAGCTAATATAAGAACTAGGGTTAACATTAGGTTAGTTTTCGTGTTATGGTTAAGTTTAATGTTAGGGTTAGTTTTAAGTTTAGGGTGATATTTATAGTTATGGATTGTGTTAGGATGAGAGTCAAGTCAGGGTTAGTTTTAGGGTTAGGGATAGGACTCGAATTATTTTAAGGTTATTCTTAGCATTTGGTTTAAGTTGAGGGCTGTATTTAGAGCTAGTTTGAGTGTTAGGATATGAGTCAGGGTCAGTTTTAGTTTTAAAGTTAGTGTTAGAACACTAATTAGGGCTAGAAATAGGTCTAGGTTTAGTGTTAGAGTTTGGTTTAAGTTAATGTTTAGGGTGAGGGCTATTGCTTGGTTTTGGTTTAGTTCTAGGTTTAGGTTTAGGAATAACGTAAGTGTTAAACTTAGGCTTTGGGTTAGGGTTAGATTTGGTGTTAGGGTTAGATCTAGGGTTAGGGCAGGAACTAATGATATGGCAAAGGTTAGGGCTAGGGATAGGGTTATGCTAAGGAATAGGGTTAAAACTAGGGATAGTTATAGCCCGAGAGTTAGAGTGAGTCTTAGGGCTAGGGTTAGTGTTAGGGTTGGAGATAGGGCTACATTAGTGCTAGGATTAAATCTAGGTTTATTGTTTGGCTTAAGCCTAGAGTTAGGGTTAGGGTTAGGTTTAAGTTTAGTGTAAGAGATGGCATTTCAGCTAGGTATAAAGGTAGGGTGAGGGTTACAATTTTGGTTAGGGGTAGATTTAGCATTAGGTTTATGATTATAGCTAGGTGCAGTGCTAGGATGAGGGTTACAGTTTGCTTTAGGTTTAGGACTAGGATTTTGGATAGTGCTAATTTCAGGTCCAGAAATATGGTTAAAGATAGTTTTAGGGTTAGGATTATGGCTTCATCTAGGGTAAGGGTTAGGCATAGGGTTATGCTCAAGTTTAGAGCTAGGGGTTTTATTAAGGTCAAGGTCAGGGCTAGGATTTGGGATAGGTTAAGGTTTAAAGTTAGGGCTTGAATTCGTGTTAGGGTTAGGGTAATGATAGGGTTAGGTTTAGGTTCAGGTTAGGTTCAGGGTAATAGATTGTGTTAAGATTAGGGTTCTTGCCTACGGTTAGCATTAGGGTTATGGTTTTGGTTATGGTAATGGATACAGTTAGAAATTGGATTAGGGCTAGGTTTATGTTTACAAATACGGCTAGGGTTAAAGCTAGGATTGGGGCTGTTTTGGGTTAAGGTAGGGATAGGGTTAGTGTTAGGTCTAAATATAAGTACTAGGGTGATTTTAGGACTAGTTTTAGGGCTAGAGTTACTGTTAGGGTTAGGTTTAGGATTTGGGTGATGTTTAGATCTAGTAGTGTTAGGGTCAGTGTCAGGTTCATGGTTAGTTTAAGGGTTCAGCTTACAACTCATAGGATGGCTAGGGTTAGGGCTAGGTATAAGGTTTGGGTTTGGTTTAGGTTAAGGGTTAGTGTTATAGGTATACTTAGCTATTGTTTTAGGGCTAGGACTAGGGTTAGGGGTAGTTTTAGGATTAGTGTTTTGGTTTGGTCTAGTGTTAGTGTTTGGCTTAGTCTTCAGGTTAGGGCTTGATTTAGAGTTAGGTTTTGTCTATGGTTAGTGCTAGGGCAAAGATTAGGGCAAGGGTTAGAACTAGGGTTAGGGTTACAGTAAGGGATAAGATTACAACAAGTGAAAGGTCTAATGTGAGAGTTAGAGTTAGTCTTAGGGCTAGTGTTAGGGTTAGGGCTAAACTAGGGCTAAAATTAGGGCTAGGATTAGTGTCAGGTTTAGGCCTAGAATTTGGGTTGTGATTGTAATCAAGGCTATGTTTAGGGCTAGAATAAGGGCTAGGGTTTGTGTTAGGGTTAGGGCTAGAATTATGGCTGGGGTAATGTCAGGTCCAGGGTTACAGTTAGGGATAGTATTAGGGAAAGGTTTAAGGCTAGGTCTATTTTAAGGGTTAGGTATAGGGTAAGAGTCAGGTTTAGAGCTAGGGTAATAATTAAGGCCAGGGTCAGTGTTAGGGCTTGGTTTAGGTTTGAGTTTAGTATTGTGGCTCAAATTAAAGGTAGGGTTAGTATTATGGTAAAGATAGAGTTAGGTTTAGGGTTCAGGATAGGTTTAGGGTAATTGATAGTTTCGAGAATAGTGATAGCTTAGTCTTAGGGTTAGCAATAGGATAAGGGTTATGTTTAGTGTAATGGATACAGTTAGAGTTAACGTTAGGGCTAGGGTTTATGTTAGGATTAGGTCTTGGGTGAGGGTTAGGATTAAGGCTAGGTTTACGGCTTGGATGAGGGTTTGTGTTAGGGCTAGGGATAGAATTAAGGCTAGGGCTAATGTCAGGTCTAGCATTACAATTAAAGGTAATTGTAGGGTTTCATTTTGAATTGGTCTACTGTAAGGGTTAGGTTTAGGGTAAAGGTCAGATTTAGAGCTAGGTGTATTATTATGGTCAGGGTGAGGATTAGGAATTGGTTTTGGTTAAGGTTTAGGGTTAAGCCTCAAATTAGCATTAGGTTTAGAGTAATGGATATGTTTAGGGTTAGGGTTCAGGTTAGGTTTAGGATTTTGAATAGCCATAGGGATAGCTATAGAGTTAGGTTTAGTCCTATTGTTAGTATTTGGGTTAGGCTTAAGTTTATGGTAAAAGATAGGATTAGATCTAGGGTTAGGGCTATGTTTATGGTTCGGATTAAGGCTAGTGTTAGGGTTAGGGTTAGGCCTAGGGTTAGGGTTAGTTATAGGGTAAGTGTTATGGTTGGAGCTAGATTTAGGGCTAGGGCGAAGATTAGGGTTAGAGCATGTCTAGGGTACATGTTAGGGATAGGGCTATGTTTAGCATTAGGGTTAGGGTTAGAGTTTTGGTAATGGATAGAGTTAGAACTAGGGTTTGGGCAATGATTACAGTTAAAATTAGGGTTAAAGTTAGGGTTAGGTATGGGGTTATGTTAATGTTTAGGGTTAGAATTAGGGTTCAGCATAGAGGTAGTGTTAAGGTTAGAGTTACTTTATTCAAATTTCAATGATACAATCCAGGACTCATCTTTAACTAACCTTACTCTGTTTCCCAGGTTTAGGCCTTTTGGTTCAACGTTTTGGAGTCTGGAACAGTTAATATTTTCATTTTACTTCATTTTGAGTAAATGTAAATTGACCTGGAAATCAAACAGGGTTTATGCTAGCTGCTTAAAACTGCACACACACCCTCAATTCTTTGTGGGGACACTCTGGTATGTTCCTTGTGAGTGTAGGCCTAATCTGAAGCATGCAAAAACAACTTTATCTGAGAGCCCTTTAGGAGAAAGCAGGGAATATGCATGCACTAAAATTCCTCACATAATTATTTTGTCAGATTTGTTTGATACTGAGTAGGATTCATTATTTAGCTTTCCCCACAATGCTCTCCAAGTATGGAACATTTAGGATCTATGCTTCTTTAATCAGGTTAGTGTTAGTTTTAGATTTGGGTTTGGGGCTAGTGTTAGATGTAGTGTTAGGGTGAGAGTAAGTTTTGTACAAATTTCTTTGATACTGGGAAGGAGTCATCTTTTACCAAGCCTTAATATGCTTTTCAGTTTTTGGCCTTCTCATTTAATGGTTTGCTAACAGGGACACTCTGTATTTTAAGTTTTCACATCATATTGACGTATATAGGTAAATGGAAATGGAGGTTGAAATCAAACTGGGTTGGTGCTAGCTGCTTGAAACTTCAAACACTGAATCAGTTCTCAGTTGGAACTCTCTGGTTTGTTCCTTGTGAAAGTAGCCCTAAGATGAAGATGGCAAAAACAACTTTATCTGAGAGCCCTTTAGCAGAAAACAGAGAAATATGCATGAACTGAAATACCACCTCAATTATTTGGTCATATTTCTTGGATACTGCATAGGATACATTTGATAGCTTAGCCCACTTGGCTCACCAAGTTTGTGACTTTTAGGATTAATAGTTTTTCAAGCCAGTTAGTGTTTGTGTTAATAATAGTGTTAGGGTAGGTTTAGATCTAGTATTAGGATTACAGATAGTTTTGTTCAAATTTCTTTGATACTTTGCAGGAGTAATTTTTCTCCTATCCTTACTATACTCCACATGTTTGAACCTCCTAGATTCAATGGTTCACTGTAAGGAACAGTTTGTATTTTAAAGTTTCAGTTAATTTTCTCCCATACAGGTAAATGGAAATGGAGCTGGAAATCAAACAGCATTGGTGCTAGCTGCTTGAAACTTCACACTCCATCAATTCTCTGTGAGCAATCTCTAGTTTGTTCTTGTGACAGTAGGCCTAAGCTGAAGCATGTAAAACCAACTTTATTCAAGAGTCCCTTAGAAGATAACAGGGAAATATGCATCTACTGATATATTCCATCATCTTTTTGGACAGATTTCTTTGATACTGTGCAGCATTCATCCTTTAGCTTTACCCACTAGGCTGCACAAGTTTGATATTTCAGTTTTATTGGTTGTTCAAAACATGACAAAGCTCTTGACATATCATATTTCATACATGAGATTCAAGTAGGTTGTGAACTCCCATTTTTACCCCAATTACAGATTGCAGAATCACGTCGGTTACACATCCACATTTTTACATGATGCCATATTTGTGACTGTTGTATTCTGCTACCTTTCCTATCCTCTATTATCCCCCCTCTAATCCCCTCCCATCTTCTCTCTCTACCCCATCTACTACAATTCATTTCTCTCCTTGTTTTTCTCCATTCCCGTCACAACCTCTTATATGTAATTTTGTGTAACAATAAAGGTCTCCTTCCATTTCCATCCAATTTCCCTTTTCTCTCCCTTTCCCTCCCACCTCATGTCTCAGTTTAATGTTAGTCTTCTCCTCCTGATCTTCCTCCCTGCTCTGTTCTTAGTTGC
Source organism: Spermophilus dauricus (assembly GCA_002406435.1). Classification (NCBI taxonomy): domain Eukaryota; kingdom Metazoa; phylum Chordata; class Mammalia; order Rodentia; family Sciuridae; genus Spermophilus; species Spermophilus dauricus. The sequence continues at coordinate 150,093 of KZ295817.1, read as the reverse complement.
TCTCATTATATCAAAGAAGACATTTGGCATTTGTTTTTTTAGGGATTGGCTAGCTTCACTTAGCATAATCTGCTCTAATGACATCCATTTCCCTGCAAATTCCATGATTTTCTCATTTTTTAGTGCTGTGTAATACTCCATTGTGTATAAATGCCACATTTTTTAATCCATTCATCTATGGGTTGGTTCCACAGTCTAGCTATTGTGAATTGTGCTGCTATGAACATCAGTGTGGCAGTATCCCTGTAGTACGCTCTTTTAAGGTCTTCAGGGAATAGTCCAAGAAGGGCAATAGCTGGGTCAAATGGTGGTTCCATTCCCAGCTTTCCCAGGAATCTCCATACTGCTTTCCAAATTGGCCATACCAATTTGCAGTCCCACAAGCAATGTATAAGAGTACCCTTTTCCCCACATCCTTGCAAGCACCTGTTGTTGTTTGATTTCAAAATGGCTGCCAATCTTACTGGAGTGAGATGATATCTTAGGGTGGTTTTGATTTGCATTTCTTTGACTGCTAGAGATAGTGAGCATTTTTTTTGTGTACTTGTTGATTGATTGTATGTCCTCCTCTGAGAAGTGTCTGTTCAGGTCTTTGGCCCATTTGTTGATTGGGTTATTTGTTTTCTTATTGTTTAATTTTTTTGAGTTCTTTGTATACTCTGGATATTAGGGCTCTATCTGAAGTGTGAGGAGTAAAAATTTGTTCCCAGGACGTAGGCTCCCTATTTACCTCTCTTATTGTTTCTCTTGCTGAGAAAAACTTTTTAGTTTGAGTAAGTCCCATTTGTTGATTCTAGTTATTAACTTTTGTGCTATGGGTATCCTATTAAGGAATTTGGAGCCCCCCCCCAACAATATGTAGACTGGAGGCAACTTTTTCTTCTATCAGGCTCAGAGTCTCTGATTTGATATCAAGCTCCTTGATCCATTTTGAGTTAACTTTTGTGCATGGCGAGAGAAAGGGATTCAGTTTCATTTTGTTGCATATGGATTTCCAGTTTTCCCAACACCATTTGTTGAAGATGCTATCCTTCCTCCATTGCATGCTTTTAGCCCCTTTATCAAATATAAGATAGTTGTAACTTTGTGGATTAGTCTCTGTGTCCTCTATTCTATACCATTGGTCCACCCGCCTGTTTTGGTACCAGTACCATGCTGTTTTTGTCACTATTGCTCTGTAATATAGTTTGAAATCTGGTATCGCTATACCGCCTGATTCACACTTCCTGCTTAGAATTGCTTTTGCTATTCTGGGTCTTTTATTTTTCCATATGAATTTCATGATTGCTTTATCTATTTCTACAAGAAATGCCGTTGGGATTTTGATTGGCATTGCATTAAACCTATAGAGAACTTTTGGTAATATCGCCATTTTGATGATGTTAGTTCTGCCTATCCATGAACAGGGTATATTTTTCCATCTTCTAAGATCTTCTTCTACTTCTCTCTTTAGGGTTCTGTAGTTTTCATTGTATAAATCTTTCACCTCTTTTGTTAGGTTGATTCCCAAGTATTTTATTTTATTTTTTTGAGGATATTGTGAATGGGGTGGTTGTCCTCATTTCCATTTCAGAAGATTTGTCACTGATATACAAGAATGCCTTTGATTTATGCGTGTTGATTTTATATCCTGCCACTTTGCTGAATTCATTTATTAACTCTAGTAGTTTCTTTGTAGAACCTTTTGGGTCTGTTAGATATAGTATCATATCATCCACAAATAGTGATAATTTAAGTTCTTCTTTTCCTATTTTTATGCCTTTAATTTCTTTCATCTGTCTAATTGCTCTGGCCAGTGTTTTTGAGAACTATATTGAATAGAAGTGGTGATAGAGGGCATCCCTGTCTTGTTCCAGATTTTAGAGGGAATGCCTTCAGTTTTTCTCCATTCAGAATAATGCTAACCTGAGGCCTAGCATATATAGTTCTTTTACAATGTCAAGGTAAGTTCCTGTTATCCCTAGTTTTTCTAATGTTTTGAACATAAAGGGATGTTGTACTTTGTCGAATGCTTTTTCTGCATCTATAGAGATGATCATGTGGTTCTTATATTTAAGTCTATTGATGTGGTGAATAACATGTATTGATCTCCGTATATTGAACCAGCCTTGTATCCCAGGGATGAATCCTACTTATTCATGGTGCACTGTTTTTTTGATATGCTTTTGTATTCGATTCACCAGGATTTTATTGAGGATTTTTGCATCTATGTTCATTAGAGATATTGGTCTGAGTTTTCTTTCTTTGAGGTGTCTTTGTCTGGTTTCGGAATCAGGGTGATGTTGGCCTCATAGAATGAATTTGGAAGATCTCCTTCTTTTTCTATTTCTTGAAATAACTTTTAAAGTATTGGTATTAATTCTTCTTTAAAGGTTTTGTAAAACTCCACTGTATACCCATCCGGTCCAGGGCTTTTCTTGGTTGGTAGTCTTTTGATGGCTTATTCTATTTCCTCCTTTGTTATTGGTCTTTTTAAATTGTGTGTATCTTCCTGACTCAATCTGGACAAATCACATGACTTAAGAAATTTATCGATATCTTCATTATCTTGTATTTTATTGGAATATAAGTTTTCAAAATAATTTCTAATTATCTTCTCTATTTCTGTAGTGTCTGTTGTGATATTGACTTTTTCATCCCGTATGTTAGTAATTTGAGTTCTCTCTCTTCTTCTCTTCATTAGCATGGCTAAGGGTCTGTCGATATTTTTTATTTTTTCGAAGAACCAACTTTTAGTTTTATCAAATTTTGTCAATTTTTTCAATTGTTTCTTTTGTTTCGATTTCATTGATTTCCACTCTGATTTTAATTATTTCTTGCCTTCTACTATATTTGCTGCTGTTTTGCTCTTCCTTTTCTAGGGTTTTGAGATGAAGTGTGAATCAACAAATGTTGGCTTTTTCTTTCACTGAGGAATGAACTCCAGGCAATGAATTTCCCTCTTAAAACTGATGAATTTTCCTCTTAAAACTGCTTTCATTGTGTCCCATAGATTCCGATATGTTGTGTCTGTATTTTCATTTATCTCTAAGAATTTTTTGATTTCCTCCTTTATGTCTTCTGTAACCCATTGATCATTCAGTAACATATTGTTCATTTTCCATGTGATGTAGGATTTTTCCTTTCTTCTTTTATCATTGATTTCCAGTTTCATTCCATTATGATAAGATAAGATGCCTGGTACTATCTCCACACCTTTGTATTTACTAAGAGTTGCCCTATGGCATAATATATGGTCTATCTTTGAGAAGGATCCATGTGCTGCTGAGAAGAACATGTATCCACTTGATGATGGTTGATATATTCTGTATATGTTAGTTAAGTCTAAGTTATTAATTGTGTTATTGAGTTCTATAGTTTCTTTATTCAGTTTTTGTCTGCTGGATCTGTCCAATGGAGAGAGTGGTGTGTTGAAATCACTGATAATTATTGTGTTGTGGTCTATTTGACTCTTGAACTTGAGGAGAGTTTGTTTTATGAACATTGCAGCACCATTGTTTGGTAAATACATATTGATAATTGTTATGTCTTGTTGGTGGATGGTTCCTTTTAACAGTATATAGTGGCATTCTTTATCCCTTTTGATTAACTTAGGTTTGAAGTTGATTTTATTCGATATGAGTATGGCCACTCCTGCTTGCTTCCGAGGACCATGTGAGTGGCATGATTTTTCCCAGCCTTTCACTTTCAACCTGTATATGTCTTTTCCTATCATATGAGTCTCCTGAAGGCAGCATATTGTTGGATTTGGGTTTTTTTATCCAGGTTGCTAGCCTTTGTCTCTTGATTGGTGAATTAAAGCCATTAACTTTTAAGGTTACTATTGATATATTGTTTGTACTTCCAGTCATACTTATTTATTTATATATTTATTTTAATACGACTCATTTTTCCTTTTTGGTTATATTTTTTCTCTTCCCTTTACTGAATTACCTCTCAATGTTAGTTTTGGGTGCTGTTTTTCAATTCCTCTTCTTGTAGTGTTTTGCTCAAAATGCCTTGCAGTGCTGGTTTTCTGGTTGCGAATTCTTTTAACTTTTGTTTATTGTGAAATATTTTAATTTCATTGTCAAATCTGAAGCTTAATTTTCTGGATACACTATTCTTGGTTGGAATCCATTATTTTTTAGCATTTGAAATACGTTGTTCCAGGATCTTCTTGCTTTCAATGTCTGTGATGAAAAATCAGCCGTTAACCTAATTAATTTACCCCTGAATGTAATCCGCCTTCTTTCTCTCGTAGATTTTAATATTCTATCCTTGTTCTGTATGTTGGATATCTTCATAATTATGTGTCTTGGAGTTGGTCTATTACAGTTTTGTATGTTTGGGTTCCTGTAGGCTTCCAGGATTTGGCAATCCATTCCATCTTTCATATCTGGGAAGTTTTCTGGGATTATTTCATTCAATAGATAGTTCATTCCTTTTGTTTAAACCTCTATACCTTCTTCTATCCCGATGACTCTCAAGTTTGGTTTTTTTTACAACATCCCATATCTCTTGGATAGATTGCTGGTGATTTCTTAGCATCCTTTCTGTGGTGACTATATTCTTTTCAAGTTGATACACTTTGTCTTCATTATCTGATGTTCTGACTTCTATTTGATCAGGTCTATTTGTAATATTGTCGTTCAAGTTTTTAATTTGGTTTATGGTTTCCTGCATTTCTAGGATTACTGTTTGATTTTTTTAAAAATCTCTATCTCCTGGTATAGCTCATTCTTTGCCATTTGAATTTTCCTATTTAATTTGTTTTCAAAGTATACTTTCATTGTTTGGACTTGCTGTCTAAAGTCTTCTCTAAAATTCTGTTCCATCTGAGTTCTTTCTCTGTCAATTTTTCTGAAGCCTCTAGGTTCTCTTGTGAATTTAAGTTGTCCTGCATTGTTTGTAATACTTTTTTCCCTTGTTTTTTTCATGGTGCTCACGTTGCTTTCCAACTCTGTTTGACTGCTGTGTTTCTGTTTTTTTCTTTAAATTTGTTTTGGTTTTTATAGTTCCAATATCTCTCCTTTGTCTTGGGAGACAATGTTTAGAGATGTTGAATTTAATTGTGAATTAAGGTAAATTCATTAGTTTCATTAGAGGCCTACAGAATTTGATGGCATGTATAGAACTGAGGTTTGAACTTAGGATTTTATGTTGAGGTCAGGCGATTTGATGGTATGGAGGTTAGTATATGTTAGCTTCTTTGGGGGGTTGCTCAAATGCAGGTGGATATTAACAAGAGAATAGACAGGAGTACTTGGGGGGTAGTTAAGGGCTTAGGCGGACTATGGACTGATTTGTAGTATTCATCTATTTGCATTTAGTAAGTTGTACATAATCTGGATGGTCATGCTTAAGAGGAAAGATGGGGAAAAGGTAAGGAAGCAAACCAAGAAAGAGAGAGGGAGAGAGCAAAGAAAGAGAAAATAATAGAAAAGAAAAGGAAATGATAATAAAAATAATAATAAAAGGCAGTAAAATAAAAATTACATTTAAGAAAATAATAGTATAATTGTAGAAAAGAAAAAAAAATAAAATTAAAAAATTAAAAAAAATTAAAAGGAAAAAGGGGCACTGTTAGGCTTCTATTTTCTTTGCTTCCCGTAGGTGGTGCTGTGCCTTCAGTGCCAAGATTTTTCCCTCTGGCTGTAGGAATCAATCGGTGTGAGGCCGCTCCCTCCTCCCCCCACTGGTGTCTCTCAAAGCCTGTTAGCTTAGGTTTATTCCTGGTTCCTAGTCCCCTGACTTCTCCTGTCAGCCAGGCCTTTCCCAGTGTGATACCTCTCAGCAGTTCAAACTACACTCTGTGCCTGCAGTTTCCTGGACGTGGCGTGAGGCTTTTGGGAACCGGCACCTTATTGTTTTGATTCCCTCCACTAGCCCCTCCTCCTAGAGCTGGCGAAACAAGTTTCATTCTCGCTGCTTGTGGGAGGGAGGAGTTGGGGGTCAGGTGCCTTTACCTTTCCCCCACGCCTCTACTCACGCTCACTCTGTTAATCACACCCCCGGAAAGCCAGCGAGAGATTTTATGTGATTTCCCCGCTGTATGGGAGATGGACTAAATGTCACAGACCTGTTCTATTGCTGAGTGAGCTGCGATCAGTTGAAAACTGGCAATGGTGACGTCAGCTCTCCAAGATGGTGGCCGCTGACTTCCTTGGTGGTCTGACAGGTGTGGAAGACAGAACTGGATGCTTCCCCCATCTCAAACCCAGAATTCAGCCCTGAGTACAGTGAGGGCACAGATGGCAGGAGCCCGAAGAATCAGCAGAGCCATTTCTATGCATTGCTAGCTCGCCATTTCTAGGGACGCCGTTTCCCAGCGTGTGCCGCAGTCTCTAGCAGCGGGGAGAGCCGCTGAATAAGCAGCTTGAATCTCCGGTCGGACAAATCTCTCACGGTTGAGCCCCAGTAACCGATCCTCAGGCAATGGAAATCCTTCCTCTAGGTTTCGGTGTGCCCCAATTTTGCTGGAAATTCCTAACAAGATAGCTTTTGGCAATTCTAACTCGTCATTCACCCGTGCAGTGATGCGGTACACGGGGGTGATGCACTCCATTCGCCGCCATCTTCCTGTTTTTCCCAAGTTTGATATTTCTATGGTCAAAAGTTTCATAAAAATGTTAGGGTTAGGGGAAGAGCTAGGGTTAGAGCTAGTGTTAGCCTTAGAGTTTTTTTTTTCCAAATTCTTTGATACTAGGCAGGATTTATCTTTTAGCTAGCTTTACTCTGTTCCCTAAGTTTAGGCCTTCTCCGTTCACAGGTTCACTGTAAGAAACATTTTGTATTTTAATATTTCACATAATTTTGACCTATATGAGAAAGTTAATGGAGTTGAAATTCAAATAGGGTTGGTGCTAGCTGCTTGAAACTTCACACACTCCATCAGTTCTACGTAGGGACTCTGGTATCTACCTTGTAAAAGTAGGCCTATGCTTAAGCATGCAAAAACAATATAATCTGAGAGCCCTTTAGGAGAAAACAGGAAAATATGCATGTACTGAAATACTTCCCATAATTATTTGTCAGATTTCTTTGGTGTTGCATAGGATTCATCACTTAGCTTGCCCCACAAGGCTCCCCAATGCAGGAATTCTAACATCAATGGTTCTCTAATCAGGTTAGGGTTAATATTAGGTTTAGGGTTATGGCTAGGGCTAGGGTTAGAGGTAATGGTAGGGTGAGAGTTAGTTTTGTTAAAATTTCTTTGATACTCGGCAGGAGTCATGTTTTTTCTAGCCTTAGTATGCTCCCAAGGTATGTTTTTCTCAATTCAATGGTACACTATCATAAACACATTGTATTTTAAGGTTTCACTTCATTTTTTCACATATGGGACAATGCAAATGGAGGTGAAAATCAAATAGGCAGCCTTTCTTCTAAACCTATCCCTAAACCTAACCATGAACATAGACCTAATCTTAGGCCTAAACCTAACACTAAGCCTAGACCTATTTCTAGCCCTAATTTAGCCTTAACCCTAACCCAGACTCTAGCCCTAAGACTAACTCTAGCTCTTGCCATAGCCCTATTCCTAGTTCTAACCTTATCTTTTACCATAACCCAAACACTATTCCTAATCTTAGCTCTAACACTAGCCATAGCCCTATCCCTAGAATGAACCATAACTCTAAATCTAGTCCTAAGGCTAAAGTCACCCTATCAGTAGCAATAACACTAATGCTAATCATAAAACTACACATAACTTTAGCTTTAGTCCTAGAACATAACCAAGCCATAAAACTAACCCTAACCCTTAACACAAACAAATCCTAACCCTACATCTAGCCCTAAGCCTACCCCTAATTTGAGTCCTATCCATAACCATAAAACAAACTGTGACCCTGACTGAGACCCTAACACTAACCCTACTTAAAACATCACCCTAAACGTAAACCTAATCCTAAAACTAGACTCAGTCTTAAATGTAACCCTAAACTAACCCTAATTGTAACCTTACTTCTGACATTAGTCATATCCCTAAGAAGAGCCCTAAAGTAACCCAATACATAGCCCTAATCCAAGACCCAACCCTAGATTTAATCCTAATTTGAACCCTAAACTTAGCCCTAACCCTTACCCTAAACCTAACCATAACTTTATTCCTTGCACTAAACCTAAACCTAACCCTACCCCTAGTGCTGAATCTAACCAAAAACCTAGACCTAACTCTTTCTCTAACCCTAAAAAATTACCCAAAACCTAACCCAAACTGTAATGCTAATCCTCAGCCTGACCCTAGCACTATCATTAAAAGTAATCCATCCATTACCCTAAACCTAACCTGAACCGTAACCCTAAAAATATCATTACGCTAACTGTAACCTTAACCCTAATGCTAACTCAAGCCCTAATACTAACACTAAACTTAACCCTAACCATAAACCTATCCCCATCACTAACCCTAATCCTAACACTAACCCTAAAAGTAACACTAAACCTAACTCAAATGCTAACACTACCACTAACCCTAAATCTAACCCTAATTCTAACACTAACACTAACCCTATTCCTAACCCTAACCCTAACCCTAAACATAGCACTAACACTAACCCTAACCCTAACCCAAACTTTAACCCTAATTGAAACCAAAACTCTAAGGCTAAACTTAATACTAACCCTGAAACTAACCCTAATGCTAACCCTAACACGAACCATAAAACTAACCCAAAATCTAACACAAACCCTAACCATTACCTTAACATTAACACTAACCCTAACCCTAACCCTAAAGTTAATCCTAATCGTAATCTCAAACCTAACACCACAACCCTGACACAAACCTTAATACAAATGATACACTAAACATAACCATAACCCTAACCCTATATTAACACTAAGCCAATCCCTAACACCAACACTAATTCTAACCCTAACACTAACACTAAAACTAACCATATCCCTAACCCTAACCATACTTTTAACTGTAAACCAAAAGCTAACCTAACACTAACCCTAACACAAAACCTAACCCTAACCCTAAACCTAAACCTATCACAAACCTAACCATAACCCTAACTCTAACATTAACACTATCCCTAAAATTAACACTAACTCTAACCATAAACCTAACCCTAACACTAACCCTAACACTAAATCTTACTCTGACACTAACTATAACCCTAACCCCAACCCTAAACTTAAGCCTAACCCTACCCTAATAATAACCTTAACCCTAAACCTAAAAAGATGCCTAATCCTAAACCTAACACTTACCATTACACTAACCCTAACCCTAAAACTAACACTAACCACAAACCTAACTCTATCACTAATTCTAACCCTAACCATAATCCTAAACCTAACACTACACCTAACCCTAACACTAACCCTGAACGAAACACTAAGCCTAATATTAACTCTAAACCTAACCATAACCCTAACACTAAAACTAAACCTAACTCTAAATCTAACCATAATCCTATTCATTTACATAACATTAACCCTAAACCAAACACTAACACAAAACCTAACCAAAACAATAACCCTACCACAAACCTTAACACGAACCCTAACCCTAACCCTAACCAAACCTAACATTAACCCTAACCATAACCTTTACCATAAATTTTACCCTAACACTAAACTTAACCCTAAACTTAACCCTAAACCTAACTCTAACACAAACTATAACCCTAACCCTAATACTAAACCTAACCTTAACCCTAACCCTATCACTATCCCAAAGCATAACAATAACCCTAACACTAACCCTAACACTAAACCTGAACCTAATCACAACTCTAACACTAAAAAAACTCTCACCCTAACCCTAAAACTAACACTAACCCTAATCCTAACCTAACCTGATGCTAAACCTAACACTGTACCTAAACCTAACTATAATGCTAACCCTAACACTAACCCTAACACTAAACCAACATTAACACTAACCCTAACCCTAACACTAACCCTAATCCTAATCCAAAACCTAATGCTAATTCTAACATTAATCCTAATTCTAACCCTAATCCCTAAAACTATCATAAACCCTAACCCTGACCAAAACACTAAACCTAACCCTAACCCTAATATTAACACTAACCAATCCCTATCACAAACACTAACCCTAACCCTAACTAAATTATAACACTAACCCTAACCGTTTCCCTAACCCTAACTCTAACTGTAACCCTAACCCAAAACCTAAAGCTAATTCTAAACTTAAACTTAATCCTAAACCTAACCCTAGCCCTACCATCATCCCTAAACTTAACCACTACACTAAATCTAACACAAACCCTAACCCAAACACTGATATTAATACTAATCCAAACCCTAGCACAAATATTGAACCTAACCCTAATCCTAACCCTAACCCTAACACTAAACCTAATACTAATCCAAACACTAACACTAACCCTAATCTTAATGGTAACCCTAACCCTATCCCTAAACCTAACACAAACCCTAACCTAAACCCAAACCTGAACCCTAAAACAAACCCTAAACCTAACCCCAACCCTAACACTAACCCTAACCCTAAACCTAACACTAAATTTTGCCATAACCATAACCCTAACCCTAACACTTACACAAGTCCTAAACCTAACCCTAAACCTATTACAAACCATACACATATGCCTAACCCTAACACTAATTCTAACACTAACCTAAACTCTATCTCTAACACTAACACTGAGCCTAACACTAATCCTGACTCTAACCCTAACACTAAACCTAAACCCAACCCTAACCCTAACACTAACCCTAAACATAAACCTAAACTTATCACTAACCCTGAACCTAACCATAACCTGAACACTAACCCTAACCCTAACCCTAACCTAAGAGTAACATTAACCCTAATCTTAAAAATAAACGAAACTTCACACTAACACTATCCCCAACCCTTAATGTAGCACTAACCCTATTACTTACCCTAACACTAACACTAACCCTAAATCTAACCCTAATCCTAACCGTAATGGTAAAATTAACCCTAACCCTAAGACTAACACTAACCATAAACCTATCCCTAACACTAACATTATCCATAACTGTCACCCTAACACTAACCCAAACACTAAATCTAAACCTAACCCTAAACCTAATATTAAACATAACCCTAACATCACCATAACCCTAAACCTAACCTGAAACCTAACCTTAACCCTAACACTACACTTAAACCTATATCTAACCCTAACACTAACCCTTCCCTAACCCCAAAATTAACACTAATCCTAACCTTAAATCTAACCCTAACCCTAACCCTAAACCTTACCATAAAACTAACCCTAAACCAAGCCCTAGCCCTAATGCTAGAACTAACCATAATCATAACCAAACCCTAATCCTAACCCTAAAACTTACCTAACCATAACCCTATCCCAAAGCCTAATGCTAACCCTAAAACTAATTCTGAAACTAACACTAACTCTAACACTAAACCTAACTCTAACCCTAATCATAAACCTAACCGTAACCCCAACACTAACACTAATCCTAACACAAACCCTAACCCAAACCATTACCCTAAAAATAACCCAAACGGAACACTAATCCTTACCTAAACCTAACCCTAACCCTAACCCTAACCACAAAATTAACGCTAGAACTAACCCTGAACCTAACACTAACCATAACCCTAACACTCACTCTAAACTTAACACTAAACATAACCCTAACCCTAACCCTAACATTAATTCTAAACGTATCCCTAAATCTAACATTATACCTAACCCTAACTGTAATCCTTAAACTAACACTAACCCTAGCATTAAACCTAAATCTAATACCAACCATACCCCTAACACTAACACAAACCCTAACACTAGTCCTAACACTAAGCGTAACCCTAAAACTAACCCTAAACCTAATCTTAACCATAAACCTAAAACTAACCCTAATTGTAAACCTAATTCGAAACCTATAACGAACCCTAACCCTAATTCTGTCACAAATCTAAGCCTAACCCTAAACCTAAACTAACCCTAACAATAAGACCAACCCTAACCCTAAAACTAACCATAACCCTAACACTAACTCTAATTTTAACACTAAAAATAAACCTGTCACTAACCCTATCCCTATACATAAACCTAATACTAACCATAACCCTACCAAAACCCCTAACCTTAACACTAACAATAACCCTAAACCTAATCCTTAATGAAAGACTAAAGGTAACCCTAACAGTAACACTAACCCAAACCCTAACCAAACCAATAAATTAACTCTAATCTTAACAAAAAATGCAATCCTATCCCTGACCATAACACAAACCCTAACCCTAACCCTAACAAAAACCCTAAACCTAACACTAACCTAATATTAACCCTAACCGTAACCCTAACATTACCCTAATACTAACCCTAATTGTAAACCCAAACCAATCACTAACACTAAACCTACTCTTAAACCTAACGCTAAATGTAACTCTAACACTAAACCTAACACTAACCCTAATACTAACCCTAAACCTATTCCTAACACAAACACTAACCCTAAACCTAAAACTTACCACAACTCTATTCCTAACCCTAACACTAAACCTAATCCTAACCCTAACCCTAATACTAGCATTAACCCTAAACCTAAACCTAAACCTAATCTGAACTGTTACACTAACCCTAATAACAAACCCTAAACCTAACACAAAACCTAACAATAAGCCTAAAACTAACCCTAACCTAACCCTAAAAATAACCCTAAACAAAACCCTAACCCAAACCCTAACACTAAACCTAACCTTAAACCTAAACCTAACCCTAACCCTAACCTTACCTAAACCTAACACTAAACCAAGCCTTAAACCTATCCCTAAACCTATCCCTAACCCTAACCCTAACCCTAACAGTAACCGTAAAACTTACCCTACCCCTAACCCTGACCCTTACCCTAACGCTAACCCTAACACTAATTCTTGACCTAAACCTAATACTAACCCTACACTAACCCTAAACCTAACCCTAACCCAACACCTAACCCTAACTCTAACCCTAACCCTAACACTAACCCTAAAACTTACCCTACCCCTAACCCTGAACCTTACCCTAACGCTAAACCTAATACTAATTTTTTACCTAACCCTAACTCTAACTCTAACACTAACCGTAAACCTAACCCTTACCCTAACCCTAACACTAACTCTAACCCTAACACTAAACCTAAAACAAATCCTAACCCAAACCATAACCCTAAACCTAACACAACCCTAAGAGTATCTCTTACCTAACCCTAATTCTTACACTAACACTAACCAAAAAACTAAAGCTAAAACTAACCACAACACTAACATTAACCCTAACCCTAACTCTAACCCTATCATTAACACTAATTTTTCAACTCTAACCCTAACACTAAAACTAACCCTAATCCTATCCCTAACTCTAACACTATACCTAAACAACAGTAAGCCTGAAACTAACACTAACCCTAACCATAACCCTAACACGAAAGCTATACCGAACACTAACTCTAACCCTATCACTAACCTAACCCTAAACCTAAACCTACACTAACCCTAACCACAAAACGAACCAAAAACCTAATACTAAACATAACCCTAACACTAACATTAATCTTAGCCCTAACTCTAACCCTATACCTATCGCTGACTTTATGCCTAACCTAACACTAATTCTAACCCTAACCATAACACTAACACTAACACTAACCCTAAACCTAGCCCTGAATCTAACACTAAACAGAACCCCAACACTAACCCTAACACAAACCCAAACAAAAACCCTAAAAAAACCCTAACCCTAAGTGTAACTCTAACCCTAATCGTAAACCTAACACAAACCCTAACGAAAACCATAACCCTAACCCCAAATTAAGCCTAACCCTAACACTTATGTAACACTAAACCTAAACCTAACACTAACCCAAATCAAAACCCTAACTCTATCACTAACCCCAAGCCTAACCCTAACCCTAAATCTAACCCTAACACTAACACTGTCCCTCACCCTAATCCTAACACTAACCATACCCTAAACCTAACCCTAATCTGAACTCTAACCCTAAACCTAATATAACCCTAACCTTAACACAAACTGTAACACAAACCAAAAACTAACCCTAACCTAACCCTAAAACAAACCCTAACACTAAACCTAATCTTTAACCTAAAGCTAACCCTAAACCTAAAACCCTAAACCTAACAATAACCTGTGCACTAACCCTAACCCCAACTCTAACCCTAATACTTACTGTAACTAACCCTAACATTAACAATACCCCTAAAACTTACCCTAAACCTAACCTTAACCCTAAAGCTAACCCTAACACTAATACTAAACTTAACCCTAACTCTAACTCTAACACTAAACCTAACTCTAACCATAACCCTAAACCTAACTGTTAGCCCAATTCTAACACTAATCCTAACACAAACCCTAAACCAAACTATAACCCTAAACATAACCCAACCCTAACACTAAACCTTACCCAAACCTAACCCTAAACCTAACACTAACCATATAACTAATGCTAGAACTAACCCTGACCCTAACACTAACCATAACCCTAACACTAACTCTAACTGTAACACTAAACATAACCCTAATTCTAACCTTACCATTAACCCTAAACCTATCCCTAAATCTAACACTATACCTAACACTAACCATAACCCTAACATTAACACTGAATTTAACCATGACATTAATACTAAAACTAATACTAGAAGGAACCCTAACCCTAATACTAACCCTAACTCTAACCCTAACCCTATTATGAACACAAATCATAACTCTAACCATAACCCTCACACTAACCCTAAACCCAATATTAATGCTAACACTAACATTAACACTAACCATAACCCTGACTCGAAACCAAATCCGAACCCTAATCCTAACCCTATGACTAACCTAACCCTAACACTAAACCTCCACTTACCGTACTCCTAAGACTAACCCTAACTCTAAACCTAACCATAACCCTAACACTAATACTAATCCTAAACCTTACACTAACCCTGTCACTAAACTTAACCCTAACCCTATCCCTACCACTAACCCTAACCCTAACCCTAACACTAACACAAACCCTAATACAAACCATAACTGTAAACCTAACACAACCTTAAACCTAACCATTACCGAACCCTAACCCTAACCGTAACACTAACCATAAAACTAAAGCTAAAACTAACCCTAACCCTAAGAATAAGCCTAACCCAATACTAAACCTAACCCTAATCCTAACCCTAAAACTAACCTTAAACCCATTCCTAAACCTAACACAATACCAAACACTAACTGTAACACTAACACTAAACCTAACCCGAACATTAATACTAACTCTAATACTAGCAGAAACCCTAACCCTAATCCTAACACTAACCATTACCCTAAACATATTACTAACACAAATCATAACCTAACCCTAAACCTAATCTTAACCATAGCCTTAACACTAACCCTAAACATAACCCTAACTTGAAACCAAATCTGAACCCTAACCATAACCCTATACCTAACACTAACCCTAACCCTAACCCTAACACTAACCTTAAACATAACCCTAACCCTAACAATAAGCATAACCCTAACCCTAACACTATCATAAACCAACAGTATAACAAACCCTAAACCAAACCATAACCCGAACCCTATCCAAAACCAAAAACTAATGATAACCATAAGTAACCCTAAACCTAACCCTAAACCTAGCTCTAACACAAACTCTAACCCTAAACCAAAAACTAACCCTAACCTTAACCCTAAACCTATCACTATCCCTTACCATAACCCTAATCCTATCACTAACCCTAACACTAAACCTAAACCTAACCATAACCCTAACACTAAAAATAACAATAACCCTAACCCTAAACTTAACACTAACCCTAACCCTTAATTAACTCTGATGCTAATCCTAACACTGTACCTAAACCTAACTATAATACTAACCCTTACACTAACCCTAATCTAACAGTAACACTAACCCTAAACATAAACATAAAATTAACCCTAAAAATAACCATTATCATAACACTAACACTATACATAACCCTAGCTCTTACACTAACCTTAAAGATAACATTAACCTTAACTGTAACATTATCCCTAAACCTAACCCTATCACTAACCCTACCACTAACCCTAAATCTATCCCTAACCCTAACACTATCCATAACCCTAAACCTAATTTTAACCCAAACACTAAAACTAACCCTAACCCTAAATCTAACCATAACCCCAGCACTCAACATAACCCTAAACTTTACACGAACCCTAACCCTAACCCTAACACTATCCTTAACCATAACACTAACACTAAATCTAACCCTTAATATAACACCAACCCAAACCTAATCCTAACACTTACCCTAACCCTAACCCTAAACCTAACCCCAATCTGAACTCTAACCCTAAACTTAACACTAACCGTAACCCTAACACAAACCTAACACTAAGTCTAAAACTAACCCTAACCTAACACTAACACAAACCCTAACACTACACCTATTCTTGAACCTAAAGCTAACCCTAAACCTAAAACTTACTCTAACCATAACCCTAACCTGAGCACTAACTCTAACCCTAACCCTAACCCTAACACTTATCCTAACTAACCCTAACATTAAAAGTACCCCTAAAACTTAACCTAAACCTAACCCTTTCCCTAAATCTAACCCTAACACTGATACTAAATTAACCCTAACTCTAACTCTAAAACTAAACCTAACTCTAACTCTAAATCTAAACCTAACTATAACCCCAACCCTAAACCTAATCCTAACATAAACCCAAACAAAAATCATTACCCTAAACATAACTAAACCCTACACTAACCCTTACCTAAACCTAACACTAAACTAAACACTAACCATAAAACCAACGCTAGAACTAACACTGACCCTAACACTAAACATAACCCTAAAACTTACTCTAACCTTAACACTAAACATAACCCTAACCCTATGCCTAACACTAACTCTAAACCTATCTGTAAATATAACACTATACCTAAACCTAACCATAATCCTTACACTAACACTAACCCTAACACTAAACCTAAGCCTAATACTAACCCTATCCCTAACCCTAACACTAATACTAACACTAAGCATAACCCTAACACTAACCCTAAACCTAATCCTAACCATAAACCAAAAACTAACCCTAATAATAACCCTAATTTAAAACCTAAAAAGAACCCTAACCCTAATTCTCTCACTTACCTAAGCCTAACCCTAAACCTACACTAACCCTAACACTAAGATTAACCCTAACCCTAAAACTAACCATAACCCTAACACTAACACTAATATTAACCCTAAAACTAAACCTGTCACTAACCCTAAACCTTAACATAAACCTAATACTAACTAAAACCCTAACAAAAACCCTAACCTTAACACAAACTATAACTCTAACCCTAATGCTTAATGGAAGACTAAATATAACTCTAACAGTAACACTAACCCAAACCCTAACCAAACCACTAAACTAACTCTAATCTTTAAAAAAACCCAAACTTGTCTCTGACTCTAACACAAAACATAACCCTAATCCTAACACAAACCCTAACCCTTACATTAACCGTAACCCAAACTTTACCCTAACACTAACCCTAACACTAATCCTAACCCTATCCCTAACACAAACACGAACCCTAAACCTAACCCTTAAAATAACTCTAACCATAACCCTAACACTAAAACTAATCTTAACCCTAACACTAACACTAGCATTAACCCTAACCCTAATCCTAAACCTAATGTGAACTGTAACACTAACCCTAATACTAACCCAAATCCTAACATAAACCCTAACACTAAGCCTAAAACTAACCCTAACCGCAACCCTAACCCAAACCCTAACACTAAACCTAACCTTAAACCTAAACCTAACCCAAACCCTAAACCTTACCTAAACCTAACACTAAATCAAGCCCTACCATATCCCTAAATCTATTTCTAACATTAACCCTAATCCTAACACTAACCCTAAAAATTACACTACCCCTAACCCTGTCCCTTACCCAATGCTAACCCTAACACTAATTCTTAACCTAACCCTAATGCTAACCCTAACACTAACCCTAAACCTATCCCTAACCCTACACCTAACCCTAACTCTAACTTTAACCCTAACCCTAACACAAACCCTAATCCAAACCATAACCCCAAACCTATCCCAACCCTAACCCTATCTCTTATCTAACCCTAACCCTTACACTAACACTAACCATAAAACTAAAGCTAAAACTAAACGAATCTCTAATATTAACGTTAACCCGAACTCTAACACTAACACTAACACTAATTTCGTGACTTTAATCCTAATTCTATAGCTAACCCTAGTCAAATCCCTTACTCTAACACTATACCTAAATCAAACAGTAACCCTGACACTAACACTAACCCTAAACTGTAACCCTAATACAAAACCTACACCGAACACTAACCTTAACCCTATCACTAACCTTACCCTAACCCTAATCCTACACTAATTCTAACCACAAATCTAACAAAAAACCTAATACTAAACATAACCGTAATACTAACACTAATCCTAACCTTAACACTAACACTCTCCCTATCTCTAAACCTATCTCTAAACCTAACACTAATACTAACCCTAACCCTAACACTAACACTAACCTTAACCCTATCCCTAACACTAACCTTACCTGCAACCCTAACCCTATTACTACACCTAAACCTAACCATAACCATAACACTAACCATAACACTAATTCTAAACCTAGCCCTATCATTAACTGTGAACCTAATCCTAACCCTACACCTAACACTAACCCTAACCCTAATCCTAATGGTTACCCTAACACTAACCCTAACACTAACGCACAAACCCTAACCCTAACACTAACACTAAGCCTAACCCTAACCCTAACTCTAACACTAACCCAGACCCAACCCCAACCCTAATTCTTTCTGCAACCCTAACTCTAAACCTAAACCTAACCCTTACCCTAACCCTAACAGGAACTCAAACCCTAACCCTAACTAAAAAACCAACCCTAACACGAACCTTTACTTAACCTTAAACTGAACCTATCCTTAGCCCTAAACCTAACACTGAACCTAAACCTAACCCTCAAACTAACACAAAACCTATTCATAACCCTAAAAATAACACTAATCCTAAACCTCACCCAAAACCTAACCTTAACCAAACACTAACCCTAAATCTAACTATAACCCTAAACTAAACACTAACGCTAACCCTAACCTTAACCCTAAATCTAACAGTAACCCAAAACACACCCCTTAACCTATATCTAATTCTAACAGTAATCCTAACCTTAACCTTAACACTAACCCTAACCTTAAAGCTAACCCTAACACCACCCTAAACCAAACACTAACCCTAACCCTAACCCTTACCATAACACTAAACCTAACCCTAACCCTATACTAACACTAACACTAAACCTCACTGTAAACCTAACCCTAACCCTAACACTAACACTAAATCTAACACTTACCCTAACCCTAAAACTAAACCTAACTCTAACCCTAACCCAAACACTAATTCTAACCCTAATCCTAACTGTAACACCAACCCTAACCATAAACGTAAACCTACACCTTACCTTAACACTAATCCTAACCCTAATCCTAACATGATCCGTAAAACTAACCCTAACCCTAACCCTAACCCTTACCCACATCACATCAATAATCTTAACACAAAACTTAACTTTCACCCTAACTCTAACCCAACACAAATCCTAACCCAAACCATAACTCTAACCCTGAACTAACCCTAATCCAAAACTTTACTTAACCGTAACCCTAACACTAAACCCCACACTAAACCTAACACTAAATTTAACCCTAAACTTAACACTAAACCTAACCCCAACAATAACTCTATAACTAAAACTAACGCTAACCCTAAGCCTAAACATAACACTAACCCTAATCCAAACCCTAACTCTAACCATAACACTAACAATAACACTAACTCTAATCCTAAACCTAACACTAACCGTAACCCTAACCCTAAACCTAACTCTAATGCTAACCCAAACCCTAACTCTAACAAAAATCTTAAGGCAAACCCTAACACTAACCCCAACACTAACCCTAAACCAAACCCTAACCCTAACTCTAAAACTCACCCTAACCGCAACCTGAACCCTAATCCCAAACCTAACCCTATCACAAACATTAACCCTAAAACTAATACTAACTCTAACCCTAAGCCTAACCCTAACACTAACCCTAACCCTAACTGTAATCCTAATATTAACTGTAACCCTAAGCATAACCCAAAATTTAACCCTAACACAAACCTTAACACTACCCCTAACACTAACTGTAATCCTATTGGTAACTGTAACCCAACACTAACACAAAATTTAACCCTAAAACAAACCCCAACACTAACCCTAACCCTATATCTAACCCTAACACTAATCCTAACCCTCACCTTAACCCTAACAATAAACCTAATGCTAACCCTAACCCTAAAACTAACACCCTAAACCTAACCCTTACCCTAAACCTAACTGTAAACTGTACACTAACCCTAATCCTAACACTAACCCTAACCCTAACCCTGTTTCTAATCCTAATGGTAACCCTAACCATAACCCTAAAACAAACCCTAACCTAATCCTAAACTTAACCCTGTTCCTATCCTAAACTTAACCCTGTTCTTGACTCTAATCCTAATCCAAACACTCACATAATCCTAATCCTAAACTGAAGACTAACCTTGTCTCTAACCCTAATACTAACCCTTAACCTAACTATAACCCAAACCCCAACACTAATGTTAATCCTAACCCTAACTCTAACACTAACCCTAACCCTAAGCCTAACCCTAACCCTACCTCTAACCCTATCACTTACCCTAAGCCAAACCCTCATCCTAATGCTACCCTATTCCTAACTATAATTCTTAGCCTATCCCAAACCCTAACTCTATTACTAGTACTAAACCTAGGCCTCATTTTAGCTTTAGCTCTAACTCAAACCCTGATGCTTATTCTGACCCTAACACTATCCCTAGATCTAAAGCTGACATTAACCCTAAACTGGATCCTAACTCTACCCCTACCGGTAAACCTATACTTAAACCTAACAGTAACATTAGCACTAGACAAAACCTAATCCTAAATAGAGTCATAAATCTAGCCCTAGCCCAAAACAAAAACCTTGAACTAGCCCTAACCATAACCTTTAACCTAACACAAAGACTAACCTGCCACAGTCTTGGCTGGGCACAGAATCACGAGCCACCACACAGCTTTGTAGATTCAAAAAGCAATTCTTTATTCCCAAACTCACACCGGCTCCACATACGCTCTCCGGCAATCCCACTTCTCTGTCGCCCAATTCACCTACTCCATGAGGCTTCTTTCCAATATCCCATTTTAATCTCATGAGAACTCAACAGGAACAAGCAGCAGGAACACCCTAATCCCAGCAGCAATAATCTTCAACCTCCAACTTCCCTAAAACCCTATTGTCTTAAACCGGGAACACCCTAAACCCAAGGACAGGATACTTCCTCAAACCTGATCAGCTCTAAACCTGGATCCGCCCTGGTCTTTGGGCAAGGTCACCTTACATGCAATGTCAACAGCGAAATTCTAAGGCAAGTCCATTTAACATGAGGTACGCTGGCAAGGAAATTTCGATGCGTCATTTCTACTTGGCAGTGGCCCTCAGCATCTCCCCCCTTCTGATTAATTAAACAACAAGCAATGTGGCTTAAAGACCGTGCCTGGTAGGTTGTCCAATTCAACATATGGTTCTTACCCGTCATGGGAGAACTGACCTTTAGGCGTCAGCTTCCTGTCTTAGGTTGAATCCACTGCAATCAGATCACCCCGTCACTGACTACCGGTCCAGCATTCAGCCACTAATCCAAAAATAAGCTTGAACACACCACCTGGAACTAAGGTTAAGCTGTCAGGCATTGTTGATGTAAAGAACGGATTCCTGCTCTTGAATGACTCTAATACCACAATTCTTGGTGGTGAAGTGGAACACCTTTTTGAGAAATGGGAGTTACAGAGAAGCTTATCAAAACGCAATAGAAGCAATATTGGAACTGAAGGTGGACCACCACCTTTTGTGCCTTTTGGACAGAAGTGTGTATCTCATGTCCAAGTGGATACCAGAGAGCTTGATAGAAGAAAGACATTGCAAGTTACAATGCCTGTTAAACCTACAAATGATAATGATGAACTTGAAAAGCAAAGTGCCACAGTCTTGGCTGGGCACAGAATCACGAGCCACCACACAGCTTTGTAGATTCAAACAGCAATTCTTTATTCCCGCACTCACACCGGCTTCCACACACGCTCCCGGACAATCCCAGTTCTGCTGCCGCCCAATTCACCTACTCCACGAGGCTTTTTCCCAAAATCCCATTTTAATCTCACGAGAACTCAACGGGAACAAGCAGCAGGAACACCCTAATCCCAGCAGCAATAATCTTCAACCTCCAACTTCCCTAAAACCCCTATTGTCTTAAACCGGGAACACCCTAAACCCAAGGACGGGATACTTCCTCAAACCTGATCAGCTCTAAACCTGGATCCGCCCTGGTCTTTGGGCAAGGTCACCTTACATGCAATGTCAACAGCGAAATTCTAAGGCAAGTCCATTTAACATGAGGTACGCTGGCAAGGAAATTTCGATGCGTTATTCTACTTGGCAGTGGCCCTCAGCATCTCCCCCCTTCTGATTAATTAAACAACAAGCAATGTGGCTTAAGGACCGTGCCTGGTAGGTTGTCCAATTCAACATATGGTTCTTACCCGTCATGGGAGAACTGACCTTTAGGCGTCAGCTTCCTGTCTTAGGTTGAATCCACTGCAATCAGATCAACCCGTCACTGACTACCGGTCCAGCATTCAGCCATGCTTGTGGAAAGGCCTAAGCACCAGTGGGGGGGTGAGGTTCTTGCCTCACCTCTGTTGGCCCCCAAATTTAGCCTTGGTGCCAGTGGGGGGGTGAGGTTCTTTGCCTCACCTCTGTTGGCCCCCAAATTTTAGACCATCACTAGTAGAAGGGAGGAAGATACACAAATGCCACGACACCAAGCCAATTGACGGCTACTTTGGAAAAATTGCGTCACTGGTGACACCATCAGCAAGGATATGCCAGCATTACCACAATTAACATGGGGTGCGCTGGCAAGGAAATTGCATCACTGGTGACACCATCAGCAAAGATATGCCAGCAGTACCACAATTCGCTGCTCCAGACGATAGTTCACAATGCATGCAACTGATATATAGTCCAGGCAAGTTCTGCAGGCAGTTCAAAGTGAAAGAGTCTATCAATGTCCATTTCTTCCCAAAGTAAATCGAGTCCTTGATTGAGCATAACTTGTTGAGTTATATTCATTGATGCATCAGTTTATGCAGTTTACTGTGATAGCTATCATGGAAGCTGTAGTTTGGTTTATCTTAGTCTTCACCGGCACTGGGATGGAGATGGGAATTCTGGCAAAGACGCTAAAGAGACATTATCCTGAACAGAATTATTAAATATAATGAAAAGGAAAGGTGAAAGTAAACAAACAGATCTGTTAACCACCTTAAAAACAATCCTTAACAGCTGTTTACCTAATTTAAATTAGTAAGCAAACAGATCTGTTAACCACCTTTAAAAGCAATCATTAACAGCTGTTTACCTAATTTAAATTAATCCATTTAAATCACGTGAATAAAAAAAAATTCGGATCCATTTTTTTATGAGCGCTCCTCATAAATGAAATATGGACATACACACATACAGACATACAACACAAAACAGTGCACACATAACATACAACACATAAGACAATAAGGCCTTGTAGTTTTACCTAGGTGAAATCTCCATTGCAATGTTTAAAAACTCTAATCAAAAAATAAAATACAGTCAAAAAATAAAACTGATCAGAAAAACATTAACCTAGGTTTGTATGAGCTCAAAAAATAAAATAGAACTTTACGATGTGGGAAAAATGCAATAATAAAATAGATATTGAAAAAAACACCTTGGTTAATCACTGTCACAGATGTAAGAATAGCCAAGCTGGAGCTCTGGATATCAGCTGTTATGGATTTGAGTCAAATTATCTTCTTTTTGGTCTGTAGAAATTGCTTTAGTTAGTGTCCAAATCGGCTGCTGTTCTCCCTGTGGAAATAAACACAAACGGAACCCCGATTCCAGACAATAACTGGGTCGGGACCTTTCCATTGTCCTGTTAGAATATCTTTCCAAAGTACCTTAGGCTTATGTACATTTTTCGGATACATATGTCTTTTCGAAGCACTAAGTCCTGATGAATCCAAATTTAAAAGTTTAGAGTAAAAAGGGTTATTTTAAGTTTATCTTTGGGGGATATATACCCCTTACCAATTCCCTCTTTTTGCTTTAATAAGTAATAGATTGATGAGTAAAGCAATCTTTTTTCCGCCATGAAGGTATCTCGACCACCTTCAATTTAACCCTTTAAAGACTTCTAATTATCATCTATACTGTACTTTTAAATGTACTTTTTCACCACCTACAGCTTTACTCTTTTAAAAGAGGCTTCGATTCTGTTTAAATCGCTTAAATGTTAGTTTACATGGCTGCCCTTCAACCAAAGGCCTTTTTTTTTTTTCCATTAAGAAGCTTTGTCTCAATCTGCCATGTACAAATACCTTTTTTCTTCTTTCTTTCTTTCTCAAGTTTATAAATTAAGTCTAGTTTCCTCAAAATCTTTTTAAATGGCATTTTACAACTTTTTACTTTAAAACAGAGATTATCTCATCTAGAAACATTTCTTTCTCCTTTAACCTTTTATATTAAAATATATCTCCACATCTTGAATATTTTTACCTCTTTTTTAACCATTAACCCTTTTTAAAAATTGACATTCTGAAACAACCCTTATAAAATTTTTGAATTAGACAAATTACTCCACTTTCATAAGATGAAATAATTTCATGTTTCTTAAGGTACTATAATATTGTAATTGAAACCCAACTGAAACTTATACTTTTTGTATATAAATTATACCTGATAGAATCTTAAGACTTAGTAACCTTGTTTCAGCAAAGACACAGACCAAAGCAATATT
The DNA here is from genome assembly GCA_002406435.1 of Spermophilus dauricus. Taxonomy (NCBI): domain Eukaryota; kingdom Metazoa; phylum Chordata; class Mammalia; order Rodentia; family Sciuridae; genus Spermophilus; species Spermophilus dauricus. Next base: position 125,098 of record KZ295817.1, on the reverse strand, counting down.
AAACTTTTTTCTATTTACCAATTTATGAAAACACACATAATGTTTAAATATATTACCTTATGGAACTTAATAAGTAAAGAGCACTTGATTTTATGCTTAGTGGTTGATATTTTAACACGTTAGCTTTGTAAATTAATCAGATGTCTGTAAAAACCAAGATCTTAGACAAGTATAGTAAACAGAACTAGGCATCTCTTTCTTGTTGAAGAAAAATCCTTCTACAGGATACCATGATGGTCCCATTGATAGATTTAATAACTCGTCTTTAAAAAGCCATGGGCTACATTTTTGTATTGTACCAACATATGTCCTAGCTGTTCTTGGTCTCACTGGGGTGCCTCCTTTCTCTAACAATTTCTCTTCCTCGGAGGCGAACAACTTCAAACCTTGAGTCAACCATTTTCCCCAGTTTTCCTGAGAAAGTTCTAAGAACAGGCAACTTGAAATAAAAACAAAATAAATCAAAACAAGAACACATTGTTTTTTGAAATGGTCACCCATTCTCTCGCCTTCCCTCAGGGGCGAGCAATTTCACTTACCTCCAAGTTTCAGACGTTCCGCGTACGGGCCACCAAATGCCACAGTCTTGGCTGGGCACAGAATCACGAGCCACCACACAGCTTTGTAGATTCAAACAGCAATTCTTTATTCCCAAACTCACACCGGCCTCCACATACGCTCTCCGGCAATCCCAGTTCTCTGTCGCCCAAATTCACCTACTCCACGAGGCTTTTTCCCAAAATCCCATTTTAATCTCACGAGAACTCAACGGGAACAAGCAGCAGGAACACCCTAATCCCGGCAGCAATAATCTTCAACCTCCAACTTCCCTAAAACCCTTATTGTCTTAAACCGGGAACACCCTAAACCCAAGGACGGGATACTTCCTCAAACCTGATCAGCTCTAAACCTGGATCCGCCCTGGTCTTTGGGCAAGGTCACCTTACATGCAATGTCAACAGCGAAATTCTAAGGCAAGTCCATTTAACATGAGGTACGCTGGCAAGGAAATTTCGATGCATCATTTCTACTTGGCAGTGGCCCTCAGCACCTACCCTATCCCTAGACCCAATGCTATTACTAATAACGGCACTAACCCTAACACAAACTGATGCTTAACCTAACATAAACCCTACCTCTAAACTTATCCTAACCCAAAACCTAAAGCTATTACTATACTTATCCATAAACCTAACACTAAAACTAGTCATAACCCTAACCCGAGCTCTTACAATACTCATAGCCCTAACGCTAGCCATAAACATCACACAAGCCCTTTTCTAGCCCTAAACCTAGCCCTAATTGTAACCTTAACCATAACCCTAGACCTAACCCTAACCCTCAACCTAGTCCTAAACCTAGCTCAAACTCTTACCTTTTTCCTAATCATAACACTAACTCTAACCCTAACCCTAACTCTGACTCTAACCCTAACGTTTGCCCTAGACGTAACCCTAGATCAAACCCTAATACTTACCCTAAACCTAACACTGACACTAACCCTAGGTCAACCCTACCCTGAGCCATAAACTTAACCTTAAGTATAGCCCTAACCTTAGCTCTAACCCTATCCATTATCCTAAAGATAAGCCTAAACCAAATGCTAACCCTAGGCCTAACGCTAACCCTATTGCTAACAATAACCATATCCATTACTCTAAACCTAAACAAAATCCTAAACCTAACCCTACCCATAACCCGAAATTAAACTGAATCCAAATGATAATACAAGCCTTAACCCTAAACCTTAATCTTTACCAAACCATACCTGGACCCTGACCCTAATAAAACACCTAGCTCTAAATGTGACCCTTACACTAAACCTAACCCTTACACTAGACCTAGCCATAACCCAATCATAAAACTACCACTTATTTTGAATCTAGACCTGAAATTAGCCCTAGCCCTAATCTTAGACCTAGCCCTAACACATACCCTCATCCTGGCACTAAACCTAGCCTTAATCCTAACCCAAACCCTAATCATAGCCCTAAATCAAATTCTAACCAAAACCCTAGTTCTAAACCTAGCTATAACCCCATCCCTTCCCCTAAATCTAACCTTAACCCTGAAACTAACACTAACCTTAACCCTAGGCCTAACAATAAGCCTAACCCTAACTTTAATCCTGGCACTAATCCTAGCCCTAATTTAGCCCTAATCCTAAACCTACCCCTAACCCAAGCACAAAGAATAGCTCTAATTGCAACCCAGTCTTATTCCTAGTTCTAACCCTATCCGTTACCATAAACCTAACACTAGCCCTTACATTAATCCTAATGAAGGCACTAGCCCTAAACCTAGATCTAATAATATCAATAGATCTAAGCCTAAAGCTCATCCTACCACTATCCCTAACACTATCACTAAACCTAAAAGTAGCCCTAACCCTAGCCCTAGCTCTAAAACAAAACTGAGCCATAGCCCTAACCTAACCCTAGCCTAATGGTAATGCTAGACCTGACACTAGTCCTATCCCTAATTCTTACCCTAACACTAATACAAAACCTAACCCTACATCTAGTTTTAATCCTAGACCTAATTTGAGTCCTATCACAAACCCTGATCAGTAACACTAATCCTGACTCTTACCCTAACATTAACACTATCTCGAATCTTCTCCCTAAACCTAAACCTAATCTAAACACTACACCTTGACCTAGACCTAATGTTATCTCTAAAACTAACCATAATCTTAACACTAGTTCTTATAATAGCTGTAGTCCTACCTTATCCCTAACCTAAACCCAAACCTAGCCCTAATCTAATCCCTAACCCTAGCTATAACCCTGTCTCTAACCCTAAACCTAGCCCTATCACTTAACCTAAACCTAAACCAAAAATTAAACCTTGAACTAACCCGAATGGTGGCCCTAATCCTAACAATAAATCTAGCCCTAAACCTAGCTCTAATCTTATTTATTACCCTACCATAACCCTAACCATATTCTAACCCTAGGCCTAACAATAACCATAGGTTTAACATAACAATAAACCTATGCCTAACTGTAGCTCTAATCCTATCCATTACCCTAATCATAACCCTAAATTAATTCAATCCTTAGGCCTAAACTTAATACTATCCCTAACCCTAAGGCTGTCCATTACCCTAAACCTAAAATGAACCCTAAACCTAACCATATCCATTACCCTAACCCTAACAGTAACTGCTAGGAGCCACAAGCAAATAATATGATGCATGGCACTTTTGGTTGTAAGGTGACATGCCAGCTAGCCACTGAGATGATATGATTATGTTAAAATTTACATTCATATGGAAATTGGACTCCTGCTGTTCACCTTGGCCTGCTACCGGACTCATGTTACAGGACTCCTGGAGAGTTCTCATTGGTTGGGGAAGGATAGTAGGAGGAAATTCCGGGGGAGGTCCGGCCCCTCCGGTTCCGGGGGACGGACGCGTGGGTGGACAGCTTGCTGCTTGCTGGCGCCTACGGAGTATTGGCGGCTTTTTCAAAAATAAAGTTTTGTTCCTGCTTGAGTGGCTCGTGATTCTGTGCCCAGCCAAGACTGCGGCAATTGGTGGCCCGTGCGGGGAACGCCTGAAACTTAGAGGTGAGTAAAATTGCTCGCCCCTGAGGGAAGGCGACAGAATGGGTGACCATTTCAAAAAACAATGTGTTCTTGTTTTCATTTATTTTGTTTTTATTTCAAGCTCCCTAGCCCTAGAATTTTCTCAGGCGAACTGGGAAAAATGGTTGGCTCAAGGTTTGAAGTTATTTGGCCCTGAGAAAGAGAAAATTGATACAACCATTCTCTGCTCCGTTTTTGTTTCATTCTGCTTCGGCTTTGTTTTATCCTATCTTATTGGGTTACGTTACCTTTATAGTAGATTAGAATCTAGTAAAAAACAAACCGAAAAACTGTTAAGTAAATTGTTAGAGGTCCAAACTATGGTAGAAAAAACGCTAGGTCAAGCAAAAGAGAAGGTCTCTCAAGCTAGTCAGACAGAGGAAAATTTAAAGAAAGAAAGCTTAGAGGAAAAACAGCCATCAGGTGGAGAATTACAACAGGAGGCTGCTACTAACTCCGTTCTATCACCAGAGGGCGTAATTCAACCAACAGCTCCATCTACAGCTGAGCGGCCCTCAACTCCCGTAGTTGATGGACGGAATTCTGAGGCAGGACCCCAAAGATTAGCATGCCCTGTACTTGAGCAGGCAGGAGGGCAACGAATTCACCGTGCTTTAGATTTCAAAACAGTAAAGCAATTAAAGGAGGCTGTAACAACCTATGGGCCGCAAGCTCCCTTCACGATAAGCATGGTCGAATCTGTTACCAACTTGGACATGACACCAGCAGATTGGGCTAACATGTGTCGATCTGTGCTAAATGGAGGACAATATTTGTTATGGAAGGTTGCCAATGAGGAATTTTGCATGGAGACAGCTAGGCGAAATGCAGAAGCCGGTTACCCTCAAAGAAATATAGATATGTTATTGGGAAAGGGACCTTATGAGGGTCAAAGACAGCAAATTGAATATGACCCTGGCGTATACGCACAAATTGCTGTAGATGCAGTTAGGGCATGGAAAACTTTACAGGGGCATGGAGATTTACAAGGTCAATTATCTAAGGTAATACAAGGAACTAATGAACCTTACGCTGAATTTGTAGATAGGCTTATTCAGACAGCCTCTAGAATATTTGGAAATACAGAACAGGCAATGCCATTTATAAAACAACTGGCTTATGACCAAGCAAATCGTTGCTGCAGAGAGGTCATTAGACCATGGAGACATGAAGATTTAAACACATATATTAAATTATGTAGAGACATTAATGAACAAGGGCAAGTCTTAGCAGCAGTACAACAGGCTTTAGATGCCAGGCCAAAAACATGCTATAATTGTAATCAAACAGGACATTTTAAAAGGAGTTGCCCCATAAGAGGAGGGTTTAACAAAACTAGGTATCAAAGGAATAGAATACCGGGTATTTGCCCACGATGCCATAGAGGGAAACATTGGGCTAATGAATGCCGTTCTCAAACCACCATAGAGGGTATTCCGTTATCAAAAAACGGACAAGGACCAAGTGTTTACCCACGATATCGTGGAGAAAGGTATCAGGCTCCATTGCCAAAAAACGGACTAGAGGGCCCAATGCCCCGGGGCCCAAAACCACAAATATATGGGGCAATGGAGGAACCCAGCAGCACCATCAAGGTAGTGCCCAGGACGCATTATCCATTAAATCCCTCATCAGACAAACTAGAGGGAGCGCAGGGTTGGACATCTGCGCCTCTGCCAGAGCAGTACTAACTCCAGAGATGGGAGTTCAAATCATTCCCACAGGAGTAAAAGGACCTCTTCCCCAGGGAACAGTAGGCTTATTATTGGGACGCAGTTCTTCTACACTAAAAGGACTTATGATAAGTCCTGGGGTAATTGATCCCGATTATGAGGGTGAAATAAAAATTATAGCTAGTTCTCCAAGAGGTATATCAGTAATTTCACCAGGAGATAGAATAGCACAGTTATTAATAATACCCAGCCTGCATGATAAATTTTCCAGTTGTAATGTAGAAAGAGGTTCCAAGGGATTAGGCTCCACAGGTGTAGATTGGGCTATGCTGTCTTTAAATTTAGATTCTCGCCCAATGCTAAAATTAAATATTCAAGGACATGACTTTAATGGGCTGCTGGACACAGGTGCTGACCTCAGCATCATATCTCGTCAAGAATGGCCAAAACATTGGCCATTACAACAAGCCACTCAAACGCTTCGAGGCCTAGGAGTGGCAACAGATCCCCATAGAAGTGCTATGGTATTAGATTGGAGGGATCCTGAAGGATGTGAAGGAACTATACAGCCCTATGTATTGGATCATCTTCCCGTAAATTTATGGGGACGAGATGTCCTAGATCAATTAGGATTGACATTAACAAATAACATCAATCCTAACGCGCCCACTACTAGGGCTAAACAAGGCTTTAGGAAAGAAAAAAGATTAAGAGAACAAGAACAAGGTATGACAGCACCTATTCAAATAGATCAAGAAATAAATAGACATGGATTGGGTTTTCAGAAAGGGCCACTGAGACAATCAAAATTACTTGGAAATCAGAAAGACCAGTGTGGGTTCCTCAGTGGCCCCTGACTAAAGAAAAGATACAAGTAGCCCATGACTTGGTCAGACAACAATTAGCGGAAGGACATATACAACCTTCCGTATCCCCCCATAATACTCCCATTTTTGTCATTAAAAAGAAATCTGGTAAATGGAGATTATTACAAGATTTAAGAGCCATTAATAATGAGATGGTTATTATGGGACCTGCTCAATCAGGGATTCCCCAATTGTCTGCTTTACCAAAAACCTGGCATGTTTTAGCTATAGATATTAAAGATTGTTTCTTTTCAATTCCAATTCATCCCGAGGATAGTCCACATTTTGCATTTACTATCCCTGCACTGAATCATGAAGGTCCTGATCAGAGATATGAATGGAAAGTACTCCCTCAAGGGATGGCTAACAGCCCAACTATGTGTCAAATTTATGTTAATAAAGCAATCCAGCCACTTAGAAATCAAAATCCTGAACTACAAATATTTCACTATATGGATGATGTGTTATTGGCACATAAAGATAAAAACACATTGCTAGAATGTTATGCCACACTTACAAACTTATTGAAAAATTATAATCTAGAGATAGCAATAGATAAAGTACAATTAAATCTTCCAATTAATTATTTAGGAGTTCTATTATCCTCAACCATGGTCCGTCCACCAAAAATTCAAATACGAGTAGATCAACTCAAATCACTTAATGACTTTCAAAAGTTATTGGGAGACATAAATTGGATAAGGCCTTATCTAGGCATACCAACAGGAGAGTTAGGACCTTTATTTGATATTCTAAAAGGTCCATCAGATCCAAATTCACCCCGCATGTTAACACCTGAAGCATGAAAACAATCCACAAGGACAAGGCATAGTTGAAAGAGCTCATCAAACTATTAAAAAGTACTTATTAAAACAAAAGGAGGGAATTGGAAAGGGGTATATATCCCCCAAAGATAAACTTAAAAGAACCCTTTTTACTCTAAACTTTTTAAATTTTGATTCATCGGGACTTAGTGCTGCAGAAAGACATTTGTATCCAAAAAAATGTACATAAGCCTAAGGTACTTTGGAAAGATATTCTAACAGGACAATGGAAAGGCCCGGATCCAGTGATAGTCTGGAGTCGGGGCTCTGTCTGTGTTTTTCCACAGGAGAAACAGCAACCGATTTGGATTCCAGAGAGATTAACTAAAACAATTTCTACAGAAAAAGAAGATGATTTGACTCAAATCCATAACAGCTGATATCCAGAGCTCCAGCTTGGCTATTCTTACATCTGTGACAGTGATTAACCAAGGTGTTTTTTTCAATATCTATTTTATTATTGCATTTTTCCCACATCATAAAGTTCTATTTTATTTTTGAGCTCATACAAACCTAGGTTAATGTTTTTCTGATCAGTTTTATTTTTTGACTGTGTTTTATTTTTTGACTGTGGAGTTTTAAACATTGCAATGGAGATTTCACCTAGGTAAAGCTACAAGGCCTTTATTGTCTTATGTGTTGTATGTTATGTGTGCACTGTTTTGTGTTGTATGTCTGTATGCGTGTATGTCCATATTTCATATATGAGGAGCGCTCATGAAAAAATGGATCCAATTTTTTTTTATTCACGTGATTTATATGGTTTAATTTCAATTAGGTGAACAGCTGTTAATTACTGTTTTTAAAGGTGGTTAATAGATCTGTTTGTTTACTAATTTAAATTAGGTAAACAGCTGTTAAGGATTGTTTTTAAAGGAGTTTAACAGATCTATTTGTTTACTTTCACCTTTCCTTTTCATTATATTTAATAATTCTGTTCAGGATAATGTCTCTTTAGCATCATTGCCAAAATTTCCATCTCCATCCCAGTTCCGGTGAAGACTAAGATAAAACCAAACTACAGCTTCTATGATAGCTATCACAGTGAACTGTATAAACTGATACATCAATGAATATAACTCAACAAGTAATGCTCAATCAAGAACTTGATTTACTTTGGGAGGAAATGGACATATTGATAGACTCCTCCGATTTGAACTGCCTGCAGAACTTGCCTGGACTATATATCAGTTACATGCATTATAAAATATCGTCTGGTGCAGCGAATTGTGGTACTGCTGGCATATCTTTGCTGATGGTGTCACCAGTGATGCAATTTCCTTGCCAGCTCACCCCATGTTAATTGTGGTAATGCTGGCATATCTTTGCTGATGGTGTCACCAGTGACGCAATTTTTCCAAAGGAGCCATCAATTGGCTTGGTGTCGTGGCATTTCTGTATCCTCCTCCCTTCTACTAGTGATGGTCTAAAATTTGGGGGCCAACAGAGGTGAGGCAAAGAACCTCACCCCCCCACTGGCACCAAGGCTAAATTTGGGGGCCAACAGAGGTGAGGCAAGAACCTCACCCCCCCACTGGTGCATAGGCCTATCCACAAGCATGGCTGAATGCTGGACCGGTAGTCAGTGACGGGTTGATCTGATTGCAGTGGATTCAACCTAAGACAGGAAGCTGACGCCTAAAGGTCAGTTCTCCCATGACGGGTAAGAACCATATGTTGAATTGGACAACCTACCAGGCACGGTCCCTAGCCACATTGCTTGTTGCTTAATTAAACAGAAGGGGGCAGATGCTAGGAGCCACAAGCAAATAATATGATGCATGGCACTTTTGGTTGTAAGGTGACATGCCAGCTAGCCACTGAGATGATATGATTATGTTAAGATTTACATTCATATGGAAATTGGACTCCTGCTGTTCACCTTGGCCTGCTACCGGACTCATGTTACAGGACTCCTGGAGAGTTCTCATTGGTTGGGGAAGGATAGTAGGAGGAAATTCCGGGGGAGGTCCGGCCCCTCCGGTTCCGGGGGACGGACGCGTGGGTGGACGGCTTGCTGCTTGCTGGCGCCTATGGAGTATTGGTGGCTTTTTCAAAAATAAAGTTTTGTTCCTGCTTGAGTGGCTCTTGATTCTGTGCCCAGCCAAGACTGTGGCAACTAACCCTAATGCTAATTTGAGCCCTGAACCTAAACCTTAACCTAACACATACCCTAACCCTGATTCCAACCCTAATAATAGCCTAGCTGCAAAGCAGACCATAACACTCAACCTAACCCTTACAATAGGTCTGGCTTTAAAACTAACCCTAAAACAATCCCTAACCATAACCCTAGACGTGACATTAGCCCCAGTTGTAATTCAAACCCTAAACCTAACAAAAATACTAGCACTAATCTTAGCACTAAGCCTAGCCTTAATCTTAAACATAACCTTAACTCTATCCCTATCCCTAATTTTATCCCTTGACCTAGTCAAAAACGTAGCTGTAACATCATACCTTACTCTAACCATAGCACTAAACCTAGGCCTAAATGTAACACTAACCCTAGCACTAGTTCTAGCCCTAATTTAGCCCTAACCCTAAACCTAACTCATCTCTAGACCTAAGACTAACTCTCTCACCCTAGACCTATCCCTAGTTCTAAACCTATCCCTTATCATAACCCAAACTCTAGCCCTATCCCTAGCCCCAACCTTAGCCCTAACATTTGACCTAGCCCTAAACCTGAATATAATCCTAACCCTAGCATTAATTCAAGCCCAAACCATAGGTTTAACTCTAAGACTAACCCTAACCTTAACCCAATCCTAATTCTATCCCCAATCCTAACCCTACCTCTGAACCTATCACTTACCCTAAGCCAAACCTTCACCCTAATGCTACCCTAGTCCTAACACTAATCCTTAGCCTATCCTAAACCCTAAATCTATTACTAGTCCTAACACTAGGTCTCAATCTATTTCAAAACATGGCCCTTATTCTGACTCTAACACTAACCTTAGATATAAACCTGACACTAACCCTAAACCAGACCCTAACTCTACCCCTACCAGTAAACCTATACTTAAACCTAACAGTTACACTAGCACTAGACCCAATCTAACCCTAAATAGAGTCATAAATCTAGCCCTAGCCCTTAACAAAAACCTTGAACTAGCCCTAACCATAATCGTTAACCTAACACAAAGACTAACACTATCTCTAGACCAAACACTATTCCTAATTCTGGCCCTAACCCTTACCCAAACACTGATGCTTACCCTAACACAAACCCTAACTCTAAAACTTACCATAACCCAAAAACTAACCCTAACACTAGACTTATCCATAACCCTAACCCTAAAACTAGCAATAACCATAACCCAAGCTCTTACATTACCCATAGCCCTAATGTTAGCCATAAACATCACACAAACCCAGCCCTTATCCTAGCCCTAAACCTAGCCCTAATTGTAACCACAATCCGAACCCTAGACCTAACACTAACTCTAATCCTCACCCTAGCCCTAAACCTAGCTCAAACTCTAACCATTTCCTTAATCATAACACTAACCATAACTCTAACCCTAGCCCTGACTCTAACCTTAACCCTTGCCCTAGACCTAACCCTAGCTCATACCCTAATACTTACCCTAAACCTAACCCTGACACTAACCCTAGGCCTAAACCTAATCCTAGCCATAAACTTAACCTTAACTCTAGCCCTAGCCTTAGCTCTAACACTATCCATTATTCTAAAGATAAGCCTAAACCAAATGCTCATTCTAGGTCTAATGATAAACCTATCACTAACAAAACCCTATCATTACTCTGACATTAGCCCTAAAACTAACCTTATCCATTACCCTAATCCTAAACTGAACCCTAATGCTAATACAATCCTTAACCCTAAACCTTAACCTAAACCAAACCATACCTGGAATCAAACCCTCATAAAACATGTAGCTCTTTACCTGACCCTTATCCTAAACCTAACCATTACACAAGACCTAGCTATAACCCAACAATAAAACTACCACTTATTTTGAACCTAGACCTGACCTTAGACCTAGTCCTAACACATACCCTCATCCTGGCACTAAACCTAGCCTTAATTCTAACCCGAACCCTAACCCTAGCCCTAAATCAAATTCTAATCTGAACCCTAAATCTAAACCAAGCTATAACTCTATACCTTCCCCTAAATCTAACCCTAAATCTAACACTAACACTAACCATAACCATAGCCCTAACTTTAGGCCTAACCCTAACTTTAACCCTAGTGCTAATCCTAGCCCTAATTTAGCCCTAACCCTAAACCTACGCCTAACCCTAGACAAAGAAAAACTCTAATCTCACCCCAGTCCTATTTCTACTTCTAATCCTATCTGTTACAGTAACCCTAACACTAGCCCTAACCTTAATCCTAATGCAGGCCCTAGCCCTAAACCTAGATCTAACCATAACAATAAATCTAAGCCTAAATATTCTCGTACCACTAACCCTAACACTATCGCTAATCCTAAAAGTAGCTCTAACACTATACCTAGCTCTAAAAAACAAAAAAACAAAAAAAACAAAAAAAAATTGATCCATAGCCCTAACCCTAACCCTAGCCTAATGGTAATGCTAGATCTGAAATAGCCCTATCCCTAATTCCTACCTTAACCTAATACAAAACCTAACCCTACACCTAGCTTTAATCCTAGCCCTAATTTGAGTCCCATCCCTAACCCTAATCAGTAACACTGATCCTGATTCTGACCCTAACACTAACTCTACCTCTAATCATCTCCCTAAATCTAAACCTAATCTGAACACAAGACCTTGACCTAGACCTAATGCTAACTCTAAAACTAGCCCTAATCTTAACTCTAGTTCTTACAATAGCCATAGTCCTACCTTACCCCTAACCTAATCCAAAACCTAGCTATAATCTGAGCCCTAACCCTAACTTTAGTCCTGTCCTAACCATAAACCTAGCCCTAACATTTAATCTGACCCTAAACCAAAAACTAAACCTTTAACTAACCAGAACCATGGTCCTAATCATAACCATAACTCTAGCCCTAATCCTAGCTCTATCTTATTCATTACCCTAACCATAACCCTAACTGAATTCTAACCCTATGCCTAACAATAACCAGAGCCCTAACATAACAATAACCCTAGCCCTAACTGTAGCTCTATTCTTATCCATTACCCTAACCATAACACTAACTGAATTATATCCCTAGGCCTAACCTTAACACTATCCCTAACCCTAAGGTTGTCCATTACCCTAAACCTAAACTGAACCCTAAAACTAACCATATCCATTACCCTAACCCTAACACTAATTTGAGCCCTAATCCTAATCCTAAAACTAACATATACCTTAACCCTGATTCCAACCCTAAAAAAAGCCCTAGCTGTAAAGCTGACCCTAACACACAACCTAACCCTTAAAATAGATCTGGCTATATAACTAACCCTAAAATTTTTCCTAACCATAACCCTAGTCCTGATATTGGCCCTAGCTCTAATCCTATCCCTATCCCTACCACAAAACCTAGCCCTAATCTTAGCATTACACCTAGCCTTAATAATAACCATAACCTTAACCCTAGCCCTATCCCTAATTTTATCCCTTAACCTAGCCAAAAACGTAGCTGGAAAATCATACCTTACCCTAAACCTAGCCCTAAACCTAGGCCTAAACCTAACACTAACCCTAGCACTAATCCTAGCCCTAATTTAGCCCTAACTCTACACCTAACCTTATCCCTAGACCTAAGACTATCTAACTCTCTCCATAGCCCTATCCCTAGTTCTAAACCTATCTTTTACCATAACCCAAACTCTATTCCTATCCCTAGCCCCAAACTTAGCCCTAAACTTTGCCCTAGCCCTAAATGTTAATATAACCCTAACCTTAAGCCTAAATCTCACTCTAGCAGTAGCCCTGACCCTACTGCTAATTGGAAAACTAGCCTAACACTAACCTAGCCCTAAAACAAAACTGAGCCATAAACCTAACCCTAAATCTTAACCTAAACCAAACACGCACCCTAAACCTAGCCCTATACCTTGTCATAATTTGACTGCTAAACCTAAACCTAAAAGGAACCCTGACCCTGGCTCGGATCCTAACACTAACCCTAGCTCTATACATTGCCCGAACACTAACCCTTGAAATAGCCGTAATCAGAAACCAAGTTTTTTCATTAGCCATAGCCCTAAAGCTGACATAAATCCTAGTGCTAATCCAAGCCCTAAACCTAGGTTTAACCCTAAGACTAACCCTAACCCTAACCCTAGTCCTAAAGCTAGCCCTAACACTAATCCTACCTCTATACCTATCCCTTTGCCTAAGCGAAACCCTCATCCTATTGTTACCTAGTCCTAAACCTAATCCTTATCCTACACCAATCCCCAATTCTATTACTAGTCCTAACTCTCACCTTCATTCTAGTTGTAACACTAACCCTAACACTGACCCTTATTCTGATTCTAACACTAAAGAACTAAACCTCACACTAACTCCTAACTGGACCCTACCCCTACTCCTACCCTTACCAATAAACCTGTACCTAAACCTAACAGTAACACTATCACTAGACCAAACCTAATCCTAAATATAGTCATAAATCTAGCCCTAGTCCTAAACAAAACCTTTGCACTATCCCTAAAAGTAACCCTTAACCTAACTCAAAGACTAACCCTATACCTAGAACCAAAGCTAGTCCTAATTCTGGCCCTAACTCTAACCCTAACCCTAATCCTAACTGATAGCCCTAATGCTAGCCATAAACACCAAATAAACCTAGCCTTATCTTAGTACTTAACCTAGCCCAAATCGTTACCCTATCCACAACCCTAGCCTTGACTCTAACACTAACCATCGTCCTAGCCCTAACCCTAACTCATATCCTAACACTTACCCTAAAACTAACCCTGACACTAACCATAGGCCTAAACCAAACCCTAGCCCTAATCCTAACCTTAACATTAGCCCTAACCTTACCTCTAAACTTATCCATTAACCTAAACATAAGCCTAACTCAAATGCTAACCATAGGCCTAACACTAACCCTATTGCTAACACTAAACCTATCCATTACTCTAAACTTAACTTGAACCCTAAACCTAACCCTTTTCATTACCCTACTTCTAACCCTAACCCTAATGCTAATTCAACCCTTAACTCTAAACATTAAATTAAACCAAAACTTAGCAGACCCGGACCCTAATAATATATCTAGCTCTAAACCTGACCCATACCCTAAAGGTAATCCTTACATTAGACCTAGCCATAACCTAACCCTAAAAGTATTCCTAAACAAAACCATAGACCTGACATTAGCCCTATCCCTAGTCCTAGCCCTAGCCCTAACACAAACCCTCAAACCTAGCCCTGAAGCTAGTCTTAATCATAACCGAAACCCTAAACTAGGCCTAACCCTAATTCTACTTTCACCCTATCCCTAAACCTAGCTATAACCCTATCCCTTTTCCTAAACCAAACCCTATCTCTAACACTAACACTAACCCTAACCCTAACACTAGCCCTAACCCTAACACTAACCCTAGTGGTAATCCTAGACCTAATTTAGCCCTAACCTTAAACCCACCCCTAACCCTAGCCCTAAGACTAACTCTAACCCTTGCCTTAGCCCTATTTCTAGTTCTAACCCTATCTGTTATCATAACTGTAACACTAGCCCTAACTTTAGCTTTATCCATAGCACTAGCACTAAAACTACACCTAACCATAAAAATTAATATAAGATTTAACCTCACCTTACTACTAGCCCTAACCCTATCACTAATCCCAAAATTAGCCCTAACCATAGCTCTAGCTCTAACACAAAACTGAGCCATAGTCCCAATACTAACCCTATTCTAAACGTATACCTAGACCTGACATCAGCCCTATCCGTAATTCTTACCCTAACTCTAACACAAATCCAAACCCTACAACTAGCCTTAACCGTCGACCTAATTTGAGTCCTATACCAAATCCTAACAGTAACACAGATCCTGACTCTGACCCTAACACTAACCCTATCTCTAATCATCCCCCTAAAGTTAAAGCTAATATAAACACTAGACCTAGTCCTAATGCTAACCCTAATACTAGCCCTAATCATAACCCTAGTTCTTACATTGGCCTAGTCCTACACTAACTGTAAACTAACCCAAAATATATCCCTAACCCAAGCCATAACCCCAGTTTTAATCATAGCCTAACCCTATCCCTAGCCCTGACACTTAACCTAAACCTAACCCTAAAACTAAACCTTTTCCTAACCTGAAACCTAAACCAAAACATAGCCCTATTCCTAACCATAACACTACTCCTCAACCTAGATATAATTTTATCCATTACCCTAACCAAAACCCTAAGCAAATTCTAACCCTAGGCCTAACCCTAACCATTTCCATAACCTAACCCTAATCCTAGACCTAACTGTAGCTCTAATCCTATCCATTACATGAACCATATCTTTAACCAAATTCTATCCCTAGGCCTAACTCTAACCCTATTCCTTACCCTAACCCTGTCTATTATACTAATGATAACCTGAACCTGAAACCAAAAAATATCCATTATCCTAACTCCAATGCTAATTTTAGCCCTAACCCTAAACTTTAACCTAACCCATACCCTAACCCTGAGTCTGACCCTAATAATACCCCTAGCTGTAAACCTGACCCTAATACTCAAAGTAACCCTTACAATAGACCTGGCCATAAACCTAAACCTAAAATTATCCCTAACCATAACCATTGAACTGATATTAGCCCTATACCAAATACTAGCCCTTACCCTAATACAAACCCTATCCCTAATCCTAGCCCTAAGCCTAGCCTTAATCCTAGTCCTAACCTTAAACGGAGCCCTAACTCTAATTTTATCCCATGCCCTAGCCCAAAATGTAGCTGTAACATCATACCTTACCCTAACCCTAACGCTAACCCTAACCCTAATTTAAACCTAATCCTAAACCTAATCCTATCCCTAGCCCTAAGACTAACTCTAACTCTCGCCCTAGCCTTATCCAAATTCAAAACCTATCACTTACCATAACCCCAAACCTAGCCCTATCCCTAGCCCCAACCCTAAATCTAACCATCACCCTAGCCCTAAACCTGGTTCTAAACTCTAACCTTAAGCCCAAACCTCACCCTAACTATCCCTAAACCTAATGCTAATTGGAAAACTATCACTAACTCTACACTATCCCTAAATCAAAACGGAGCCATAATCCTAACCTTAACCCTTAACCTAAACCAAACACTAACCTTCACCTATCCCTAACCTTAGCCCTATTTTGAGTCCTAATTCTAACCATAGAAATAACCCTGACCCCGAGTCAGACCTTAACAGTACACCTAGATCTAAACATTGCCATAACACTAACCCTAGAACTAGCCCTAATCAGAAAACTAGTCCTTTCATTAGCCATAACGCTAATGCTAACACAAATTCTAGCCCTAATCCGAGCCCTCACTCTAACCCTAACCCTAACGTACCTCCAATTCTTTCCTTACCCCAAGCCAAACCCTCTCCCTAATGCTACTCTGGTCGTAAACTTAATTCTTACCCAACCCCAAACCCTAACACTATTACTAGTCCTAAACCTAGCCCTCATTCTAGCTTTAACCCTAATTCTAACCTTGACTCTTATTCTGACCCAAACACTAACCCTAGATCTAAACCTGACCCTAACCCTAAAGCAACTCTGACACTCCCCCTACCAGAAAACCTATACTTAAACCTAACATTAACACTAGCACTAGACCAAACCTAATCCTAAATAGAGTCATAAATCTAGCCTTAACCCTAAACAATAACCTAGCACTAGCCCTAACAATATCCCTTAACCAAACATAAAGACTAAACCTATCTCTAGACCAAACGCTAGTTCTAATTGTGGCACTAACCATAAAACTAACTCTAACCCAATGATGACACTTAATCTAATAGAAACCCTACCTCTATACCTTATCTTAAACCAAAACCTAACCCTAACACTAGACTTATCCAAAAACCTGACCCTAACAGTAGCCATAACCATATCCCTAGCTCTTACATTACCCAAAGCCCTAATGTTACCCTAAACATCACACAAAACCTAGCCCTTATACTAGCCCTAAACCTAGCCCTTATCATTACCCTAACCATAACCTTAGACCTAACCCTAATGCTAACGCTCGCCCTAGCCCTAACCCTAGCTCAAACTCTAATCCTTCATCTAAACATAACCCTAACCGTAAACCTAACCCTTGCTCTTACTCAAACTCTATCCCTATTCCTAGGCCTAACCCTAGCTAATTGCCTACACTTACCCTAAATTTAATCCTAACATTAACCCTAGGCCTAACCCTAACCCTAATCCTAAACCTAACCTTAAGCCTAGCCCTAACCTTAGCTCTAACCATATCCATTACCCTTAGATAAGCCTAACCCAAAAACTATCCCTAGGCCTAATGATAATCCTATCACAAACACTAACCCTATCCATTACTCTAAACCTAACAGGAACCATAGACCCAATTTTATACATTAACCTAACCCTAAACCTAACACACTGCTAATTCAAGCATTAACCTTAAATCTTTACCTAAACCAAACTCTACCCGAACCCTGACACTAATAATACACCTAGTAGTAAACCTGATCCCTACCATAAACCTAATCCTTATACTAGACATAGCCATAACCTAACACTAAAACTAATACTAACCATGAACCTAGACCTGACATAAGCCAAAGACTTAATCCTAGACCTAGCCCTAACACAAACCCTCAGCTTAACCCTAAACTTAGCCTTAATCCTAACCGAAACCCTAACCTTAGTCCAAACCCTAATTCTAACTCTTGCCGTAGCCCTATAGCTAGCTGTAACCCTATACCTTCCCTTAAACCTAATCCTACCCCTAACAATAAAACTAACCCTAACCCTAGGCCTAAACCATAAACTAACCCTAGCACTAAACCTAGCCCTAATTTAGCCCTAACCCTAAACCTACCCCTAACCCTAGCCCAAAGACTAACTCGATCTCTTGCCCTAGCCCTATTTCTAGTTCTAACCCTATCCGTTACCATAACTCTAACACTAGCCCTAACCTTAGCCTTAACCCTAACCATAGCCCTAAACCTAGATCTAACCATAACAATAAATCTGAGCCTAAACTTCACCCTAACACTAGCCCTAACACTACCACTAATCATAAAACTAGCCCTAATCCTAGGCCTAGTTCTAAAACAAAACTGAGCTATAGGCGTATCCCTAACCCGAGCCTACCATTAACCTGAGACCTGACATTATCCCTATCCCTAGACCTAATCCTAGTTCTAAACCAAGCCTTAATCCTAAACCTACTTTTACCCTATCCCTATCCCTAATTTTATCCCTTTTCCTAGCACTAAAAATAGCTGTAACATCATACCTTACCCTAAACCTAATGCTAACCTTAACCCTAGCCCTAAACCTATGCCTAAATCTAACACTAACCCTAGCACTATCCCTAGCTCTAATTTAGCCCTAAAAGTAAACCTAACCCTATCCCTATTCCTAAAATGAACTCTCTCTGCCTAGACCTATGCCTAGTTCTAAACCTATCCCTTACCATTACCCAAAAGCTGGCCCTATCTTTAGCCCCAAAAGTAGCCCTATCTTTCACCCATGGATTAAACCTGAATCTAAATCTAAAATTAAGTATAAACCTCACCCTAATACTAGCCCTAGCCCTAATGCTATTTGGAATACTAGCCCTAAATCTACCCTAACCCTAAAACAAAACCAAGCCATACCCGAACCCTTAACCTAAACCAAACACTAAAGCTACACCTAGTCCTAAACTAACCCCTATTTGAGTCCTAATTCTAACCCTAGAAATAACCCTTACACTAACTCAGTCCCTAACACTAACCCTAGCTCTAAACATTGCCCTAACAATAACACTAGAACTAACCCTAAACAGAAACCTAGTTCTTTCATTAGCCGTAGCCCTAATGATAACACAAATTCTAGCCCGAATCCGAGACTTCACCCTATTTTTTAACTCTAACCCTAATTCTAACCCTAGCCCTAAACCTAACCCTTACCCTATCGCTACCTTAAACCTATCCCTTTCCCTAATCAAACCCTAACACTAATGCTAACATAGTCCTATAATTAATCCTTTGCCTACCGCAAACCATAACTCTATTACTAGTCCTATCCTATCCCTCATTCTAGCTCTAAATCTAATGATAACCTTGACCCTTATACTGACCCTAACACTAAAACTATGTCTAACCTGACCCTAACACTAAACTGAAACCTAACACTTCCCATACCGGTAAACCTATACTTAAACCTAACAGTAACACTAGCACTAGACGAAACCTAATCCTAAATATAGTAATAAATGTAGCTCTAACCCTAAACAAAAACCTAGCACTAGACCTAACAATATTCGTTAATCTAACTTAAAGACTAACCCAATCCCTAGACCCAACGCTAGTCTTAATTCTGGCACTCACCCTAAACCTCACCCTATCCTGAACAATGACACTTAACCTCAAACAAACTCTAGCTCTAAACTTTATCCTAACCCAAAATCTAACCCTAACATTAGACATATCCATAACCCTGACCCTAAAACTAGCTGTAAACTAATTCCTAGCTGGTATAATTCCCATAGTCCTAATGTTAGCCCTAAACCTCACACAAAACCTAGAATTCCTAAAATGAACTCTCTCTGCCTAGACCTATGCCTAGTTCTAAACCTATCCCTTACCATTAC
Organism: Spermophilus dauricus; assembly: GCA_002406435.1. Taxonomy (NCBI): domain Eukaryota; kingdom Metazoa; phylum Chordata; class Mammalia; order Rodentia; family Sciuridae; genus Spermophilus; species Spermophilus dauricus. The sequence goes on along the minus strand of KZ295817.1, from coordinate 105,421 downwards.
CCAAAAGCTGGCCCTATCTTTAGCCCCAAAAGTAGCCCTATCTTTCACCCATGGATTAAACCTGAATCTAAATCTAAAATTAAGTATAAACCTCACCCTAATACTAGCCCTAGCCCTAATGCTATTTGGAATACTAGCCCTAAATCTACCCTAACCCTAAAACAAAACCAAGCCATACCCGAACCCTTAACCTAAACCAAACACTAAAGCTACACCTAGTCCTAAACTAACCCCTATTTGAGTCCTAATTCTAACCCTAGAAATAACCCTTACACTAACTCAGTCCCTAACACTAACCCTAGCTCTAAACATTGCCCTAACAATAACACTAGAACTAACCCTAAACAGAAACCTAGTTCTTTCATTAGCCGTAGCCCTAATGATAACACAAATTCTAGCCCGAATCCGAGACTTCACCCTATTTTTTAACTCTAACCCTAATTCTAACCCTAGCCCTAAACCTAACCCTTACCCTATCGCTACCTTAAACCTATCCCTTTCCCTAATCAAACCCTAACACTAATGCTAACATAGTCCTATAATTAATCCTTTGCCTACCGCAAACCATAACTCTATTACTAGTCCTATCCTATCCCTCATTCTAGCTCTAAATCTAATGATAACCTTGACCCTTATACTGACCCTAACACTAAAACTATGTCTAACCTGACCCTAACACTAAACTGAAACCTAACACTTCCCATACCGGTAAACCTATACTTAAACCTAACAGTAACACTAGCACTAGACGAAACCTAATCCTAAATATAGTAATAAATGTAGCTCTAACCCTAAACAAAAACCTAGCACTAGACCTAACAATATTCGTTAATCTAACTTAAAGACTAACCCAATCCCTAGACCCAACGCTAGTCTTAATTCTGGCACTCACCCTAAACCTCACCCTATCCTGAACAATGACACTTAACCTCAAACAAACTCTAGCTCTAAACTTTATCCTAACCCAAAATCTAACCCTAACATTAGACATATCCATAACCCTGACCCTAAAACTAGCTGTAAACTAATTCCTAGCTGGTATAATTCCCATAGTCCTAATGTTAGCCCTAAACCTCACACAAAACCTAGACCTTATCCTAGCCCTAAACCTAGCCCTAATCGTAACTCTAACCATAATCCTAGACCTAAGCATAATCCTATACTCGCCTTAGCCCTAAACCTAGCTCAAACTCTAACTCTTACCCTAAATATAACAATAACCCTAACCCTAGCCCTGACTCTAAACCTAACCCTCGCTCAAGAACTAACCCTAGCTCAGATGCTAATACTTACCCTAAAACTATGCCTGACACTAACCCTAGGCCTAACCCTAACCATAGCAATAATTGTAACCTTATCCCTAGCCCTAACCTTAGCTATAACACTGTCCATTACTTTAAAGATGAGCCTAACTCATATGCTAACCATAGGCGTAAGGCTAACCCTATCGCTAACAATAATCCTATCCGTTACTCTAAATCTAACTTGAACCCTAAACCTAATCCTATCCATTACCCTATCTGTAACACTAACATACAGCTAATTCAATCCTTAACCCTAAAATTAACCTAATCCAAACCCTACCCAGATCCTGACACTACAAATACACCTAGGTTTAAACCTGAACCTTGCCTAAATCTAACCCTTACACTAGACCTAGCCGTAACCTAACCCTAAAACTAACACTAACCATAGATCTAGACTTGACATTAACCCTATCACTAATTCTAGCCCTAGCCCTAACACAAACCCTCTTCCTAGCACTAAACATAGCCTTAATCCTAACCCTAGCTCTAACCCTAATTCTAACCCTTGCCCTAGACCTAAATTTAGTTATAACCTCATCCCTTCCCCTAACCCAAACACTAACCCTAGGTTTAACCCTAACACTAACCCTAGTCCTAAATCTACCCTTAATTTAGCCCTAACCCTAAACCTAATCCTAACCCTAGCCCTAAGACTATATCTAACTCTCACCCTAGCCCTATTTCTAGTTCTAACTCTATCCGTTAATAACACTAAAACTAGCCCTAACCTTAACCTTAAGCATAGTCATAGCCCTAAACCTATATCTAACCATAACAATAAATCTAAGCCTAAAACTCAACATAGCACCAGCGCTAACACTATCACTAATCCTAAAATTAGCCCTAGCTAGAAAACAAAACTGAGACAATGTCCTAACGTTAACCCTAACCAAACCATAATTCTACACTTGATATTACACCTATCTCTAATTCTTACCCTAACCCTTACACAGACCCTAACACTACACCTAGCCTTAAGCCTAGCCCTTTTTCAAGTCTATCCCTAACTCTGATCAGTAACACTGATCCTAATTCTGATGGTAACACTGAACCTATCTATAATCATCACCCTAAAACTAAACCTAATCTACACACTAGATTTAGATATAATGCTAAACTGAACACTAGTCCTAATCATAACCCTAGTTCTAACATTAGCCCTAGTCCTAAATAGCCCTAACCTAACTCAAAACCTAGACCTAATCAGAGCACTAAATCTAGTTTTAAACCTAGCCCTAACCCTAACCCTAACCCAAGCTCAAATACTTAACCTAAACCTAACCATGAACCTAAACCTTGTCCTAACCCGAAATCTAATCCAAATCATAGCCCTAATCCTAACCATAATCCTAGCCCTATCCCTAGCTGTAATCTTATCCATTAACCTAACCACCACCCTAACCAAATTCAAACCCTAGACCTAACCCTAACCATAGAACTAACCTAACCATAAACCTAGTCCTAACTGTAGCTCTAATCCAATCTATTATGCTAACCATAACCCTAACTGAATTCTATCCCTAGGTGTAAAGCTAACTCTATCCCTAGCCCTAAACCTGTCCATTACTCTAAATTTAAACTTAACCCTAAACTTAACCATACCCATTACCATAACCCTAACACTAATGCTAATGCTAATTTGAGCCCTAAGTCTAATCCTTAACCTAACCAATACCCTAACCCTGAATCTGACCCCTAGCTGTAAACCTGACTGTAACATTCAACATAACACTTACAATAGACCTGGCCATAATCCTTAGCCTAAAACTATCCCTAACCATAACCCTAGACATGACATTAGCCCTATCCCTAATCCTAGCCACAACCCTAACACAAATCCTAGACCTAAACTTATCCCTAAGCCTAGACTTAACCCTAACATTAAGCCTAGCCCTAACCATAATTTTATGCTTCGCCCTAGCCCTAAATGTACCTGTAACATCATACCTTACCCTAACCCTAATGCTAACCCTAACCCTAGCCCTAAACCGAGCCCTAAAACTACAACTAACCATAGCTCTAATCTAGCCCTAATTTAGCCCTAACCCTAAACCTATCCCTAGCACTAAGACTAACTCTAACTCTCGCCCTAGCCCTAGCCTTAGTTCTAAACATTTCCGTTACCATAACCCAAACCCTAGCCCTGGCCCTAGCCATAAACCTAGTCCTAAACTTCACTCTAGCCCTAAACCTGGATCTAACCCTAAACTTAAGCCTAAATCTCACGCTAACACTAGCCCTAACCCTAATGCTAATTGGAAAACTAGCCCTAACAGTAGCCTAGCTCTAAAATAAAATCAAGCCATAACCCTAACACTAACCCTTAACCTAAACCAAATGCTAACCCTACACCTTGCTCTAAATGTATCCCTAATTTTAGTGTTAACCCTAACCCAAGAAGTAACCCTGACCCTTACTCGCACCCTAACAGTAAACCTAGCTCTAAAAAAATGCCCTAATTCTAACCATATAACTAGACCTAATTGGAATCCTGTAGCCCTAATGCTAACACAAATCCTTGCCCTATTCCAAGGCCTAAACCTAGGTATAACCCTAAACCTAAACCTAAACCTAACCCAACCCTAACTCTACCTCTAACCCTATCCCTTACCCTAAGCCAAACCCTCACCCTAATGCTACCCTATTCCTAACCATAATCCTTAGCCTACCTCAAACCCTATCTCTATTATTAGTCTAACCCTAGCCCTCATTCTAGCTCTAACCATATCTATAACCCTGACCATTATTCTGACCCTAAAATTAACCCTAGGTCTAAACCTGACAGAAACCTTACCTCTACTGGTATACCTGTACCTAATTCTAGCCCTAGCCCTAACACAAACCCTCTTCCTAGCACTAAACATAGCCTTAATCCTAACCCTAGCTCTAACCCTAATTCTAACCCTTGCCCTAGACCTAAATTTAGTTATAACCTCATCCCTTCCCCTAACCCAAACACTAACCCTAGGTTTAACCCTAACACTAACCCTAGTCCTAAATCTACCCTTAATTTAGCCCTAACCCTAAACCTAATCCTAACCCTAGCCCTAAGACTATATCTAACTCTCACCCTAGCCCTATTTCTAGTTCTAACTCTATCCGTTAATAACACTAAAACTAGCCCTAACCTTAACCTTAAGCATAGTCATAGCCCTAAACCTATATCTAACCATAACAATAAATCTAAGCCTAAAACTCAACATAGCACCAGCGCTAACACTATCACTAATCCTAAAATTAGCCCTAGCTAGAAAACAAAACTGAGACAATGTCCTAACGTTAACCCTAACCAAACCATAATTCTACACTTGATATTACACCTATCTCTAATTCTTACCCTAACCCTTACACAGACCCTAACACTACACCTAGCCTTAAGCCTAGCCCTTTTTCAAGTCTATCCCTAACTCTGATCAGTAACACTGATCCTAATTCTGATGGTAACACTGAACCTATCTATAATCATCACCCTAAAACTAAACCTAATCTACACACTAGATTTAGATATAATGCTAAACTGAACACTAGTCCTAATCATAACCCTAGTTCTAACATTAGCCCTAGTCCTAAATAGCCCTAACCTAACTCAAAACCTAGACCTAATCAGAGCACTAAATCTAGTTTTAAACCTAGCCCTAACCCTAACCCTAACCCAAGCTCAAATACTTAACCTAAACCTAACCATGAACCTAAACCTTGTCCTAACCCGAAATCTAATCCAAATCATAGCCCTAATCCTAACCATAATCCTAGCCCTATCCCTAGCTGTAATCTTATCCATTAACCTAACCACCACCCTAACCAAATTCAAACCCTAGACCTAACCCTAACCATAGAACTAACCTAACCATAAACCTAGTCCTAACTGTAGCTCTAATCCAATCTATTATGCTAACCATAACCCTAACTGAATTCTATCCCTAGGTGTAAAGCTAACTCTATCCCTAGCCCTAAACCTGTCCATTACTCTAAATTTAAACTTAACCCTAAACTTAACCATACCCATTACCATAACCCTAACACTAATGCTAATGCTAATTTGAGCCCTAAGTCTAATCCTTAACCTAACCAATACCCTAACCCTGAATCTGACCCCTAGCTGTAAACCTGACTGTAACATTCAACATAACACTTACAATAGACCTGGCCATAATCCTTAGCCTAAAACTATCCCTAACCATAACCCTAGACATGACATTAGCCCTATCCCTAATCCTAGCCACAACCCTAACACAAATCCTAGACCTAAACTTATCCCTAAGCCTAGACTTAACCCTAACATTAAGCCTAGCCCTAACCATAATTTTATGCTTCGCCCTAGCCCTAAATGTACCTGTAACATCATACCTTACCCTAACCCTAATGCTAACCCTAACCCTAGCCCTAAACCGAGCCCTAAAACTACAACTAACCATAGCTCTAATCTAGCCCTAATTTAGCCCTAACCCTAAACCTATCCCTAGCACTAAGACTAACTCTAACTCTCGCCCTAGCCCTAGCCTTAGTTCTAAACATTTCCGTTACCATAACCCAAACCCTAGCCCTGGCCCTAGCCATAAACCTAGTCCTAAACTTCACTCTAGCCCTAAACCTGGATCTAACCCTAAACTTAAGCCTAAATCTCACGCTAACACTAGCCCTAACCCTAATGCTAATTGGAAAACTAGCCCTAACAGTAGCCTAGCTCTAAAATAAAATCAAGCCATAACCCTAACACTAACCCTTAACCTAAACCAAATGCTAACCCTACACCTTGCTCTAAATGTATCCCTAATTTTAGTGTTAACCCTAACCCAAGAAGTAACCCTGACCCTTACTCGCACCCTAACAGTAAACCTAGCTCTAAAAAAATGCCCTAATTCTAACCATATAACTAGACCTAATTGGAATCCTGTAGCCCTAATGCTAACACAAATCCTTGCCCTATTCCAAGGCCTAAACCTAGGTATAACCCTAAACCTAAACCTAAACCTAACCCAACCCTAACTCTACCTCTAACCCTATCCCTTACCCTAAGCCAAACCCTCACCCTAATGCTACCCTATTCCTAACCATAATCCTTAGCCTACCTCAAACCCTATCTCTATTATTAGTCTAACCCTAGCCCTCATTCTAGCTCTAACCATATCTATAACCCTGACCATTATTCTGACCCTAAAATTAACCCTAGGTCTAAACCTGACAGAAACCTTACCTCTACTGGTATACCTGTACCTAAACCTAACAGTAACACTAGCACTAGACCAAACCTAATTCTAAATAGAGTAACAAATCTAGCCTTAGCCATAAGAAAAAACCTAGCAGTAGCCATAAGAATAACCGTTAACTTAACTTAAAGACTAACTCTATCCCTAGACCCAACAGAGTCCTAAATCTAGCCCTCACCCTAAACCTAACCCTAACCCAAAAAATGATCATTAACCTAAAACAAACCCTAGCTCTAAATCTTATCCTAACCGACTATCTAACTAGAATACTAGACTTATCTATAACCCTAACCATAAAACTAGCCATAACCATATCCCTAGCTCTTACATTACCCATAGCCCTAATGCTAGCCATAAACCTCACACAAACATATCCCTTACCCTAGCCCTAAACCTAGCCCTTATTATAACCCTAACAAGAAGCCTAGACCTAACCCTAACGCTAAGCCTCGTCCCAATCCTAATTCTAGCTCAAACTCTAACCTAAATCTAAACATAACCCTAACCCTAACAATAACATTAGCCATGACTCTAACCCTAACCCTCACGCTAGAACTAATCCTAGCTCAAATGCTAACACTTACCCCAAGCCTAACCCTGACACGGACCCTAGGCCTAACCCTAACCCTAGTCCTAATTCTAACCTTAACCCTCTCCCTAAACTTAGCTTGAACCCTATCCATTACCCTAAAGATAAACATAACCCAAATGCTAACCCTAGGGCTAACGCTAACACTATTGCTAACACTAACCCTATTCAGTACTCTAAACCTAACCTGAACCCTGGACCTAACCATATCAATTACCCTAACCCGAACCCTAAACCTATCCCTAACTCTAATACAAGCCTTAACCGTAAATCTTAACCTAAACGAAACCCTACTCGAACCCTGACCCTAATTATATACCTAGCTTTAAACCTGACCCTTAACCTCAACCTAACCCTTACACTAGACCTAGACATAACCTAACCCTAAAACTAACCATAACCATGAAACCAGACCTAACATTAGCCCCAGCCCTAATCCTAGCCCTAACCCTAACACAAAAACACATTCTCATCTTAGGCTTATACCTAGTCTTAATACTAACCCAAACCATAACTCTAGCCCTATCTCTAAATTTAACACTTGCCTTAGATCTGAACTTTGGTATAACCCCATCCTTTCCATTAACACTATCACTAATCCTAACCCTAATAGCCCTAACCATAGGCCTAACCCTCACACTAACCCTAGAACTAATCCTAGACCTAATTTTGTCCTAACCCTAACTCTACCCCTAACCTTGGTCTAAGACTAACTCTAAATCTCCCCCTAGCCCTTTTTCTAGTTCTAACTCTATCCATTACAATAAACCTAACACAAGCCCTCACCTTATCCCGAACCCTAGCCCTAGACCCTACCCTAGATCTAACCATAACTCTACATTTGACCCTAACCCTTAGCCTAATCCTCAACCTACCACTAGACCTAACACTATTGCTAATCCTAAAACTAGCCGTAACCCTAGCCTTATCCCTTAAACAAAACCGAGCCATTCTCCTAACCCTAAATGTTAACCTAAAACAAAACCTAACCCTAAACCTAGCCATAACCTTCTACCTCTAATTCATGCCCTAGTCTGAAAAAAAACCCTGACCCTGACTTATATTCTAACCTTAATTCTAAATATCACACTAACCCTAAAGATAGCACTAATAATAGATCTAGACCAAAAACTAAATCTAATCATAACCTTGGTTCTTATATTAGCCGTAGCCCTAACCCTAGTCCTAAACCTAACAGAAAAACTAGCCCTAATCTAATTCCTAACCCTAGATGTAAACCTAAACTTAACCCTATCCCTAACCCTAACCCTAACCTTAGCCCTAACCCTAGCTCTAACTCTATCACTTACCCTAAGCCAAACCCTATCCATAATGCTAATTTTAGTCCTAATCCTAATCCATAACCTAATCCAAACCCTAACTGTATTACTAATCTTAACCCTAGCCCTCATTCTATCTCTAACCCTAACTCAAATCCTTATCCTAACACAAAACCTCAGTCTAAATCTGACTCTAACCCTAAACCAAACCCTAAAACTAGCCCTACCAGTAAACTTATACCTAAACGTACCCTAACACAAGCCCTAGACCTATGCCTAATCCTAAATATAGCCATAACTCTAGACCTATACCTAAAAAAACCCATGAGCCCTAGCCCTAACATAATCTTTAACCTAAAGCAAACACTAACTCTATGCCTAGACCTGACCCTAGTCCTAATTCTTGCTTTCATGCTAAACCTAACACTAACCTGAACACTGACCTTAACACTAACACTAAACCTAGCTCTAAACCTGAACCTAACCCAAAACCTAAACCTAACACTAGACATAGTCATAACCCTAACTATAAGACTAGCTCTAATCAGAACTCTAGATATTATATTACACATAGCCTTAACCCTGGTCCTAAACCTAACACAAAACCTAGCCCTAATCCGAGGCCTAAACCTACCCTAAGCATAACCATAATCCTAAATGTAGCCCTAACCCTAACCCTCTCATTAGACATAACCCTAGCTCAAAGCCTAGCTCTTAGCCTAAACATAACCCTAGCCCTATTCATAAACATAAACTTAACCCTAGCCCTAATCCTAACCTTAACATTAGTACTAACCCTAGCTCTAAACCTAACATTACCCTAACCCTAAACCTAACCCTAATAATAACCCTAGCCCTAAACCTAACCCTATTTCTAACCCAAATCATAAACCTAGCCCTCGACTTAACCCTTAACCTAACTCTTGCCATAAACTTAACCCTAAACCTCCCATAAATCAAAACTAAACCTATCCCTAAATCTAAATTTAACCATAACCCAAACTTAACCCTAAACATAATCTTACATCTAATTCAATACATTACTCTAAAAATAACCCAAAGCCTAATGAAAACACTAGCCCTAACCCCAACCATAACAATTACCATAACCATAACCCTAACCTATACCTAACACTAAACCTAAAACTATCCCTAGCCCTAACCGTAGCTTAAACCCTAACTCTTACCCTAACCTTAACCCTAGCCCTAACCCTAATCATAACCCTAACTCTAGCCCTAACCCTAATATTAAACCTAGCCCTAATCCTAGCCCTAATATATCCCTATTCCTAACTCTAAACTGAACCCTAGATTTAAGACTAACTATAATTCTCACACAAGAACTATCCCTACTTCTAACCCTATCCCTTACCATAACCCTAACCCTAGTCATAACCCTTGCATGCTGAGGGCCATTGCCAAGTAGGAATGACACATCAAAATTTCCTTGCCAGCGTATGCCATGTTAAATGTACTTGCCTTGGAAATTTGCTGTGACATTGCATGTGTGTTTGAGAAAGGTGACCCTGCTCAAGGACCAGGGTCGATCCAGGATTAGGGTGTATCCTGCAGGTTTGAAGAAGTATCCCGCTCCTTGGGTTTAGGGCGTTCCCGGTTTAAGACAAGTTTAAGGCGTTCCCAGTTTAAGACAATATGGGTTTTAGGGAAGTTGGATGTTGAAGATTATTGCTGCTGGGAATAGGGCATTCCTGCTGCTTGAGTTCCCGTTGAACCTTGAGTTCCCGTTGAGTTCTCGTGAGATTCAAAAAGTATTGGAAAAGAAAGCCTCGTGGAGTAGGTGAATTGGGCAGCGGCAGAACTTGGATTTCCCCAGAACTTGTGTGTAGAGGCCGGTGTGAGTTCAGGAATAAAGAATTGCTGTTTGAATCTACAAGGTGTGTGGTGGCTCGTGATTCTGTGCCCAGCCAAGACTGCAGCATTTGGTGGCCCGTACGGGGAATGAACCCGCGACCTTGGCATTATCAGTGTACCCCATGTTAAATGTGGTAATGCTGGCACTTGCACTATCCTTAGCCCTAACACTAACTCTAGATTGAAACCAATCTCTAAAACTAACCCTAACTTGATGCCTCAGGAAAACCCTGAAACTAGATCTAACCCTAATGCTAACACTAAAATTAGCTTTAACTCTAGCCATAGCCCTAAAACCAAACCAAGCCATACACCTAACACTAATCCTTATTCTAGACCAAACCCTGTTGCAGTAATTCACTTGCAGGTCAGCATGGGAAAAGAAAGAAAAAGAAGAAGCAGAGCAAGCAAAGCAGCAGCAGAAAAAAAAAGTCCTTTATTGTGTACAAGCAATCTTTTTATAGTATTGTGAACAAAGAAGGCAGCCTTCCAACATCAATAAATCAGGTCTTTCAGCTAATTAAACATAGCATATAGAAGTTTTACTTTCTAATCAGAAGTGACCCGCTTCTCATGGCTAATCTATTCTCCGCTCAGAGTATGTTGAGCTCTGCTCTTTGTTAAGAACAGATAATAAAATTTTTCTCAGCGCCCTCCTAGCCCACTTGGCAGAACATCCCATTTGCAGGCAAGTCCTCCCAAGGACAACAGACACCTCATTTTCAAGCATGTCCGCTGTTACCTTATCTAAACTTTGAAGGAGCCTCTCATTTGCAAGTAGGCCCTCCTACGGACAGCAGACACCTCGTTTTCAAGCATGTCCGCTGTTACTTATATATACCTTGACAGAATATCCCGTTTGCAGGCAGACTCCATCAAGACACTAATAGTAATGCAGTTACATCTGATTCTCTACAAACCCTGACCCTACACCAGCCCTAACCCTATCCCTAATTTTAAACCTAAATCTAACCCTAAAGCTAACCATGACCCTGACTCATATCCAAACACTAAACCAACTCTAAACATCACCTTAACCTTCAAACTAACCCTAACACTAGACCTAGCCCTAAACTTAACCCTAACTAAGCCTAATTGTAACCCTATTTCTTACAATAGCCATAACCACAACATTAGCCCTAATCCTAATACAAAACTAGCCCTAATCCAAGCCCTAATATGAGCTTTAACCATAAACCTAACTCTAATCCTACTCCTAACCCTAGCTCTAACCCTATCCCTTACCCTAAGCCAAACCCTCAGCCTAATGCTAACCGTATTCTTAGCACTAATCCTTAGCCTAACTAAAACCTAATTCTATAACTTGTCCTAACCCTAGCCTTCATTCTATATCTAACTCTAATTCAAACCCTAACCCTATCCCTGGCCATTATTATGACCCTATCACTAATCTTAGCTCTAAATCTAAACCTAACCAAAAACTGAATCCTAACACTAGACCTACTGGTAACCTTATACATAAACCTATCAATAACACTAGCCCTAGACATAAACCTAATCCTAAATCTAGCCATAACTTTAGCTCTAGATCTAAAGACAAATAGACCTAGCCTTAACAATAACCCTTAACCTAACCCTAATGCTAATCCGACCTCTAGACCTAACCCTAGTCCTAATTCTGGCTTTAACTCTAACATAACCTACCTGAAAATTGTCCCTGACACTAACACTAAACCTAGCTCTAAACTTCACCCTAACCCTAAAAGTAACTCTAAAACTACACCTAGCCCTAATATTAACCATAAAACGAGTCTTAATCATTACACTAATTCTTATATTAGCCATAGCCCTAACCTATCGCAAAACCTTTCCCTAATCCAAGCCCTACCTTAGCATTAAGCCTAAAGCTAACCCTAACAATAACCCTAGCCCTAAGTATAACCGTAAGCCTAACCCTAGATCTAATCCTAACCATAACCCTAGCCATAACCCTAGCTCTAACTCTATTCATTACTGTAAGATAACTATAATCCTTATGCTAAAACTAGGTGGGACCCCCAAACTAGCACTAGCCTTAACCCTATTTATTAATCTACACCTAACCTGAACCCTAAACCTAACTGTGTCATTACCCAATCCCTAAACATGAGACTAATTTGAGCCCTAAACCTAAACCTTAACCTAACCCTAACCCTAACCTTGACCCTGAATCTAATAATACCCATAGCTCTGAACCTTACCTAGAAAGAAACCTAACCTTTAAAATAGATCTAGCCATAAATCTAACCCTAAAACTATCCCTAACTGTACCATAGACCTGACATTAGCCATAGCTCTAATTCTAGCCCTAACCCTAATACAAAAGCTAGCCAACATCCTAGCCATGAACCTCACCTTAATCAAAACCATAACTCTAATGTTAAAAATAACCTTAACCTTAAATCTCACCCTAGTCCAAAACTAGCTATATTCCCTTCCCTTACCCTAAACCTAACCCTAGGCCTAAATCTAACACTAACCCTAGCCCTTATCCAAGTCATATTTTAATCCTATCCCTAAACCTAACCCTAGCCTTAAGACTAACTCTAACTCTCACACTAGCTCTATACCTAATTCTAAATCTATCCCTTACCAGCACCATACACCAAGCCCTAAAAGTAGCCCTAAACTAGCCCTATACTTAGCCCTAACTCAATACCTAGATCTCAACCTAACTCTAAATTTGACCCTAACCCTAAGACTAAATCTAGCCATAACTCTACTCCTATCCCTAACCCTTAACCTAAGCCTAAATCTCACACTTACACTAGCCCTAACCCTAAGACTAATCTTAAAACTAACCCTAATTCTACCCGTAGCCATGAAACAAAACCGATTCATAGCCCTTACTTTAACCCTCAAACTAAACCAAACCCTAACCGTACACCTAACCCTAATCCTATCCATAATTATAGTCTAAACCTACCCTGAAAACTAACCCTGACCCTGACTCTCACTCTAACACTAACCCTGGCTCATAACATCATCATCACCATAAACCTAACCTTAACAATAGACCTAGACCTACCTCTAACCCTATAACAAGCTGTAATCATAAACCTACTTCATACATTAGGGGTAGCCTTAACCCTAGCCCTAACCTAACCCAAAACCTAGCCTTAATATGAGTTCTAAACCTAGCTTTAACCCTAAATTTAAACATAACCCTAACCCAAACACTAGCCTTAATCTTATACATAACCCTAACCCTAACCTTAGGGCTAAACCTATCCATTACCCTAATGATAACCCTAACCCTTATGATAACCCTAGGCGTAACCCTAACCCTATAAATTACACTAAACCAAACGTAAACCCTAAATTTAACCCTGTCATTACCCTAACAATAAACCAACACTATTTTGAGCCCTGCACCTAAACACTAACTTAACCCAAATTCTAATCCTGACCCTGATTCCACCCTTGATCTAAACCAGACCCTAACCAAAAACTTAACCATTACACTGGACCAAGCCATAAACCTAACACTAAATTTATCCCTAACTGCATTCCTAGCCATAGCTTTAATACTATGCCTAATCCTAAAACAAATCCTAGTTCTCATCGTAGTCGTAAACATAGCCTTAATCACAATGCTAATCCTAATCCTAGTTATAACCCTAATACTAACCCTTGCCCTTGCCCTAAACCTAGATAAAACTATGTCCCTTACCCTAAAATAAACCCTAACTCTAACCCTAACCCTAATAGTAACCCTTGCCTTATCCTTAGCCCTAGCACTAACCCTAGATTGAAACTTAACTCTAAATCTAACCCTTACTCTATGCCTAAGCCTAATCCTAAAACAGCCCTAACCCTAGCTTAACATAACCCTAGCCATAATTTAGCCCTATCCCTAAACCCAACCCAAAATCAAGGCCTAAGACTAACTCTAACTCTAACTCTCACACTAGCCCTATCACCTTTTCTAACCCTATCCCTTTCCATAACCCTAACCCTAGCCCTAACCCTAATGCTAACCATTTCCCTATCATCCCTAGTAATAACCTTATGCAAAATGTAACTCTAAATCTAGCCCCAAGCCGAAGTCTAAGCCTAATGCTAAAACTAGCACCAACCATAACAGTAATCCTAAAATGAGCCCTAACGCTAGCCCTATATCTAAGACAAAACAGAGCTATAGCTCTAACCCTAACCATTAACCTAAACCAAACCCTAACCTTACACCTAGACCTAACCCTAGCCCTAATTCAAGTTGGAAGCTTAAGCCTAAAACTAACCATGAATCTGACACTGAACATAACACTTCTAGCTCTAAACATCACCTGAACTTTAAACCTAACCTAACACTAAACCTAGCACTAAAACTCTAAAACTAGCCCTAATTGTAAACCTAGTACTTGCATTTGCTGTAACCCTAACCCTAGCCCTAACACAACCCAAAACCAATCTCTAATCTGAGCCTTAACCCTAGCTTTAAACCTAACTTAAAACTAACACTAGCCCTAAGTGTAACCATAATGCTAGCCTTAAACTGATCTCTAAATATATCCATTACCATAACCATACTTGTAACCTTAATGATAACCCTAGGCATAAAACTAACACTATCCCGAATCCTAACCCTTCCATTACCCTAAACCTAACCTGAATCCTAAACCTAACCCTAACCCTATCATTACCCTAATCATAATTCTAAAACTAATTCAAGCCCAAACTTGAAACCTTAACCTATCCCAAACCCTAACCCAGACATTGACCCTAATAATACCCCTAGCTCTAAACTTGATGGTAACCCAACACCTAACCCTTAGCCTAGATTTACCATAAACTTAACCCTAAAACTATCTTTAACCGTAATTCTGGACCTGAAATTTGCTGTAGCCCTAATCCTAGTCCTAACCCTAAAAACACAACTAGCCCTTATCCTAGAACTAAATGTAGCCTTAATCATGAGCCTAACTCTTGCCCTACACTTAACCCTAAATATAACCCTCACCCTACCTATAAACCTAGCTACAATGTCATTCCTTAACCTAAATTTAAACCTAACCCTAACCATAACCCTAGGCTTAAGCTAAACACAAAACCTAGCCCTAATTCTAGCCCTAATTTTGCTCTATTTCTAATCCTATCCTAACCCTAGCCCTAAGACTAACTCTAACTCTTGACATAGCCCTATCCCTATCCCTAGTTCAATCCCTATCCACTACTGTAAACCTAACACTAGCCCTAACACTTGCCCTAAAGTTAGTCCCAGCCCTAACCCTAACACTAAATCTAAATTTAAACCTAAGCCTAAGCCTAACACTAACACTAGCCTTAACCCTAATGATAATCGTAAAACTACCCCTAACCCTAATCCTAGCAGTAACCAAAACTGAGCAATAGCCCTACCCTAAACCTTAAGTTAAAGCAAACACTAACAATACACCTAGACCTAAAGCTAGCCCTAATTCGATTCTTAAGCCTCATCTTAAAACTAATCCTGACCCTGACTCATATCCTACACTCACACTAGCTCTAAACACCGCCCTACATTTAAACCGAACAGTAACATTAACAATAGCCCTAATTCGAGTCTTAATGCTAACCCTAAAACTAACCCTGACCCTGACTCCTATCCTAACAAGAACAATCACTATAAATATCACCCTAACATTAAACCTAATCCTAGCACTCAAACTACCCCTAACCCTTAACCTAAAACTAACCCTAATGGTAATCCTAGTTCTTACATTAGCTGATGCCCTAATCCTAGCCCTAAACCTACCACAAAAACTAGCCCTAAACCTAGTTTTAATTCTAATTCTAACCCATACCATAGCCCTAACACAAGATCTGAATCAATTCCTTAGCCTAAGCGAAACAGTAAAACTAAGAGTAAACCTAGACCTACCCCTAGTCCTTATACTAAGTAAAAGCCTATCCCTATTAATACTCCTAACCCTAGCCTTCATTTTAGCTCTAACACTATCCCAAACCCTAACCCTAATGCTGACCCTTATTCTGACCCTAACACTAAACCCAGGTCTAACCCTAATCCCTAACCTAACCCAAAATTTATCGTAATCTAATCCCTAGACCTAACTCTGAACCTAACTCTCAGCCTAGTCCTAGCCAAAGCTCAGAACCTAACCCTTACACTAAACATAACCCTAAACCTAATCCTAGTACTAACCCTCACCTTAACCTTAACACAAGACCTAATCCTAAACATAACCATAGCCATAACCTGAACTCTAACTGTATCCATTACCCTAAACATAACCCTTAACATAACGCTTACCCTAGGCTTAATCCTAACTCTATTGCTTTCCCAAAACCTATCAGTTACCCTACACTGAACCCTATCATTATGCTAAGCCTAACCCTAATGTTAATTCGAGCTCTAAATCTACCCTAAAATCTAAACCAAACCCTAACACTGACAGTGATCTAAATAATTGCCCTAGCTATAAACCTGACTCTTACCCTATCTAACACTTACACTAGACATAGCCATAAACCTAACCCTAAAACTATTCCTAAGCTTAAACCTAGACGTGATAATAACCCTAGCCATAATCCTAGCCCTAAACCTAACAAAAACCCTAGCCCTTATCCTAGCCCTAAACATAGCCTTAATTTCATCCCTGACCCAAACCCTAGGCCTGACCCTAACACTAATCCTAGCCCTAATATTAGCCCTAATTTCGCCCTATTCCTAACCCTAACCTTAACCATAACCCTAGCCCAAAGACAAACTCTCTCACCCTAACCCTAACTCTAGTTCTAACCATATCCATTACTAGAAACCTAACTTAGCCCTAACCCTTGTTCTAACCCTAGCCCTATTCATAGCCCTGGCAATAACCATAAATCTAACCCTAATGATAAATCTAATCCTAAATCTAAGCCTAAACCAAAACCTAACACTAACCCTAACGCAAACACTAATCCTAAAACTGGCCCTAACACTAGCCCTAGCACACACACACACACACACACACACACACACACACACAGCCACAAACGTCTCCCTAAACCTTAACCTAAACCAAACACTAACTCTACACCTAGCCCTAACCATATCCCTAATTCTAGTCCTAATCCTAACCCAAAAACTAACCCTGACTCTGACTCTTACCCTAACACTAACTCTGGCTCTAAAAATCATCATCACCGTAAACCTCAACCTAACACTAGACCTAGCCCTAATCCTAACACTATAACTAACACTAAGCATAACCCTACTTCATACATTTGCCATAGCCTTAACCCTAGCCCTAACCTAACCCAAAATCTAGCTTAAACTGAGTCCTAAATCTAGATTTAACCCTAAACTTAAACCTAACCCTAATCCAAAACTAGCCCTAACCTTAGGTCTAAACCTATCCATTACCCTAACAATAACCCTAATCCTTAAGCTAGCCCTAGGCCTAACCCTAACCTTATCCATTACAATAAACCAAACCTAAACCCTAAAACTAACCCTGTCATTACCCTAAACCTAAACTCTAAACTAACCCAACCATAACCCTGAACCTGACCCTAAAAATAACCCTAAATATAAAACTGAATCTTACCCTAAACTTAATCCTTACACTGGACCAAGTCATAAACCCAATACTGAATCTAGCCCTAACTATAACCCTCAACCTGACATTAGCCTAGCCCCAATACTATCCCTAACTCTAACACAAACCCGAAACCTCATCCTAACCATAAACCTAGCATTAATCATAACCCTAACACTAACTAAGCCCTAACCCTAATACTAACACTTGCCCTAGACCTAAACCTAGCCAAAACAACGTCCCTTACCCTAAACGTAACCCTAACTCTAACCCTAACCCTTTTTGTCACAATTGCCCTATCCTTAGCCCTAGCTTTAACACTAGATTGAAACCTAACTTTAAATCTTACCCTAACTCGATGCCTAAGGCTAAAACTAGCCCTAAACCTTATTCTTATTCTAAAACTAGCTCTAATCATAGCCCTAACACTAACCCTAGCAGTAATTTAGCCCTATCCCTAACCCTAACCCTAATCCTAGCCCTAAGAATAACTCTAACTCTCACATTGGCCCTATAACTCATTCTAACCTATACCTTCCCATAAACCTAACCTTATCCCACATCTTAGTTCTAATCCTTGCACTATCTTTAGCCCTTTTACTAACCTTAGATAAAAATATAACTCCAAATTTAACACTAAACCGAAGCCTAAGCATAAATCTAAGACTAGCCTTAACACTAACACTAATCCTAAAAATTTAACTAACACTAACCCTAGCCCTGAAACCAAACCGAGCCAAAGCTCTAACCCTAAAACTTAACCTAAACCAAGCCCTAACCCTACAACTAGCCCTAACCCCAGCCCTAATTTGGGTTTTAAGCCAAACCCTAAAACTAAACCTAACCCTTACTCTGACCATAACACTAACCTAAGATCTAAATATCACTCGAACCCTAAACCTAAACTTAACCATAAACCTAGCCCTAAACCACTAAAATTAGCCGTAATCATACCCTAGTACTTACATTAGCTGTAACCCTAATTCTAGCACTAACTTAACCCAAAACCTAGCCCTAATCATAACCATAACCTGAGCACTAAACTGATTTCTAACTCTATCCATTACCAAAACCCTAACATAACCCTAATGCTATTCGAGCCCTAAATTTAAACCTTAACCTACCCCAAACCCTACCCCAGAACTTGACCCTAGTAATATCAATAGCTCTAAATCTGATGCTAAACTTAAACCTAACCCTTACACTAGACGTACCCATAATCCAAATCATAAAACTATCTTTAACCATAATTCTTGACCAGAAATTAGCCCTAGCACTAATCCTAGTCCTAACCATAAAAAAACCTAGCCCTCATCCTAGCCTTAATCATAACCCTAATCCTAACCACAGCTCTAAACATAATCATAACCCTCATCCTACCTCTAAACCTAGCTATAAAGCCATCCCTTACCCCAAACTTTGCCCTAACTCTAAACCTAAACTCTAAACTCTAATTCTAACCCCCTAACACTGACCCTAACACTCACCCTAGGCTTAAACTAAACACTAAACCTAGCCCTAATCTTAGCTCTAATTTAGCCCTATCCATAACCCTAACCTGAACCGTAGCCCTAAGACTATCTCTCTTCTTTGCCCTATCCTAATTCTAATTCTATCCCTTACCATAACCCTGAACCTAGCCATAACCCTTGCCCTATCATTAGTTCTAGCCCTAACCCTAGATCTAACCCTAATTCCAAATTTAACATAACACTAAACCTAAGCCTAACACTAACACTAGCCCTAACTCCAAACCTAGGACTAAAACAAAAGCAAGTGTTAGCCCTAAACCCTAAACCTTAACTTAAACCAAAACCTAACACTACTACTAGACGTAACCCTAGCCCTAGTTCGAGTCTTAACTCTAACCTTGAAAACAACCATGACCCTGACTCATATCCTAATACTCACCCTAACTCTAAACACCACCCTCACCTTAAACTGAAACCTAACAGTAACCCTAGCCCTAAATTGAGTCCTAACTCTTACGCTAAAACTATGCCTGACCCTGATTCCTATCCTAACACGAACCCTAGCTATAAATATCACCCTAACCTTAAATCTGACCCTAACACTAAACCGAACACATACCCTAACACTAAAACTAACCCTAATGGTAACCCTAGTTCTTACATTAGTCATTGCCCTAACCCTAGTCCTAAAACAAACACAAAATGTAGGCCTAATCTGAGCCCTAAACCTAGCTTTAACCCTAACTCTAACCATAACCATAGCTCTAACTGTAGTTCTAAACCAATCCATTACCCTAAGCAAAAACCTAAACCTAAGGGTAACCCTAGACCTATCACTAATCCTTAGGTTAACCAAAACACTAACCATATTAATAGCACTTTCCTCTGTCCTCATTCTAGATCAAACCCTATCCAAAACCCTAACACTAACCCTAACCCTTTTACTGACCCTACCACTAATCCTAGGTCTAATCATACTCGTAACCCTAACCCAAAACCTACCGTAATCCTATCCCTAGACCTAATCCTGAACCTAACTCTCAGCCTAGCCCTAACCATAGCTCAGAACCTAACACTTACACTAAACATAACCTTAACAAAACCCTAGTTCTAACTCTCACACTAACCCTAAATCAAGAACTAATCCTAACCATAACCATAGCCATAAACTTTAGTCTAACTGTATCATTACCCTAAACATAAAACTTATCCTAATGGTAACACTAGGCCTAACCCTAAACATATCATTATCCCCAAATTTATCAATTACCCTAAACGTACCCTGAACCCTAGACCTCATCTAATCATTACCCTAACCCTAACCCTAAACCCAATGCTAATTTGAGCCCTAAACCTAAACTCAAACCTAAATCAAACCCTAACACTAACACTGACCCTAATAATTCCCCTAGCTCTAAACCTCACTCTTACCCTATACCTAACCCTTACACTAGACCTAGCCAAAAAACTAACCATAAAACTATTCCTAAGCATAACCCTAGTCCTGATATTAGCCCTAGCCATGATACTAGCCCTAACCCTAACACAAACCATAGACCTTATCTTGCCCTAAACCTAGCCTGCCTTAATTATAACCCTAAACATAAACCTAGGCCTAATTTTAAAGTTAGGATTAGGGTTAAAAATAGTATTAGGTTTAGGTTCCAGGTTAGGTTTTAGGTTTCTCTATAACCCTAGCCATAATGTTAGACCTAATTTAGGCCTAAACCTAACCTTAACCCTAACTCTAGCTCAAAGACCAACTCTAACTCTCACCTTAGTCCTAACCCTAGTTGTAAACATATACTTTACTGGAACCCTAATCCTAGACAAAATAGATCTAACACTAGCCCTATTCATAGCCCTTGCAGCAATCCTAGATCTAACCATAACTCTAAATCAAACCCTAAACCTTAGCCTAAACCTAAACCTAACCCTAACCCTAACCATAAGGCTAATCCTAAATCTAGCAATAACCCTAGCCTTAAAACAAAACCAAGCCATAGACCTAACCCTAACCCTTAATATAAACTAAGCCCTAACCCTACACTTAGCCATAACTCTAGCCCTCATTCGAGTTTTCAGCCAAACCCTAAAACTAACCCTGACCCTGACTCTGACCTTAACACTAACCCTAGCTCTAAACATCACCCTAACCCTATACCTAAACCTAACAATAAACCTAGACCTAACCCTAACATTAAAATTAACCCTAATTGCAACCCTGGTACATACATTAGTCGTTACCCTAAACCTAGCCTTAAGTTAACCCAAAACCTAGAGCTTTATTCCAAGCACTATCCCTAGGTTTATACCTAACACTAAACCTATCACTAACCGTAACTATAATCCTAGCTGTAACCCTAGATTTAACCCTAATCCTAACCCTGACCCTAAGAGTACCCTTAGCTCTAAACCTGACACTAACCCTAAACCTAACTCTTACACTAGACGTAGCCATAAACCTAACCCTAAAACTATTTTTAACCATAACACTTGACCTGAAATTAGTTCTAGCCGTAATCCTAGCCCTAAAACTATGCTTAATCCTAACCGGAACCATAACCTGAGCCCTAACCCTAATTCTATTCCTCACCCTAGGCCTAAACCTACCTAAAACCTCATCCTGTACCCAAAAACTAACCATAATCCTAAACCTAAGCTTAAGCCTCACCCTAAACCTAGGCCTAACACAAAGCTTAGTGCTAATCCTAGCCTTTATTTAATCCTATCATAACCCTAAACCTAGCCATAAGACTAACTGTAACTCTTGCCCTGGCTCTAGCCCTAGTTCTATCCTTAGCCTTAATACTAAACCTAGATATAAGCCTAAATCTAAATCTAAACCTAACTCTAAATTAAACTTTAACAATAAGCCTAAACCAAACCCTAACACTACCTCTAACCATAATGCTAATCCTAAAATGTGCCCTCTCCCTAGCCCTTGCCATAAACCAAATCAAGCCATAGCCCTAATCCTAACCCTTAACCTAAATCAAAAACTAACCCTACAACTAACCCTAAAACTAACTCTAAAACTAACCCTGACCCTGAACTGACCCTAACACTAATCCTAGCTCTAAACATCACCCTAACATTAAATTAACCCTAACACTATATCTAGCCTTAATCTAACCCTAAATCTAGCCTTAGTCATAACCCTAGTTCATACATTAGTCATTGTCCTAACTGTAGCCCTAAACGTAACACAAATTCTACACCTAATCCAAGCCCTAACCCTAGTTTTACCATAATACTAGGCCTAACCCTAACCTTAACAGTAGCTCTAACACTAACTCTAACAATATTCCTTAACCTAAACCAAACCCTAACCCCAATGCTAATCCTAGTCCTAATCCTAATACTTAGCCTAACTTAAACTCTAACCATAATACTAGTCTTAACCCTAGTCCTCATTCTACCTCTAAACAAAACCCTGATCCTCATCAGACCTAACAGTAACCCTAGGTCTAAAACCTTACCCTAACCCTAAACCAAACCCTAACACTAGCCCTACTGGTAACCCTATACCTATACCTAAGCCTAACAATAAACCTAGACCCAAAGTTAATCCTAAATATAGCTATAACTCTAGCCATATACCTAAACAAAAAAATAGCACTAGCCCTAACAATAACCCTTAATCTAAACTGAACACTTACCCTACTCATAGACCTAAACCGAGTCCTAATTCTGGATCTAACTAACCCTAACCCTATCCCAAAAACTGACACTGATTCTAACACTGAACCTAGCTTTAAACCTGACACTAACCCAAAACCTTGACCTAACACTAGACCTAGCCATATGCTAACCCTAAAATTAGCCCTAAACATAACCCTAACTCTTACATTACCCATAGTCCTAACCCTATCCCTAACCCTAAAACAAAACCTAGGCATAATCCTAGGCCTAAAATTAGCTCTAAGCATAACCCTCAGCTTAACCCTAGCACTAACCCTAGCCCTAACCTAAGCATCGCCTTAGACCTAACCCTAGCTCAAAGCCTAACCTTTACACTAAACATAACCATAGCTCTATCCTAAACCCTAAACCTAACCCTAGCCCTAATCCTAATATTAAACCTAGCCTGAACTTTAGCTCTAACCATATCCATTACCATTACCATAACCCTAACCCTAACCCTAATTAAAACCCTATCCCTAACACTAAACCTAACTCTAACCATAAAGGTATACCTAGACCTAAACCTAAACCAAACTGTCACCCCTGCCCTAACTCTAGCTAAAACACTAACCCTTACCCTAATCTAACCATAAACCTAGCCCTAAACCTAACACTTACCCTAAACCTAAAACTTACCCCAAATCAAACCCTAGCCCTATCCCTAAGCCTAGCCCTAATCCTAGACTTAATCCAAACCATAACCTAGCCCTAAATCTAACTCTAAACCTATCCATTACACTAAACATAACCCTAACCCTAATGCTAAACCTAACCCAATCGCTAAACCTAACACATCCATTACCCTAAACCTTAACTGAAACCTAAACTAAACCCTATTCTTTACGCTACCCCTAAACCTAACCATAGTGCTAATTTGAGCTCTAATCTTAAACCTTTAGCTAAACCAAATGCTAACCCTTATCCTGACCCTGACCCTAATAAAAACCCTAGCCTTAAAGCTTACCTTTAATCTAAACCTAACTCTTACACTAGACTTAGCCCAAACCTAACCCTAAAACTATTCTTATCATTAACACTAGACCTGATATTAGCCCTAGATTTGGTCCTAGCCACAACCCTAAGAAAAATCATAGCCCTTAACCTAGCCCTAAACCTAGCCTTAATACTAAACTGAACCATAACCCTAGGCCTAATCCTAATTCTAACCCTCACCCTAGTCCTCAAGATAGCTATAACCCCACTCATTCCCCTAAATTTAACCTTAACACCAATGCTAACCCTAACTCTAGCCCAACGTTTTGGTCTAACCCTAATACTAACCCTATCTTTAATACTAACCCTAATTTAGCCCTAAACCTAACACTAACCCTAGCCCTAATCCTAGCCCTAATTTAGCCCTATCCCTATCCCTAACCTTAACCCTAATCCTAAAACTACTATTATGACTAATTCTTGCCCTTGCCATATCCCTAGTTCTAAACATATTTGTTACCATAACCCTAACTCTCACCCTAATCTTAACCATACACCTAGTACTAATTTTAGCCCTAATTCGAGTTCTAACTCTAACCCTAAAACCATCCCTGACTCTGACACTGACCCTAACAATAACCCTTGCTCTAAACATCATCCTAACCCTATACCTAACCATAACACCAGACCTAGCCCTAACCCTAAACTAGCAATAATTGCAACACAATATTATACATTAGCCATAGCCCTTACCCTAGCCCTAACCAAACCCCAAACTGAGCCCTAATCTGAGTCTTAACCCTAGCTATAATCCTAAAACTAAACCTAACCCTAACCCAGAACCTAGTCCTAAACCTTACCCTAACACTAAGCAGAATTCTAACCATAACCCTAGCCATATCACTAGCTCTAACCCTATCCATTACCCTAACCATATCCATAACTCTAATGGTAACCCTAGACTTAACCCTAAACTTATCCCAAACCCTAACCTATTTCATTAACCTAAACCTAACCTGAACTCTAAACCTAACCCTATCTTTACCCTAACCCTAACCATAATGCTAATTCAAGCCCTGACCCTATACCTTAACCTAACGCAAACCTTAACTCTGACCCTTCCCATGATAATATACCTAGCTTTAACCCTGACCCTACCCCTAAACTTAATCCTTATACTAGACCTAGCCATAATCTTAACCCTAAAACTATCCGTAACCATAACCCTAGACCTGACATTAAACCTAGCTGTAATTCTAGCACTAATATTAACACAAACCAAACCCATAACCTTAACACTAACTCTAGCCCTAATCCTATCCATAACACTAGCCCTAAATTTAGCTCTAACTCTATCAATTACCCTAAATATAACCCTATTTATAATGCTAACCCCAGGCCTAAATCTAACCCTACACTTAACTGCAACCCTATCAATTATGCTAAATCTAACCAGAACCCTAAACCAAACCCTATCATTACCCTAACCCAAACTCTAATGCCAATTAGAGCCCTAACCCTAAACCCTAACCTAAACAAACTCCTAAATTACCTGACCCTTACTCTAATAATAGCCCTAGCTCTAAACTTGTCTCTTACCCTAAACCTAACACTCACACTAAACATAGCCATAAACCTAATTCTTAAAATATCCCTAATCATAATCCTAGATCTGACATTCACCCTAACACTAATCTTAGCCCTAACCCAAACAAAAACCCTAGCTCTCATCCTAGCCCTAAACCTAGCCTTAATCATAACTCTAATGAAATCCTAGCCCTAACCCTAATTATAACCTTCATCCTAGCCCTCCCTGTCTCTAACCCCATTGTTTACACTAAACCTAACCTGAAGCCTAAAACTAACCCTAGGCCTGAACATAACCATAAACCATATTACTAGCACTAATTAAGCCCTATACCTAACCAAACTCTAAGCTTAGCCGTAAGACTAACTCTCACTCTCACCCTAGCCCTATTCCTAGTTCTAAACCTATCCCTTACCATAACCCTAATCCTAGCCATAAACCAAGACCTAACAGTAGCCCTATCCTTAGCCCTAGACGTAACCCTAGGTTTAAGGCTAAATCTAAATTTAACTTTAACCCTAAGCCTAAACCTAAACATAACACTACCTTAAACCTAATGCTAAGCCTAAAACTAGCCCTAACCAATCCCTAGCCCTAAAACAAAACCAAGCCATAGGCCTAACTTTAAAAATTCACCTAAACCAAAACCTAACCCTAACATAGCCTTAACCTAGCCCTAATTAGAGTCCAAACCCTAATCTTAAAACTACTCTGACCTTGAATTTGACCCTAAAACTAACCCTAGCTCTAAAGGTTATACCTAACCCTACTGCTAGACCTAGTCCTAACCCTAATCTTATAAATAGCCCAAATTGTAACCCTAGTCCATACATTGGCCATAACCCTAAAACTAGCCCTAATTCAACCTAAAACCTAGCATTAATGCAAGACCTAACCCTATCTTTAACCCTAAACCTAAACCCAACACTAGCCATAACCCTAACCCTATACATAGCCCTAATCCTAGATGTAGTCCTATCTCTTACCCTAAGCTAACCCTAAACCTAACGCTAACCCTAGGCCTGTCCCTAATTCTTAGCATAACCCAAATCCTCACCCTATTACTAGTCCTAAATCTAGCCCCCATTCTAGCTCTAACTAGAACCCAAACACTAAACCTAACCCTGACTCTTATTTTTACCCTAACGGTAACTGTATATCTAAACCTGACCCTAACCATAAACTGAACCCTAACACTAGCACTAGCAATAAACCTATACCTAAACCTAATGCTAACACTAGCCCTATACCTAAACCTAATCCCAACTCTAGCCACATCTCTAGCTCTAGACCTAAACAACAATCTACCCCTAGCCCTAATGATAAACCTTAACCTAACAAAACATTAACCCTACCCCTAGACCTAACTCTAGTGATAATTACGCATTTAACCCTAATCCTAACTATAACCCAAACACTTTCCCTGACCCTAACACTAACCTTAGCTCTAAACACCACACTAACGGTAAGGTAACCCTAACCCTAACACTTGATCTAGCTGTAACACTTACCCAAAAAGTAGCCCTAATCATAACCCTGGTTTATACATTAGTTGTAGGCCTAACACTAGCCCCAACCTAAATCAAAACCTGGCCCTAAACTGAGTGCTAACCCTAGTATTAACCCTAACCCTAAAATAGCCCTAATCCATACCCTAACCCTAGATCTAACCCTAGCTTTTACCCTATCCATTACCTTAAGCTAAACCCTAAACCTAATGCTAACTCTAGTCCTAAACCTAATTTTTAGCCTAACCCAAACCCTAACCCTATTACTAGTCCTAACCCTAACATTTGTTCTAGCTCTAACCCTAACCCAAACCCAAACCCTAACCCTGACACTTATTCTGACCCTAACACTAACTGCAGGTATAAACCTGACCCTAAACTGAAACTGAACCCTAACATTAGCCTACCAGTAATCATATACTTAAACATAAACCTAACACTAGCCCTAGACTTAAGCCTAATCTTAAATCTAGCCATATCTCTAGCCCTAGGTCTGAACAACAACCTAGCCCTAGCCTAAACAATAACCCTTAACCTAACCCGGACACTATCCCTACCTTTAGACCTAACCATAGTCCTAGTTCTGGCACTAAACCCATCACTAACTCTAACCTCAACACTGGCCCTGACCTTAACATAATCCTAGCTCCAAAGCTCACCCTAAACCAAAACCTAATATTAACACTAGAACTAACCATAACCTGAACCCTAAAACTAGCCCTAATCACAACCCTAGCTCTTACAATACCCATGGCCCTAACCCTAGGCCTAAACTAACACAAAACCTAGCTCTAATTTTAGGCCTGAACATAGCTCTAAGTGTAACCCTAAACCTAACCCTAGCCCTAAAATTAACCCTAAGCCTCACTTTAGACCTAACCCTAGATCAAAGCCTGACCTTTACCCTTGACATAACCCTAGACCTATCCCAAACCCTAAACTAACACTAGCCCTAATCCTAACATTAACCATAGCCCTAACCATAGCTCTAATTTTATCAACTACCCTAACCCAAGCCCTAATGCTAACCATAAAACTAGCCCTAACCCTAGCTCTAATTCTATCCATTACCATAACCATAATTCTAACAGTAATGCTAACCCTAGGCTTAACTCTAACCCTATCACAATCTTTAAACCTATCCATTTCTCCAAAACTAACGTGAACCCTAATCCTAAGCCTATTCATTACTCTAACCCTAACTCTAACCCTAATGCTAATTCAATCCCTAAACCTAAACCTTAACCTAAACCAAACACTGACCCTAATAATACACACAGATATAAACTTGACCCTTACCATAAATCTAACCCTTATACTAGACTTAATCATAAACATAAACTGAAACCTATTTCTAACTGTTACCCTATGCCTGATATTAGCCCTAGCCCTAATCCTAACCCTAACCCTAACACTAACACTAGCTCTCATCCTAGCCCAAATCTAGCCTTAATCATAACCATAACCCTAATTCTAACCCTTTCCCTAGGCCTAAACCTAGTTATAACCCCATTGCTTATCCTAAACCTAACCTAAACCCTAACCCTAACATTAAACCAAGCCCTAACATTAACCCTAAAACTAATCCTAACACTAACACTAGACCTAATCCTAAACCTAACCCTAATGCTAGCTTTAATACTAACTATAACTCTTGCCCTAGCCCTAGGCCTATTTCTAACCCTATCACTTATGGTAACCTTATTCCTAGCCATAGCCTAGAATAAACCTAGCCGTAACCTTACACCTTGCCCTAACCCTAGATCTAAACATAACTCTAAATCTAACTCTAATTCTACACCTAAACTTAACCCTAACACTAGTCCTAACCATAATGCTAATCCGAAAACTAGCCCTAACCCTAGGCTTAGCCCTAAAACAAAACTGAGCCATAACACTAACCCTAAATTTTTACCAAAACCAAACCCTAATCTTATATTTAGCCCTAAGCCTAGCCCTAATTTGAGTCCTAATCTTAACTTTAAAACTACCCCTAAACCTGTCTCTGACATTAACACTAACCCTACCTCTAAACATCACCCAAAACCTAAACCTTAACCTAACACTAGGCCAGGTCCTAACCCTAATTCTAAAAATAGTTCTAAACATAACCCTAGATCATACATTAGCCATAACTTTAAACCTAATGTTAACACAAACCTAGCCCAAATCTGATACCTAACCCTAGCTTTCACCCTAACCCTAACTGTAACACTATCCTTAACCCTAACCCAAACCCTAGTTCTAACCCTAGCTCTAACCTTATACTTTACCCTAGCTGAACCCCACACTAATGCTAACCCTAGTCCTAAAACTAATTCTTAGTTTAACGCAAACCCTAACCCTATTACTAGTCCCAACCCTAGCCCTCAACCTTGTTATAACCATAACCAAATTCTAACCCTAACCCTGACCCTTATTCTGACCCCGAACCTGAACCAAACCCTAACAATAGCCCTACACATAACATTATATCTAAACCTAACAGGAACACTAGCCCTAGATTAAACCTAATCCTAAATCTAGCAATATCTTTAACCAAGACCTAACAAAAAACTAGCCGTAGCTCTAATGATAAGCATTAACATAAGCCAAACACTAACCTTAACTCTAGACCTAACCAATCCTAATTCTGGCTCTAGCCCTAACCCTAACCCTAATTTAAACAAAGACCCTGACACTAACACTAACCCTAGTTATAAAACTGACCCTAACCCAAACCTAAACCTAACACTAGTCCTAGCCATAACTGTAAAAATAACCCTTACATTACCATAGCACTAAAACTAGCTCTAAACCTAACACAAAACCTAGTCCTAATCCTAGGCCTAAATCTAGCCCAAAGCGTAAACCTAACCTTATCCTTTACCCTAAGCTTAACCCTTACACTAACCCTAACCCTCGTCTTAGACCTAACACTAGATAAAACCCAAAACCGAACTCTAAACATAACCCCAGCCCTATCCCTAAACCTAATCCTAGACCTAACCCTAAACCTAACTCTCATCATAGCCTTAACCCTAGATAAAATATTAACCCTACACTAACAGAAAAATTGTCCCAACCCTAACACTAACCCTAAACCTAAAACTACCCCTAACCCTAACCTGACATCTAACCCTATCCATTACACTAAATCTAATTTTAATATTAACCCTAACCCTAACACTAAGCTTAAACCTAAAACTACCCCTAACCCTAATCCAACATCTAACTCTATCAATTAACATAACTCTAAAGATAACCTTAGTCTAACCCTAACACCTAACCTAAACTTAACTTTAAATCTAACCCTAGACATAATCCTAAACCTAACCCTCCCCCTAGCACTAACCCTAACTCAAAACCTAACCTGTACCCTAAACCTAACCCAAACCCTAACCCTAGCCCTAGCCCTAACCCTAACTCTAGTCCTAATCCTATCCAAAACCCTAGCCCTAACACTAGCTCTAATGCTATTCATTACCCTAACAATATTCTTAACCCAAATGCTAAACCTAGGCCTAACCCTAACCCTATCACTAACCCTAACCCTACCTATCACCCTAATCTTTACCTGAATCCTAAACCTAAACCTATCAGTAAACCTAACCATAATTCTAACCCCAACATTAATTTGAGCCCTAACCCTAATAACTAACCTAACACAAACCCAAAATCTGACCCTGAACCTAAAAATACACCTTACTTTTAACCTGGACCTTACCCTAAACCTAATATTAGACCTAGCCAGGAAACTAACCCTATAACTATCCCTAGCTATAACCCTAAACCTGTCATTATCCCTATCTCTAAAACTTGCCTTAACTCTAATACAAACCCTAGCCCTCATCCTAACTCCAAATCTAGCCTTAATTCTAACACAAACCTAACCCTAGACCTAAACCTAATTCTAATCATCTCCCTAGCCCTAAACCTAGCTATAACCTCATCCCTTCCCATAAACCTAACCTAAACTTAATCTTAAACATAGCCCTAATTTAGCCCTAAACTTAACCCTAACCCTAGCCTTAAGACTAAATCTAACTATCGCCCTAGCTCTATTCCTGGTTCTAAACCTATCCCTTACCATAACCCAAAAACTAGACCTAAACTTAGCCCTAATCCTATAATAGCCTTAACCCTAGAATTAACCATAACTCTAAATGTACCCCTAAGCCTAAACTCACCCTATCACTAGCAATAACACTAACATTAATTGTAAAACTGCGCTTAACTTTATTCTTAGCCCTAAAATATAAGGAGCCATAGCACTAAACCTAAAATTTAACCTAAACCAAATCCTAACCCTTCATCTAGTCTTAAGACTAATTCAAGTCCTTAGGACTAATTCAAATCCTATCCCCAACCCTAATCCTAATCCTGACTCTGACTCTGAACCTAACATTAACCTTAGCTCAGAACATCACCAGAACTTAACCATACAACTTCACTTAGCCCTAACTGTAACCATAAAATTAGCCTTAATGATAACCCTAGTTCTTACATTAGCTGTATCCCTAACACTAGTCCTAACCATAATGCTAATCCTAACACTAGCCCTAATGTTACCCCAAATCTAGACCTAATGCAAGCCCCAAACCTAGCTTTAACCCTAACTCTAAATCTAAACCAAGTCCTAACCATTACCCTAAAACTAACCCTAACTTTAATTCTTGCACTAACCCTAAACCTAACACTAACCCTAACACCAACACTAACCATAACAATAGCCCTAACCCTAGTTCTAACTCTATCCATTACTCTAAACCTAACCCTAATCCTATTCCTAATGCTAACCCTTGGCCTAACCCTAACACATTCACTAACCCTAACCTATTCATTACCCTAAACATAAACCTAACCCTAAACCTAACCAAACACTAAACCTACACGTAACACTAATTCTAAAACTGGCCCTAATTGTAACCCTAGTTCTTACATTAGCTGTATCCCTAAAGCTAACACAAATCCTAGCCTAGCCCTAATCCAAGCTCTAACCATAGCTTTAACCCTATCCCTGAACCTAGCCCTATCACTAGTGCTACCCCTATCCCTAACCTTAAGCCAAAATCTAACTGTAACGCTACCCTAGTTCTAAAACTAATTCTTAGCCTAACCCAAAACCTAATTCTATTACTAGTCCTAACCCTAATCCTCAATCTAGCTCTATCACTATCCCAAACCCTTACCCTAGCCCTGACCCTTATTCTGACCCTAACACTAACCATAGGTCTAAACCTGACCCTAATCCTAAACTAAACCCTAACATTGGCACTACCTATAACCCTATAACTAAAACTTCCCCTAACACTAGACCTAGACCTACACTTAATCCTTTATCTAGTGATATCTCTAGGCCTAGCCCTAGACAAAAACTTAGTCCTAGCCCTAATAATAACACTTAACCTAATCAAAACACTAACCCAAACCCTAGACAAAACCCTAGTCCTAATGCCTGCCCTAACATTAAACCTAACCCATATCTGAACACCTACCCTTACCCTAACACAAACCCTAGCTCTAAAACTTATCCTAACAAAAAACATAACTATAACACTAGACCTAGCCATATCACTAAACCTAAAACTAGCCATCATCATAGGCCAAAACCTACCTCTAAATCTATCCATTACCCCAACCCTAACCCAAAAAATAATGCTAAACTTAGCACTAACCTTTGAACTGACTCTAACCCTAATATTCATCCTAGTTCATTCACTAGCTCAATCCTTAGCCCTTAAACTTAACCTAACCCTAACACTAATCCTGGCCTAAACCTAAACCTAACCTTAACCCTAGCCCTAATCCTAACCTAAACCCTATCCCTAAATCTAGCTCTAAGCGTACTTATTACCCTAACTCTAACCCAAATCTTAATGATAACCCTAGACCTAACCCTAGCTCTATCCCTACCCATTAACCTAACCCTAAACCTAACCCTGATGATAACTCTAGACCTTACCCTAAATCTACCCTAACCCTAACCCTAGACATAAGCATAAACCTAAACCTTGTCATAGAGCTAACCCTTGCTCAAACCATAACCATTACCTTAAACCTAACACTAAACCTATCCCTAACCCTAACCATAAGCCTAAACCTAACCCTTACCCAAACCCTAACACAATATCAAACCCTATCCAATACCTATACCTGATGATAATCCTAGCCCTAACCTTAACACTAACCTTGACCCTAACCGTAACTATAACCTAGACCTAACCCTAAAACTAACACTTGCCCTAGTGCTAACCATAGCTCAAACTCTAAAACATACCCTAAACCGAAACCTAACCCTAACCCTAGACCTAATCCTAACTCTAGCCCTAATAATAACCACAAACTTAGCCCTAACACTATGCCTTATTCTAAGCACAACAATAACCCTAAGGCTAACCCTAGGCCTAACCCTAACTCTTTTGCTAAATCTGACCCTATCAACTACCCTATTTCTGACGTTAACCGTAAACCTAAACCTATCGTTGTCCTAACCAAACTCTAATGATAATTCAAGCTCTAAACCTAAACCCTGACCTAAACCAAACCTGAAACCTAATTCTAACCTTAATAATACCCCTAGCTATAAATCTGACCCTTACCCTAAACCGAACCCTTACACTAGACCTAGCCATAAATATAACCCTCAATCTATTCCTAACATAAGCCTAGACCTGACACTAGCCATAGCCCTAATTCTTGCCATAACCCTAAAACAAAACCTAGTCCTCATCCAAGCCCTAAACCTAGCTTTATTACTAAATCAAACCATAACTCTAGCCCTAACCCAAATTCTAACCTTTAACCTAGCCCTAAAACTAGCTCTAAACCCATCCCTTACCCTAAACCTAACCTTATCCCTAAACCTAAACCTAAGCCTAAACTAGGCCTATCGATAATACAAACACTAGACCTAAACTTAACCCAAATTTAGCCCCAAACCTAACCTAATCCTAGCCCTAAGACTAACTGTAACTCTCACCCTTGTCCTATTTCTAGTTCTAACCCTATCCCTTACCATAATCTTATCACTTGCCTTTACATTGGCCCTAACACTAACTCTAGCCCTAATTCTATATCTAATCCTAACTCTAATTCTAATTCTATCCCTAAGCTAAACCTCTCACTAAAACAAGCCATAACACTAATGCTAATCCTAAAATATCCCTACCCTACCCCTAGCCTTCAAAACAACTGAGCCATAGCCCTAACCCTAACCTTTAGCATCAACCAAACCCTAACCCTACACCTAGCCCTAAACCTACCTCTATTTCGAGTCTATCCCTAACCCTAAAACAAACCCTGACCCTTACCCTGACCCTAACAATAAACCTAGCTCTAAACATCACTCAAAATCTAAACCTAAACTTAACTCTAGACCTAGCCCTTACCCTAACCCTAAAACTAGTTCTAATCGTAACCCTAGTTCTTACATTGGCTGTAGGCCTAAACTTAGCACTAATCTTACCCAAAACCTAAACATAATCAAAGCTGTAACACTACCTTTAACCTTAAGTTTAACCCTAATTCTAGCAGTAACACTTACCATAATCCTATCCCTAACCCTAAACCCTGACATAACACAATACCTAACCCTAACCCTAGCCTTAATCCTAACCATAAATCTAGCCCTAACCTGAGATGTAACCCTATCCATTACCCTAATCCCAATCCTAACACTAATGCTAACCCTAGGATAATCCTAAACCTATTCCTAACCCTAAACTTATACATTACCCTAAACCTATCCTGAACCCTAAACCTAACCATATCCATAAACTTTATCCTAACCCTAATAATATTAACCCTATACCCATAACCCTAGACCTGACTTTAGCCCTAGTCCTGATAAAGACCTAACCCTAAAACAAACTCTAGACATAATCCTAGCCCTAATCCTAGCTTTAATCCTAAACCTAACCCTAATCATAGACCTAACCCTAATTTTGATCCTCACCCTAGTTCTAAAGCTAGCTATAACATCATACCTAAACATAGCCATAACCATATCCCTAGCCATAAACCTAGGCTCAGCCTTAATACTAAAACTAGCTCTAATCCTAGCTCTAATAAATCCCTAATTCTAACCCTAAATTTAACTCTAACACTAAGACTAACTCTGACTCTCACCCTATCTGTATCCCTAGTTTTAACTCTATCCCTTATGATAAATCAAACCCAAGCCCTAATCTTTGCTGTATCCCTAAACCTAGATCTAACCCTAACTCTAAATCTAACAATAACCCTAAGCCTTAACCTCACCCTAACACTAGCTCTAACCCTAATGCTGATTTGAAAACTAACCCTAAACCAAGCCCTAGCTCTTAAGCAAAACCGAGGCATTTCACTGACCCCAAATTTTAACCTAAACCAAACCCTAACCCTAAACCTAGCCCTAACCCTAGCCCCAATTTGAGTCCTAAACCTAACCCTAGAACTAATACTAACCCTGACTCTGACCTTAACACTAACCCTAGCTCTACACATCAC
This sequence comes from Spermophilus dauricus, assembly GCA_002406435.1. NCBI lineage: Eukaryota > Metazoa > Chordata > Mammalia > Rodentia > Sciuridae > Spermophilus > Spermophilus dauricus. The sequence continues at coordinate 69,989 of KZ295817.1, read as the reverse complement.
CCTATCCCTAAACCCAATCCTAACACTAGACCTCACCCTAAACCTAACCCTAAAACTACCCCTAATCTAATTCCAGTTCTTAAATTAGCCATAGCCCTAAACCTAAAACAAATCCTAGCCCTAATCCAAGGCCTAATCTTAGCTTTAACCCTAACCCTAACACTGGCCCTAACCTTAACCCTATCCGTAGTCTTAATTCTAGCTCTAACCCTATTACTTACACTTAGTCAAACCCTCACCCTATTGCTATACTAGTACTAACCCTAATTCTATGACTACCCCAAAACCTAACTCTATTACTAGTTCTAACCCTAACCCTCATTCTAACTCTAAACTTAACCCAAACTCTATCTCTAACCCTGACCTTTATTCTGAGCCTAACACAAAACCTATGTTTAAACCTGACCCTAACCCTTATCCGAAACCTAACACTAGCCCTACCATTAACCCTAAAACTAAACCTAACAAAAGCACTAGCCATAGACCTAAACCTAATCCTAAATATAGCCATAACCCTAGCCTTACCCCTAACAATAACCCTTAAACCAAACACTAACTCTACCCCTAGACCTAACACTAGTCCTCATTCTGGACCTAACAATAAACTTAATCCTAACCTGAACCCTGACAATTACCCTACAAAAACCCTAGCTCTAAAACTTATCCTAACCCCAAAACTAACCCTAACACTAGATGAACTCTAAATCTAACCATAACCATAACTCTAGCTCTTACATTACCTATATACCTAACACTAGCCCTAAACCTCACACAAAGCCTAGCCCTAATTACAGTCCTAAATCTAACCCTAAGCATAACTCTAACCCTAAACCTAGCCCTAACCCTAACCCTAACCCTCGTTCTATCCCTAACCCTAGCTCAAACCCTAACATTTACCCTAAAATAAACCAGGCCAAACACTAAACCTCACCCTAACTCTAGCCTTAATCCTAACTGTGTCCATAGCCCAAATTCTAGCTCTAATTCTATCCATTACACTAACCATAACCCTAAAACTAATGCTAACCCTCGCCCTAAACCTAACCCTAAACCTACCCTAGCCCAGACTGTAAAACTAACCCTTGCTCTAGTCCTAAACCTAGCTCAATCCCTAACCCTTACACTTAATCTAACCCTAACACTAACCAAAGGCCTAACCCTAAACCTAACCCCAGCCCTAATCGTAACCTTAACCCTAACCCTAACCCTAGCTCAAATCTTACCCATTACTCTAAACCTAAACTTAACCCTAATGAAAACAACTAGACCTAAAGTTAAACCTACCCTAACACTAACTATATAACTAACCCTAGAACTAACAGTGAGCCTAAACCAATCCCTAAACCTAACCTAGCTCAAATGCTTACGCTAATCCTAAACCTAAATCTAATGCTAACCTAAACCTAAACCTATCTTTAACATGACATCTAAACCTATTACCCTAAACCTATTACCCTAAACCTAATGATAATCCTAGCCCTAAACATTACACTAACCATGACCATAATCCTATACCAAACCCTAAATTAATCTTAGCCATAGCAAAAATCTTAGATCAAACCCTAAACCATACCCTAAACCTAATCCTAAGTGTAACCCTTGCCCTAACCCTGACCATAATCCTAACTCTAGCCCTAATCCTAACCATTATCCTAGCCCTAAACCTAGGTCTAACCCTATACATTACCCTAACAATAACCACAACCCTAATGCTAACCCTAGGCCTAATCCTAAACCTATCACAAACCCTAACCATATCCATTACCTTAAACATAATCTAACCCAAAACCTAACACTATCCATTACCCTAACCCTAATTCTAACCTTAATGCTAATTGGAGCCTTAACCCTAAACCTTAACCTAACCCAAACCAAAAGACTGATCCTGACCCTAATAATACCCAAGCTTTTAATCTGACCCTTTCCCTAAACTTAACACTTTAATTTGACCTAGACATAAACATAACCCTAAAAATATCACTAACTGTAAACCTAGACCTGACATTAGTCCTAGCTCTAATTCTTGCCCTAAACCTAACAAAAAATCTATCCCTAATCCTAGCCTTAAATCTACCCTAAATGCTAAATCTAACCATAACCCTACCCCTAACCCTAAAGCTAATCATAAAACTAGCCCTAACCTTAACCATAGCACTAAAACAAAACTGAGCAACAGGCCTAACACTAACCTTAACTTATACCAAACCCTAGCACTACACCTAGATCCAACCCTAGACCTAATTTGAGTCAAAATCATAACCATAAACATAACCCTGAACCTGACTTATATCCTAACACTCATCATAGCTCTAAACACCACCCTAACCCTAAACCTACCTATCCCTAGACCTAATCCTAAACCTAGCCCTAACACTAGTTCAGAACCTAAACTTTGTGCTAAACATAACCCTAAACCTAACCCTAAACCTAGTTCTAACACTAACTCTAACCCTAACTCAAGGCATATTCCTAACCATAAGTCTAGTTCTAACCCTACCAATTACCATAAACATAACTCTTACCCTAATGCAAACCCTATGCCTAATCTAGCCCTATCACTAATGCTAACTATACAATTACCCTAAATCAAACCTGAACCTTAAAACAAACCCTAACTATACCCCAACCCTAACCCTAATGCTAATTTGAGCCATAAACCTAAATCCTTACCTAAGCCAAATCCTAATCCTAATAATTCTCCGAGCTCTAAACCTGACCCTTATTCTAAACCTAACCGTTACACTAGACATAGCCATAAGCCTAAACCTAAAACTATCTTTAACCATAACCCAAGACCTGATATTATCCTGAGCACTAATCCTAGCCCTGAATCTAAAACAACCACTATACCTCATCCTAGCCATATTACTAGCCTTAATGATAACCCTAACTCCAACCCTAGCCCTAACCCTCATGCTATATCTTAACCTAGTTATAACACCATTCTTTACCCTAAACTTAAATCTAACCCTATCCCTATTGCTATGCCTAAGCTAAACACTACCCCAAGCTCTAATCCTAGCCCTAATTTAACACTATCCCAAACCCTAACTCTAATTTTAGCCCTATCACTAACTCTAACTCTGACACTAGCCCTATCCCCTTTTTTAACCTTATCCCTTACCATAACTCTATCCCTGGCTATAATCCTTGCCCTATCCTTAATCCTAGCCTCATCCTAGATCTAAACCTAACTATAAATGTAACCCTAAACCTGAGGCTAACACTAACACTAGCCCTAACCCTAATACTAATTGTAACCCTAACCCTAACTCTAGTCTAATCCTGACCATAACACTAGACCTAAACCTATCCATTACCCTAAATGTAAGCATAACCAAAACATAACTCTAAACATAGCTCTAACCCTACCCATTACCCTAACCCTATGTATAAACATCATGATAACAATAGCCGTAACCCAAACTTACTCTAACCCTAACTATAAACTTAACAGTAGTCCTAACCCTAAACCTACACTAACCCTAACTGTAAACCTAACCCTAGACCTAACTGTAAAACTAACCCTTAATAATAGTCCTATTCCTAGCTCAAACCCTAACAGTTATGCTAAACCTAACACTAACCCTAGTCCTAAACCTAAATCTAACCCTAACCATTTAGGCATAACCCTAAACCTATCGCTAACACTAACCTTATTCTTACCTAAACCTAAACTAAACACTAAACCTAACCCTATCAATTACTCTAACCCTAACTCTAATCCTAACCCTAATGCTAATTTGAGCCCTAAATCTAAAACAAAACCTAACTCAAACTCTGAGCAAGACACTGACACTAATAACACACGTAGCTTTAAACTGACCCTTACCATAATCATAACCCCTAAACTAGACCTAGCTATAAAACTAACCCTAAGAATATACCTAACCAACCCTAGATCTGACATTAGCACTCTACCTAAATCTTGCCTTAAACCTACCTAACGCAAACCCAAGCCCTCGTCCTAGACCTAAACCTAGGCTTAATCCTAACCTGAACCCTAACCCGAGCCAAAACCCTAATTTCAACCCTCACCCTAGTTCTGTACCTAGGTATAACCACATCCTTTTCCCTATCCCTAACCCTAACCCTAACACTATCACTGATACTAACCCTAGCCCTAACCCTAGGCCTAATCCTAACACTAAGCATAGCTCTAATCCTAGCCCTAATTTATTGCTAACTGTAACCCTAACTCTAACCCTAGCCCTAAGACTAACCCTAACTCTAACTCTAGACCTATTTCTAGTACCAACATTATCAATTGCCTAACGCTAACACTAGATCTAACTTTAGTTCTAACCCTAGCCATAGTTCTAAACCTAGAACTAACCATAAATCGAAATCTAACCCTAACTCTAAACCTGAAATTCACCCTAACACTAGCCCTAACTCTAATTCTAATTTGAAAACTACCCTATCCCTAGCCAGAGCCCACAAGTAAAACTGAGCTATAGCCCTAATACTAACCCTTAACCTAAACAAAATCCTAATGCTACATCAAGTCCTAACCCTATCCCTACAACTAATACTGACACTGACACTGACCCTAAAACTAACCCTAACTCTAAAGAGCACCCTAACCCTAAATCTAACCCAAACACTAGACCTACCCATAATATTAACCCTAAAACTATATCTAACCCTAAAGCTAGTTCTTACATTAGCCATAGCCCTAAACCTAACACAAAACCTAGTGCTAACCTGAGCCTCAACCCTATCTTTAACCCTAACCCTAACCCTAACCCTAACCCCAACACTAATCCAAACCCTAGCTCTAAACCTATTTTTTACCCTAAGCCAAACTCTCACCATAATGCTACTCTAGTTCTAACACTAATTCTTAGCTTACACCAAACCCTAACTATATTATTAGTCCTAACCCTAGCCCTCATTCTACCTCTAAACCTGACCCGAAGCCTAAGCCTAACCCTTACCCTTATTCTGATCCTAACACTAACCCTAGGTCAAAGCCTGACCTTAACACTAAACCAAACCCTAACACTAGCCCTACCAGTTAACCTACACCTAGACATAAACATAACACTAACACTAGACCTAAACTTAATTCTAAATTTAGGCATAACTATAGCCCTAGTTCTAAACAAATACCTAGCCCTAGCCCTAAAATAACCATTAACTTAAACCTAATCTTAAACTTAAACCTAATCTTAAACCTAGACCTGACCTAAACTTAATTCTAAATTTAGCCATAACTATAGCCTGAGTACTAAACAAAAACCTATCCCTATCCCTAAAATAACCATTAACCTAGAGCAAACACTAACCCTAGCCCTAGACCTAACCCTAGTTCTAATTCTGGCCCTTACTATAAACCCAATGCTAGCCCGAACACTGATGCTTACCCTAACACAAAACCTAGCTCTAAAACTTATCCTAACCCCAAACTTAAACCTAACACTAGACATATCTATAACCCTAACCCAAAAAAACTAGCCATAACCATAACCCTACCTCTTACATTACCCATAGCCCTAACACTAGCCATAAACCTCACACAAAACCTAGCCCTAATACAAGCCCTAAACCTAGACCTAAGCATAACCTAACCCTATCCCTAGCACAAACCCTAAAACAAATGCTTGCCCTAGCCCTAACCCTAGCACAAACTCTAACCCTTAGTCTAAACATAACCCTAGCTCTAATTCTAACCCTAAACCTATTCCTAATCTTAAATGTAACCATAGCCCAAATCCTAATTCTAACTTTATCCATTATCTTAAACATAACCCTAACCCTAAAGCTAACCCTAGCCCTAACCCTAACCCTAACTCTATCCCTAACCCTAACCCTAATCATAGCCCTGATTCTAACCCTAACCCTTGCTATAGCACTAACCCTAGCTCAAACCCTTACACTTACCCTAAACTGAACCCTAACTCTAAACCTAGAAGTAACCCAAACCCTAGCCCTAATAATAAACTTATCCTAAGCCCTAACACTAGCACTAAACCTATTCATTTCGTTACCCTAAACCAAATGCTAACCCTAGGCCTAACCTTAACCTAACCCTAACACTCACCCTATACATTACTCTAAACCTAACCTGAATTGTAAACCTAACTCTATCCATTACTCTAACCCAACCCTAATGCTAATGCTAATTTGAACCCTAACCTTAAACCTTAACCCAAACCAAACTCTAACCCATACTCTGACCCTAATAATAACCTAGCTCTGTATCTGACCCATACACTATAACTAACCCTTACACTAGACCTAGTCATAAACCTATCCCTAACACTATCCCTAATCACAACCGTAGACCTGACATTATTTCTAGCACTAATCCCAGCCCTAACTCTAACACAAATCCTATCCGTCATCCTAGCCCTAAACCTAGAATTAATCCTAACTCGAACCCTCACCCTAGCCCTAGCCCTAAATAGAACCCTCGCCCTAGCACTGAACCTAGCTATATAACACCATCCCTTCCCCTAAAACTAAACCTAACCCTAATCCTAACCATAGGCCTAACCCTAACACTAATCATAGTGCTAATCCTAGCCCTATTTGAACCCTAAACTTAACCCTATTCCTAACCCTAGGCTAAGACTAACTCTAACTCACACCCTAGCCCTATTTCTATTTATAACCCTATTCCTTACCATAACCCTCACAGTAGCCCTAACCTGAGCCTTAACCCTAGCCATAGCCCTAACCATAGATCTAACCATAACTCTAAATATAACCATAATCTTTAGACTAAACCTCACTCTACCACTAGCTCTAATACTATTGCTAATCCTAAAACTAGCACTAATTCAAGCCCTAGCCCTAAAATTAAACCAAGCCATTGCTCTAAACCAAACCCTAACCCATAACTAGCCACAACCCGAGCTCTAATTCGACTCCTAGGCCTAAAACTAACTTTCACTCTGACTCATATCCAAAGAAAAACCTTAGCTCTAAATATCACCGTAACAGTAAAACTAATGCTAACACTTGACCTAGCCAAAACACTAACCCTAAAACTAACACTAATCATAACCCTAGTTCTTTCATTGGCCTTAGCCAAACCCTAGCCCTAACTCTAACACAAAAATAGCCCTAATACAAGCCCTAACACTAGATTTAATCTGAATCCTAACCCTAAAGCTAGCCCTAATTCAAACCTTAGTCCTAACCCTAAACCTAGCTTTAATCCTATCCATTACCCTAAGACAAACCCTATTCATATTTCTAACTGTAGTCCTAATACTAATCCTTAACCAAACCCAAACAATAACCCTATTATTAGTTCTAACACTAGCCCTCATTCTAGATCTAACCCTAACCCCAAACCTCACACTACCCTGGCCCTAAGTAAAATTATAATTTAAACCTGACCTTAAATGGAATGGAAACCTGAAACTAACCCTACCAGTAAACTTATACCTAAACCTAACCCTAACTCTAGCTGTAGACCTAAACCTAATCCTAAATCTAGTTATTGACTTAAACAAAAACTTAGTGCTAGCCCTAACAATAACCCTTAACCTAAACCAAACACTAACCCTACACTAGACCTAACCCTAGTCCTATTCTGGTTTCACCCTAACCTTAACTTTAACCTGAACACTCGCCCTGACACTTACATTAAACCTAGCTCTAAACCTGACCCTAACCTAAAACATAAAACTAGTACTAGACCTAGCAGTAACCCTAACCCTAAAACTAGCTCTAATCAGAACCCTAGACCTTACATTACACATAGCACTAACCCTAGGCCTAAACCTAACACAAAAATTAAAAAACCCTAGTCCCAATCGAGGCCTAAACGTACCCTATGAATAACCCTCACCCTAATAACCCTAGTCCTAACCCTAACCCTAATCCTCACCTTAGTCCTAACCCTAGCTCAAAGCCTAATCCTTAGCCTAAACATAACCCTAGCACTATCCCTAACCATAACCCTAACCATAGCCCTAATCCTAACTTTAACCCTAAACCTAACACTAGCTTTAACACTAGCCAATACCCTAACTTTAACCCTAACCCTAATGTTAAACCTATACCTAACCCTAACTGAAACCCTAACCCAAACCATAAACCTAACCTCAAACCTAAACCTAAACATAGCCATAACCCTAACTCAATCCCTAACTCTTACCCTAAAACCAACAGTAAACCTAGCCCTAAAACTAAACTTAAACCTAAACCTAACCTGAACCATAAAGCTAACCTTACATCTAACCCAATCTATTACCCTAAACCTAATCCTAAACCTAATGAAAACCCTAGCCCTAACCATAAACCTAACCCTGACCATAACACTAAACCTAACCCTCGTCCTAGATCTAATCCTAGCTCAAAACCTAAACTTTACCCTAAATATAACCCTAACCCTAACCCTAAGGTAGGGTTACTAGCCCTAACTCAAAACCTAACCTAAATCTAGCCCTAATCCTAACCTAACCCTAACCATAAGCATAGATCTAATCCTATATATTGTCTTTATGATAATCCTAAACCTAATGCTAACCCTAAGCAAAACCCTAACACTTTTGCTAACCTTAAAGCTCTCCATTGCCCTAAACCTACCCTGAAACCTAATCCTAACCCAATCAATTACCCTAACCCTAACTCTAACCCTAATTCTCATTTGAGCCCTATTTCTAAACCATATCCTAAAACAAACCCTAACCCTGATCCTGACCCTAAAAATACACCTAGCTTTAAACCTGACCCTTACCCGAAGCTTAAAACTTACACTAGACATAGACAGGAACCTAAACCTAAATGTACCCAAAGCTGTAACACTAGACCTGACATTAGCCCTAGCCCTAATTCTAGACCTAAACTTTCTAGGAAACCTAGCCCTCATCACAGCCCCAAACCTAGGCTTAATTATAACTGTAAACCTAAACCTAGCCCTAGCCCTAATTCTAACCTCACCATAACTCTAAAACTGGCTATAACACCATAACTCACACTAAAATTAAATGTAACCCTAGACTAACACTAGGCCTAAGCTGAATACAAACCCTAGCACTAATCCTAGCCCTAACATAGCCCTATCAATAAACTACCCAAAACTTTAGGACTAAGACTAACTCTCTCACCCTAGCCCTAGTTCTAAACCTATCTGTTTCTGTAACCATAACCCTAGCCCTAACACTTGCCCTATAGTAAAACCTAACCCTAATACTAGATCTAATGCTAAATCCAAATCTAAACCTAACCCAAAGCCTAAGCCTAACACTAACACTAGCCCTAATCCTAATGCTAATCTTATAACTAGCACAAACCCTAGGACTAAAACAAACCTGAGCAACAGCCCTAACACTAAACCTTAACTTAAACCAAAAACTAACACTGCACCTAGACATAACCCTATCCCTAATTCAAGTCCTAGCACTAACCTTAAAATTTACCCTGACCCTGACTCATATCCTACCACTGACCCTAGCTCTAAAGACCAGCCTAAACTTAAACCAAACCCTAAAGTAACCCTAGCCCTAATTCAAGTCACAATTCTAACCTTAAATCTAACCCTGACTCTGACTGATATTCTAACAGTCACCCTAGCTCTAAACACAGCCCTCACCTTAAACCAAACACTAACAGTAACCCTAACCCTTATTTGAGTCCTAACCCTAACCCTAAAACTAACACTGATGCTGACTCATATCCTAACAATAACCCTAGCTCTCAATATTACCTTAAACTTAAAAATAAAACTAACACTAGACCTACCCCTAACCCTAACCCTAAAACTTACCCTAATTGTAACCCTATCTCTTACATTAGTCAATGCCCAAATCTAGCTCTAACCCTAACACAAAAACTATCCCTAATCCAAGCTCTAAACCTATATTTAACCCTAACCCTAACCTTAATTCTAGCATTAACCCTAGCTCTAAGGCTATCCTTTAACCTAAGAAAAACCCTCACCCTAATGATAACCCTGAACCTATTTCTAATCCTTAGGCTAACCAAAACCCTAACCCTATTAATAGTCCTATCCCGAGCCCTCATTCTAGTTCTAACACTATCCCCAAGCCTAATGCAAACCCTGACCCTTATTCTGACCCTAACACTAACCCTAGGTCTAAAACTGACCCTAAAACTAGACACAAACTAACACTAGCCCTATAAGTATACCAAACCCTAAATCTAGCCTTAACTCTAGCCCTAGACCTAAACATAAACCTAGCCCTAGCCCTAACAATAATCCTTAACCTAAATCAAACACTAACCCTAACCCTAGACCTAAACATAGTCCCATTCTGGCTGTAACCCTAACACTAACTCTAACCCAAACACTAACCCTGTCTTTAGGGTAAACCTATCTCTAAATCTAAACATACCCGAAAATCTAAACCTAACACTAGACCTAGCCATAACCCTAACTCTACAGCTAGTCCTCAACATAGCCCTAGCTCTTACATAACCCATAGACCTAAGCCTAGGCCTAGACCTAACACAAAACTTAGAGCTAATCCTAGGCCTAAATCAAGCCTTAAGCATAACCCTAACCCTAACCCTAACCCTAACCCTAACCCTAACCTAACACTCCCCTTATTCCTAATCCTATCTCAAATCCTAAACATTACTCTAAACATAAACCTACACCTCTTTCTAATTCTAACCCTAATGCTATCCCTAATCTTAACCTTAACCCTAGCCCTAAACCTGGCTCTAAACCTACCCATTACTCTAAACTAAACCTAAACTTATTGATAATCCTAGGCTTAATGCTATACCTAAACCTAACTGGAAAACTAACAGTAGACCTAACCTTAAACCTCACACGTGCTGTAGACCTAACCCTAGCTCAAATCATAATCCTTACTATAAACCTAAACATAACCATAGCCCTAACTCTAAGCCCAAACCTCAATCTAACGTTAAACATAGCCCTATATCTACATCTAATCGTATACATTACCCTAAACATAACCCAATCCCTAATGATGTCCCTAGGCCTAATCTCAACCCTAACCCTATGAATACTATAATGTTATCCCTAGAAGTTATCCTAAACTTAACCCTCACCCTAGCCCTAATCCTAGCTCAAAAAGTAACCATTATGCTAAACATAAACCTAAGCCTAACCCTAGTTTTAACCCTAACCCTAAACCTAATTCAAGACCTATTCCTAAGCATAAACCTAGCCTTAAACTTACCTCTAATCCTATCCATTATACTAATCATAACCCTTACCCTAATGTGAACCCTAGGTCTAACCTTAACCCTATCGATAACCCTAACAATATCAATTACCCTAAACCTAATGTTAACTACAAACAAATCCCTATCATTACCCTAATCCACACACTAGTGCTAATTCAAGCCCTAAACCTAAAATCTAACCTCAAGCAAACTCTAACACTGACACTGACCCTAATAAATCTCCTAGCTCTAATGACCTTTACACTAAACCTAACTCTTACACTAGACCTAGCCATAACACTAATCCTAAAACTATCCCCAACCATTTGCTAAGACCTGACATTAGCCATAGCCCTAATCCTAGCCCTAAATCTAACACAAACCCCAGCCCTTATCCTAGCCCTAAACCTAGCCTTAATCCTAACCCTAAACCTAACTTTAGGCCTAACACAAAAACTAAACCTATCCCTAATCTTAGAACTAATTTACTCCTTTTCATAACCCTATCCCTAAGCCTAGCCCTACGACTAACTCTAATTCTCACACTAGCCCCATCCCTAGTTCTAAACCTATCCCTTACTGGAACCATGATCCTAGCCCTAAACCCAGCCATAACCCTACACCTATCATTAGCTCTTGCCCTAACCTAGATCAAATTTTAAATCTAAATAAAACCCTAACCCTAAGCCTAACACTAACCCTAACTCTAAATCTAACTTTAACACTAGCCCTAAAACAAAACTGAGACATAGCCCTAACCTTAAACCTTAACCTAAACCAAACTTTAACCCTAACCCTAACCTTAGCTCTAATTCTAGTTTTAATCTGAAAACTAGAACTAACACTGACCTTGACTCTGACCATAATACTAACCCTAGTCTAAACATCACCCTAACCCTTACCCTAAACTTAACACTAGACCTAACACTAACCCTAACCCTAAATTTCACCCTAACTGTAACCCTGGTACTTACATTAGCCTTACCACTAACCCTAGCACTAACTTAATGCCAAAACTAGCTCTAATCCAATCCCTAACCCGAGCTTTAACCCTAACCCTAATCCTAACCATAGCCCTAATCAAAACCATAACCCTAGCCCTAACTCCATCTCTAAACATATCCATTGCCATAACCATAACTATAGGCGTAAACCTAACCATATACCTAATCCTAAACCTATGCATTATTCTAAACCAAACCTAAACCATGAAGCTCATCCTGTCATTACACTAACACTAACCATAACACTAATTTGAGCCCTAATTTTAAACCTTAACCTATCCCAAACTTCTAACCCAGACCTTGACCCTAATAATACCCCTAGCTCTAAACCTAAACCTAACCCTAATCCTAACCCTTATATTACATGTAGCCATAAACATAATCCTAAAACTATCTTTAACCATAACCCTAGATTCGATATTAGCCCTAGCCCTAATCCTAGCCCTAACACTAAAATATAACATAGCCCTCATCCTAGCCCCAAACCTAGCCTTAATCATTACCCTAACCCTAACCATAACCCTAACCCAAATTCTAACGTTCACCTTATTTCCAAACCTAGCTATAATGCCATTCCCTACCCTAAACTTAAACCTAACACTAACCCTAACTCTAGGCCTAAAGTGAAAACTAACCCTAGCAATAATCCTAGCCCTAATTTAACCCTATCCTTAACCCTACCCTAACTCTATCCCTAAGACTAACTCTAACTCTCACACTAGCCCTATCCCTACTTCTAACACTATCCATTACTGTAATCCTAAACCTAGCCCTAAACCTAGCCCTAAACCTAGACATAACCATTGTCAAATCTTTATTCCTAGTCCTAACCCTAGATCTAACCCTAACTCTAAATCTGACAGTAACCCTAAGCCTAAGCATAACATTAACACTAACCCTAGCCCTAATGCTAATCATATAACTAGCCCTAACACTAACCCTTGCAGTAAAACAAAACCGAGCATAGCCCTAACCGTAAACCTTAACATAAACCAAACCTTAACACTACACCTAGATTTAACCCTAGCCCTAAATCGAGTTCTAATCTTAACCTTAATACTAACCCTAACTCTGACTCATTTACTAACACTCACCCTAGCTCTAAAACCACCGTAACATTTAACCAAACCCTTACAGTAATCTTAGCCTTAATTCAAGTCCTAACCCTAATCCTAAAACTAAACCTGAACATATTAACATAACACTAACACTAGCTCTAAATTTCACCCTAACCTTAAACCTATTCCTAACACTAGAGGTTTAACCCCTAACCATAACCCTAAAACTAACTCTAAAAACCATAGTTCTTACATTAGCCATTGATCTAATGCTAGCCATAACCCTAATAAAAACTAGCCCTTATCTGAGCCCTAAACCTAGCATTAACCTTCACCCTATCCCTAACCCTAGCTCTAACCGTATCCCTTACCCTATGCCAAACTGTAAACCTAATGCTAATGATAATCCTAATCCTAATTCTATTCCTTAACCTAACCCAAACCCTAATGCTATTAGTAGTCCTAACCCTAGTATTCATTCTAGCTCTAACCATAACCCAAACCCTGACCCTAATCCTAACCCTTATTCTGACCCTAATACTAATCATAGGTCCACACCTGAACCTAACCCTAAAACAAACCCTAACACTAGCCCTACTGGCAATCTTATACCTAAACCTGACCCTAAAACTAGCCCTAGACCTAAACCTAATCCTTATCTATAAATAACTCTAGACCTAGACCTAAAAAAAAAAACTATCCCTAGCCCTAATAATAACCCTTAGAGTAAACCAAAAACTAACATTCCTCTAGTCTTAACCAAAGTCCTAATTCTGGCTTACACATTAATGATAACCCTAAACTGAACACTGACCCTGACGCTAACACTAACCCTAGCTCTAAACATCACCCTAACCCTAAACCTAAACCTAAAACTATACTTAGCTCTAACATTAACCCTAAAACTAGCCCTAATCATAACAAAGTTCTTACATTTGCCATAGCCCTAAACTAATGAAAAACCTAGCCCTACCCCAAGCCCTACTCTAGCTTTAACTCTAAAGCTAACCATAAAACTAACCATAGTCCGAACCCTAAGCCTAGGGCTAAGCCTAGAAATACTCCTAAGCATAACACTAGCCCTATCACAAGCTCTAAACCTATACATTACACTAATGATAACCCTAACGCTTCTGCTAACCGTAGGCCAAATCCTAGACCTATCCTTAACCCTAACCCTATCCATTACTCGACACCTAACCTGAACTCTAAACCTCAAACTATCCTTAACCTATCCCTAACCACAATGATAACTCGAGCCTTAACCCTAGACCTTAATCTAGTAAAAATCCTAACCCTGACCCTAATAATACCCATATCTCTAAACCTGACCCTAAAGAAAATCCTGACCCTTACAATAGACCTAGCTATAAACCTAACCCTAAAACTCTCCCTAACTGTAACACTAGACCTGACATTAGCCCTATCTCTAATCCTAGTCCTAATCCTAACACAAACCTTATCCAACATTCTAGCCATAAACTTCACCTTAAACATAAACCTATCCCTAACCATAACCCTAAATCTAATCCTCATCCTAATTATAAAAGTAAGTATAATCTGATCCCTTATACTAACCATAGTCCAAACCCTAACCCTAACCCTAAACCTAGGCCTAACCCTAACACTAACCCTAGTCCTTATCCCAGCCCTAATTTAGCCCTATTCCTAACCCAACCCTAACCCTAGCCCTAAGACTAACTCACACTCTCACCATAGCCTTATACTTAGTTCTAACCCTATTCCTTACCATCACCCTATACCTAGCCCTAGCCCTAATCCTAGCCCTATCCTTACCCCTAGCTCAAAGCCTATATCTAAATCTATCTCTAAGTCTAACCTTAAACCTAAGCCTAAGCCTCAGATTAACACTAGCCCTAATCCTAAAACTAGCCCTATCTACCCCTAGCCCTACAACAAAACCAAATCATAACCCTAACGGTACACTTAGCCCTAATTCTATCTCTAATTCTAGTCTTGACCCTATCCTGAAAACTAATCTGGACTCTGACTCTGACCCTAACATTAAACATCATCATAACCATAAATTTAACCCTAACACTAGACATAGCCCTATCCCTGACTCAATCACTAGCTCTAATCATAACGCTACTTTTTACATTAGTCGTAGCCTTAAACCTAGCCCTAATCTAACACAAAACCTAGCCTTAATCTGAGTCCTAAACATAGTTTTTTTTAATATTTATTTTTTTAGTTTTTGGTGGACACAACATATTTATTTTATTGGTATGTGGTACTGAGGATCAAACCCAGCACCCTGTGCATGCCTGGCGAGCATGCTACTTCTGGAGCCACATCCCCAACCACTAAACCTAGCTTTAACCCTAAATGTAAATATAACCCAAACCCCCAAAAAGCCTTAATTCTATACATAACCCTACCCCTAATCTTAGGTCTAACCCTATCAATTACCCTAATGATAATCCATTATTCTAACCCTAGGCCTAACCCTAACCCTATACATCACACATAAACCCTAACCCTAACACAAACAAAACCCCTAATCTTATGCATAACACTACTTCTAATCATAGGTCAAACCCTATCCATTACCCTAATGATAACCCTTATGCTAACACTAGGCCTAACCCTAACCCTATCCATTAAACTAAACCACACCTAAACCTTAAACCTAACCCTTTTATTACCTTAACCTGAAACCCTAATGCTAATTCAAGCCCTAAACCTAAACCCTAACCTAACACAAACCCTCATCTTGATCCTGACCTTAATAATAACTCTAGCTCTAAAACTGACCCTTAGTATAAACCTAACCCCTACAATGGATCAAGCCATAAGCCTAACACTAAATATATCCCTAACTGTAACCCTAGACCTGATATTAGCCCTAGCCCTAATACTAGCCCTAACCCTAACACAAACATTAGCCCTCATACTAGCCCTAACCTAGCTTTAATCATAACCCTTAACGTAACCCTAGCCCTAACCTTAGCCCTAACCCTAATACTAACCCTTGCCCTAGACCTCAACCTAGCTATAATCCAATACCTTACCCTAAACGTAATTCTAACTCTAACCCTAACACAAGGCCTAAACATAACACTAACACTAACCCTAATTTAGCCCTATCCCTAACCAAACCCTAGCCCTAAGAGTAACTCTAACTCTCAGAATAGCCCTATCAGTAGTTCACACTCTATCACTTACCATAAACCTAAACCTAACCCAAACCTTAGTACTAACCCTTGCCCTATCCTTAGTCCTAGCCCTAAACATAGATCAAAACCTAACTCTAAATCTAACCCCAACCTGAAGCCTAAGCCTAGCCATTATAAATACATTTATATTTAGACTCTGTGTCTACAGATGTTGGCTTCAATTATTATTTAGAATATAGTCATTAGTTTCATAAAATGCATACCATTTCTCATGGTGTATAGAGAAATGAGTGTCAGGGGTAGGATTCTATGTTAATGGGGAAAGGAATGAGGGTATGTGAATTAATCTAACTTTGCAAATTTGGAGGAGAACTATAATGAATAGACAGGTGGAATTTATGGAAGTAGGTATAAATTCAAATAATAGCAAATAATAGCAAATGAAGAGGTGGTGAGGTGGGGCCTATGCAATTCCTCTGTATTATACAATTCTAGTGATTCAGTTCTTAAAGTCTAATTTCATGGAAAATTCTTGGTTTCACATATTTTGAGGTTGTGAAGACCAGAGGGGGAAGGGTAGAGGAGAATGGATGAGAAGATCAAGAAAAGAAAAGTAAAAAAAAGTCTCTCAGAACTCTGTTTTCTTTTCTTACATTAGGTGGAGTTGTCTATTCCTAGCTTGAGTCTCTGTGCTCAGGATGGTGGAGGTAGCCAGGGTGAGAGGGCTTGAGCTTCTACCTGGAGCCTCCGTACCCTTAGTCTCTGAATTGGAAACCAGGTGCCTGTAGAGTTGCTGTTCTGCATTGATAGATACACCCCCAAAAACTAGTGAGAAAAATCTTGAGTTATCACAGCTGGAGGTAGAGGAGTTGGAAACCGGGTACATGATAAGCTGCAGAACCAAGCTGGTAGCCATGACCACTGATAGATAGTGAGTAAGGATTTGCAAGATGGATTCCATCTATTACCCATGTATGGCATTTGGTGAGGTGGGTGGTTCTAGAGTGACATTGTGCTGTGTCCAGAGCTCAGTCTGGTGACATGCAAGAAAAGCCTCTGTGTTCTGTGCTGCCTTCCATGTGTGCAGAGAGCGCCTGTGCAGCTGAGACTGCTGTCTGCACCCAGAGCCTTCCATCTGTGCCAAGAGCACCCATGCTGCCCTAGTTTTCTTAAAATTTCTGATACTGGCAGGATGCATCTTTTACTTAACCTTAGTATGCTCCAAAGTGTTGGGCCTTGTCGGTTCAATGCTTCGCTGTCAGGAACAGTGTGTATTTTAAGGTTTCCCTTCATTATGGCTTAATGATGTAAAAGAAAATTGAGCTGGAAATAAAACAGGGTTGGCAGGACGTGCTTCACACTTCACACAATCAGTTCTCAGTGGGCACTCTCTGGTTTCTTTCCTTTGAAGGTAGGCCAAAGATGAAGCATGCAAAAGAAACTGTATCCGAAAGCCCTTAAGGAGAAAACGAAGTAACATGTATGTACTGAAATAAGTCTCTCAAAAATTTGATCAGATTTCATATTTTCGCTTGCTCCACTAGGCTCCCCAAGGTTGGCACTGCTAGGATCAGTGGTTCTCTAAACAGGTAAGGGTTAGTGTTATGGTTAGGGTTAGGGCTAGCTTTAGAGCTAGTGTTAGGTTTAGAGGTTGTTTTGTTCAAATTTATTTGATACTGGGAAGATTTATCTTTTACCTAGCCTTACTATGTGCCCCAGTTTGGTGCCTTCTCAGTTCAATGGTTCGCTGTTGGGAACAGTTTGTTTTTAATGTCTCACTTCATTTTGACCTATATGGGTAAATGAGAATGGAGCTGGAAATCAGAGGGTTGCTGCTAGCTGGTTGAAACTTCACACACTCAATCAGTTGTCTGTGGGTACTCTCTGGTTTCTTCCTTTAAAAGTAGCAATAAGCTGAAGCATGCAAAACAAGTTTATCCAAGAGCACTTTAGGAGAAAACAGGGCAATATGCATCTACTGAAATACCTCCCCCAATTATTTGGTCAGATTTCTTTGATACTGCATAAGATTCGTCTGTTAGCTTGCCCCACTAGGCTCCCTGAATTTGGGACTTCTATGATAAAAGGTTCTCTAAACAGATTAGGCTTAGTTTTATAGTTAGGGTAAGGGCTAGGTTTAAAACTAGTGTTAGGGTTAGAGTCAGTTTTTTTCATGTATCTTTCATAATGGGCAGGATTCACCTTTTACCTAGCCTCACAATGTTTCCTGGTTTGGGCCTTCTTGGTTCAATGGTTCACAGTCAGGAACAGTTTGTATTTTAAAGTTTCACTTGATTTTGAACAATTTTGTTGAAGAGAAATGGAGCACAAAATCAAACAGTGTTGGTGATAGCTGCTTGAAACTGCACACACTCTATCAGTTCTCTGTGGGCACTCTCTGGTTTGTTCCTTGTGAATGTTGTTCTCAGCTGAAACATGCAAAGCAACTTTATCCCAGAGCACTTTGGGAGAAATCAAGGAAATATGTATGTACTGAAATACTTTTCTCAATTATTTGCTCAGATTTCTTTGATACTTTGCAGGATTCATCTGTTAGCTTGCCCCACTAGGCTTCCTTAATTTGGGACTTCTATGATCAAAGTTTTTCTGAAGAGGCTAGGGTGAGCTGTAGGATTAGGATTAAGGATAGATCTAGTGTTAGGTTTATGGTAGTTTTGTTCAAATTTCTTTGATACTAGGCAGGATTTAGTTTTTTACCTAGCCATACTATGTTACCCAGGTTTGGGCCTTCTAGGTTCACTGGTTTGCTGCCAGTATTTCAGTTTTTATTTTAAGGTTTCAGTTCATTTTGGCCTATATTTATAAATGGAAATGGAGCTGGAAATCAAACAGGGTTTTTGCTACGTGCTTGAAACTTCACACACTCAATCACTTTGCTGTGGGCATGCTCTCGTTTGTTCCTTGTGAAAGTACCTTAAGCCGAAGCATGAAAAAAAAAAACAATTTATACAAGAGCTCTTTAGAAGAAAACAGGGAAAATAGGCATGTATTGAAACACCTTCCCCAATTTTTGGTCAAAATTTTTGATACTGGGCAGGATTCATCTGTTCTTTTTCCCTACTAGGCACCCCAAGTTTTTGACTTTTATGATCAAGCTCTATAAACAGGAAAGGTTTAGTTTTAGGATTATGGTTAGGGCTATGGTTAGAACTAATGTTTGGGTTAGAGTTACTTTTTTTCAATTTTTTTGATACTGCTCAGAATTCCTCTTTTACCAAGCATTACCATATTTCCCAGGTTGGACCTTCTCAGTTCAAGGTTCACTGTCAGGAACAGTTTGAATTAGTGTTAGGGTTAGGGCTAGTGTTAGGGTGAGGTTTAGGCTTAGGGTTAGGTTTAGATTTAGAGTTAGGGTTAGATCCAGGGTTAGGATTAGGGCTAGGGTTAGTGTTACGGTAAGGGATAGGGTTAGAACTAGGAAAACGGCTAGGATGAGAGTTAGATTTAGATTTAGCACTAGGCTTAGAGTTAGGGTTAGGGTTAAAGCTAAATTATGGCTAGGATTAGGGCTAGGGTTAGTGATAGGGTTAGGCCTAGCAGTAGGGCTAGGTTTAGGATTAGCATTGGGCTTAGGATCAAGTTAAGGGAATGGGTGGGTTTATAGCTAGATTTAGGGCTAGGGTAAAGGTTAGAATTAGGATTAGGGCTAGGGTTAGTGTTTTGGTTAAGATTAAGGCTAGGTTTAGGGCTAGGGTTTTTGTTAGGTTCATGGCTAGAACTTGGGGTGCCTAGTAGGGCTAATGTCAAGTCTAGGGTTATGATTAAGGATAGTTTTAGTGTTAGGGTAAGGCTAGGGCTAGTGTCAGAGCTATGTTTAGGGTAAGGGTCAGGTTTAGAGTTAGGTCTATTTTTAGGTTTAGGGTCAGGGCTAGCATTTGGTTTCAGTCAAAGTTTAGGTTTAGGGTTCTGCTTAAAACTAGAATGAGGGCTATGGTTAGGGCTAGGTGTATGGTTAGGGTTTGGTTTAGATTAAGGGTTAGTGTTAGGGTTATGGCTCCATTTTGTATTAGGGCTAGGGCTAGAGTTAGGGTTAGTTTTAGGAGTAGCATTAGGGTTAGGGTAAGGTTTATGCTTAGGCTTTGCTTTATGTTTAGATTTAGAGTTAAGGTTAGATCTAGGGTTAGGGCTAAGGCTAAGGAAATGGCTAGGTTTAGGGCTAGGTTTAGATTTCCAGTAAGGGATAGGGTTAGAACTAGTTTTAGGGCTAGGGAGAGAGTTAGACTCAGTTTTGGGGCTAGTGTTAGGGATAGTGCTAAGTTAGGTCTAAGATTAGGGATAGGGTTGGTTTGAAGTTAGGACTAGGTTTAAGGTTAGGGTTATGATTAAGGCTATGTTTAGTGCTAATATGGGCTAGGGTTTGTGTTCGGGTTAAGGCTAGGATTATATCTAGGGCTAATATCAGGTCTAGGGTTATAGTTATGGATAGTTTTAGGTTTAGGTTTTGGCTATGTCTAATGTAAGTATTAAGTTTAGGGTAAGGGTCAGGTTAGAGCTAGGGGAATTATTAGGGTAAGGGTCATGGTTAGAGTTACTTTTAGGTTTGAGTTTAGCCTTAGGACTCAAATGAGAATTAGGGTTACGGTTAGGGTAATGATCGGGTTAGATTTAGGGTTCAGGTTAGGTTTAGGGTAATTGATAGTGTTCGGGTTAGTGATAGGTTTAGGTTTAGGCCTAGGGTTAGCATTAGGGAAAGGGTTATTTTAAGGTTAGGTCTAGGGTTATCGTTAGGATTAGACTTCGAGATTGTGTTATGCCTAGCATTAGAATTAGATTATGAGTTATTATTAGGGTAATGAATACATTTAGAGCTAAGGTTGTAGCTAGACTTATGGTTAGTATTAGGTCGTGAGTTAGTTTTAATGTATGGGTTATAACTAGGGTTAGGATTAGTGTTATGTTTAGTGTAAGTGTTAGTTTCTGAACTATGATTAGGTTTAGAGCAAGGTTTAGGTTCAGAGTTATGTTTACGGATAGGATTATGGTAGGTTTAGGGTTAGGATTAAGGTTAGGGGAATGGTTATAATTAAGTTTAGGTTTAGGTTTAGGGAAATAAATATGGTTTGATATAGGTTTAGGGTTAGGGACAGGGCTAGATTTAATTTTAGGGTTAGGTTTAAATTTATTGTTATCTTTCAGTTTAGATTTAGGGTTTTATTTATGGTTATTGCTATAGCCAGTATTAGTTTAGGGTTAATTCTAGGGTTAGTTTTCTGTTAAGGGTTAGGTTTATGGTTAGGGTTAAGGCTAGGGTTACAATTGGGTTTAGAGTTAGGTTTAGGGTAATTGGTAAGTTTAGAGTAAGGGTTGGGGCTTGTGTTAAGGTCAGTATTAGGACTAGGTTTAGGGTTAGATTCAGGGATAGTTCTAGATTTATGTTTGTAGTAAGGGTAGGTTTTGAGCTAGGGTTAGGACTAAGGTGAGGTTTAGGTTTGAGTTAGGGCTATGGTTAGGATTAGGGTTATGCTTAGGGGTAGGTTAATGCCTAGGATTTTTTCTAGGTTTTGTGTTAGGTTTAGGCCTAGGGTTAAGGCTGAGGGTAATGTAAGAGCTAGGATTTTAATTAGGTTTAGTTTTAGGGTTAGGGTTATGCCAAGATCTAATGTTAGGTTTAGATTTTCAGTAAGGGTCAGGTTTAGAATTATGTTTACTGTTAAGGTCAGAGTGAGTGTTTGGGTTAGAGTTCAAGTTAAGGTTACAGCCAGAAATAGTAGTAGGTTTAGGTCTAGGGTAGGGTTAGTATTTGTGTTAGGATAAGGGTTATATTTAGGCCTAAGACTAGTTTTTTTTTTTTTTTAGGTCTAGGAGTAGAGATAAGGCTAGATTTAGGATTGGGTTTAGGTCCAGGGTTAGTGTTAGATTTTAATCTAGTGTTAGGGTCAGGTTTAGAACTAGGGTTTGTGTTAGGGTCAGGATAAGGGTCAGGGTTAGCATTCGGGTTTGGAATAGGATTATAGCTAGAATGAGGGCTAAGGTCAGGATAATTAATAAGGTTAGGATTTTGGTTAGCCTAAGGATTGGGCATACATTTAGGGCAACCATTAGGGTTAGGGTTATTCATAGGGTTAGTGATAGCCTTACAGCTAGGGTTAGGGCTGGAGTTAGGGTTAGGGTTCAATCCAGGTTTAGAGTTTAGATTAGGGCTAGTTTTTGGGTTAGGGTTAGGGCTAATGATAGGGCAATGGCTAATGTAAGATACAGGGTTAAAATGAGGGGTAATTTTAGAGTTTGTGTTAGGGGTAGTTCTAGTGTTAGTGTTTGGTTTATGGTTACGATGATATTTGGAGCTAGGCTTAGTGTTACGATATGAGTCATGGTCAGGGTCAGGGTAAAGACTTGAATTAAGAATAGGTTTATTATAGGTTTTAGTTTAAGGTTAGGAGGGTGTTTAGAGCTAGGGTGAGTGTTAGGATATGAGTCCTGGTCAGGGTTAGATTTAAGGTTAGTGTCAGGATTCGAATTAAGGCTATGGTTAGGTGTAGTGTTAGGTTTTGGTTTATGTTAAGGTTTATGGTTAGAGCTATTGCTCTGTTTGTTTTACTGCTAGGGTTAGGGTTAGGGCTAGTTTTACCATTAGCATTAGGGTTAGGGCTAGTTTTAGTGTTTGGCTTAGGCTTAGGTTTAGGGTTAGATTTCGAGTTAGGATTAGATCTAGGGTTAGGGTTAGGACTAATGATAGGGCAAGGGTTAGGGCTAGGGTTAGAGTTTTGATAATGGATAGGCTTAGAACTAGGGACAGGGATAGTGTGAGTGTTAGAGTTAGTCTTAGGGCAAAGGTTAGGGTTAGGTTTAGGTATGAGTTAGTGGTATGGCCAGTGATAGTGTTTGTTCTATGTTTATGGTCAGTTTTAGACCTAGGGTTTGTGTTAGGGTCAGAATAAGGGTCAGGGTTAGCATAAGTGTTTGGGATAGGATTAGATCTAAAATGAGGGTGAGGGTCAGGACTATTAATAGGGTTCGAATTTTGGTTAGCCTAAGGATTAGGGATAGATCTAGGTTTACCATTAGTGTTACGGTTTCACTTAGGGTAAGAAAGAGAGTTAGATCTAAGTTTAGGGCTACAGTTAGGATAGGGTTGGGTTAAACTTAGGTTTAGTATTTGGATTAGTGCTAGTTTTGTGTTAGCATTAGGATTAGGGTTAGGGCAATCGCTAATATAAGAACTAGTGTTACAATTGGGGTTAGTTTTAGGGTTAGGCTTAGGGTTATGGTTAGTTTTAGTGTTAGGATTAAGTTTAAGTTTAGGGTGATATTTAGATCTAGGGTTAGTTTTAGGATATTTGTCAGGGTCAGAGTTAGGGTTAGGACTCACATAGAAGCTAGGGTTACTGTTAAGTTTTGGTTTAAGTTTAGGATGTTTTTCAAGCTAGGGTGAGTTTAGCATATGAGTCATGTCAGGTATACTTTTAAAGTTAGAGTTAGGACTCGAATTAAGGCTATGTTTAGGTCTAGGTATAGTGTTAGGGTAAGGGCTAGGATTAGAACTAGTGATAGGGCTAGTGTGAGAATTATTGTTAGTCTTAGGGCTAAGGTTAGGTTAAGGGTTAGGATGAGGCCAAAATTAGGGCTAGGATTAGGTCTATGGTTAGTGTTCAGTTTAAGCATAGAATCAGGGTTAGATTTAGGATTTAGTTTAGGGCAATGGATGATGTTATGCTAGTTTTAGAGGTAGGGGGATATTTAAAATAAGGGTTAGGATTAGCGTAATGATTAAGGCTAGGTTTAGGGCTAGGAAGAGGGCTAGGGTTTGTTTTAGGGTAAGGGCTAGCATTAGAAGTATGCCTAATTTCAAGTCTAGAATTATGTTTACAGATAGTTTCAGGGCTAGGATTATGGGTACGTCTAGTGTAAGTTTTAGGTTTTGGGTTAGGGTCAGGTTTAGGGCTAGCGGTATTTTTTTTATGATGTAGTTTATTTATTTATTTATATTTTTTTGTAATTGTCAATATTTCTTTCTTTTTTTATTGTTGGTTGTTCAAAACATTACATAGTTCTTGACATATCATGTTTCACATTATGATTCAAGTGGGTTATGAACTCCCATTTTTACCCCGTATACAGATTGCAGAATCACATCAGTTACACTTCCATTGATTTACATATTGCCATACTAGTGTCTGTTGTATTCTGCTGCCTTTTCTATCCTCTACTATCCCCCCTCCCCTCCCCTCCCCTCCCCTCTTCTCTCTCTACCCCCTCTACTGTAATTCATTTCTCCCCCTTGTATTATTTTTCCCTTTCCCCTCACTTCCTCTTGTATGTAATTTTGTATAACCCTGAGGGTCTCCTTCCATTTCCATGCAATTTCCCTTCTCTCTCCCTTTCCCTCCCACCTCTCATCCCTGTTTAATGTTAATCTTCTTCTCATGCTCTTCGTCCCTACTCTGTTCTTAGTTACTCTCCTTATATCAAAGAAGACATTTGGCATTTGTTTTTTAGGGATTGGCTAGCTTCACTTAGCATAATCTGCTCTAATGCCATCCATTTCCCTCCAAATTCTATGATTTTGTCATTTTTTAATGCAGAGTAATACTCCATTGTGTATAAATGCCACATTTTTTTTATCCATTCATCTATTGAAGGGCATCTAGGTTGGTTCCACAGTCTTGCTATTGTGAATTGTGCTGCTATGAACATCGATGTAGCAGTGTCCCTGTAGCATGCTCTTTTTAGGTCTTTAGGGAATAGACCGAGAAGGGGAATAGCTGGGTCAAATGGTGGTTCCATTCCCAGCTTTCCAAGAAATCTCCATACTGCTTTCCAAATTGGCTGCACCAATTTGCAGTCCCACCAACAATGAACAAGTGTACCCTTTTCCCCACATCCTCGCCAGCACTTGTTGTTGTTTGACTTCCTAATGGCTGCCAATCTTACTGGAGTGAGATGGTATCTTAGGGTGGTTTTGATTTGCATTTCTCTGACTGCTAGCGATGCTGAGCATTTTTTCATGTGCTTGTTGATTGATAGTATGTCCTCCTCTGAGAATTGTCTGTTCAGGTCCTTGGCCCATCTGTTGATTGGGTTATTTGTTATCTTATTGTTTAATTTTTTGAGTTCTTTGTATATTCTGGATATTAGGGCTCTATCTGAAGTGTGAGGAGTAAAAATTTGTTCCCAGGACGTAGGCTCCCTATTTACCTCTCTTATTGTTTCTCTTGCTGAGAAAAACTTTTTAGTTTGAGTAAGTCCCATTTGTTGATTCTAGTTATTAACTTTTGTGCTATGGGTATCCTATTAAGGAATTTGGAGCCCCCCCCCAACAATATGTAGACTGGAGGCAACTTTTTCTTCTATCAGGCTCAGAGTCTCTGATTTGATATCAAGCTCTTTGATCCATTTTGAGTTAACTTTTGTGCGTGGAGAGAGAAAGGGATTCAGTTTCATTTTGTTGCATACGGATTTCCAGTTTTCCCAGCACCATTTGTTGAAGATACTATCCTTTCTCCATTGCATGCTTTTAGCCCCTTTATCAAATATAAGAAAGATGTAATTTTGTGGATTGGTCTCTGTGTCCTCTATTCTGTACCATTGATCCACCCACCTGTTTTGGTACCAGTATCATGCTGTTTTTGTTACTATTGCTCTGCAGTATAGTTCGAAATCTGGTATCACTATACCACCTGACTCACACTTCCTGCTTAGAATTGCTTTTGCTATTCTGGGTTTTTTGTTTTTCCATATGAATTTCATAATTGCTTTATCTATTTCTACAAGAAATGCCCTTGGGATTTTGATTGGCATTGCATTAAATCTATAGAGAACTTTGGGTAATACCACCATTTTGATGATGTTAGTTCTTCCTATCCATGAACAGGGTATATTTTTCCATCTTCTAACGTGTTCTTCTATTTCTCTCTTTATCGTTTTATAGTTTTCATTGTATAAATCTTTAACCTCTTTTGTTAGGTTGATTCCCAAGTATTTTATTTATTTATATTTTTTTTTTGGTGATATTGTGAATGGGATGGTTGTCCTCATTTCCATTTCAGAAGATTTGTCACTGATATACAGGAATGCCTTTGATTTATGCAGGTTGATTTTATATCCTGCCACTTTGCGAGGAATGCCTTTGATTTATGTCTGCCATTTTTCTGATGTTTAGAGGTAGGATTAGTGTTAATGTCAGAGTCAGTGTCAGGGTTAGTTGTAGGGTTCGGCTTAAAACTCGAATTAAGTTTAGGGTTAGGGGTAGGTGTATGATTAGTATTTAGTTTAGTTTAAGGTTTAGGGATAGAGCTTAAGGCTCAGTTTTTCTTAGGGATAGGGCTAGGATTAGGACTAGTATTAGGATTAGTGTTAGGGTTAGGGATAGTGTTAGGGTTAGGCTTAGGCTTCGGTTCAGGGTTTGATTTAGAGATATATCATGATCTAAGATTAGTGCTTGGGATATGCATAGGGCAAGGTTTAGGACTAAGTTTAGGACTAGGGTTAGGGTTACATTAAGGGATAGGTTTAGAACTAGTGATAGGGCTTGTGTGAGAGTTACATTTATCTTTAAGTCTAGGGTTATAGTTAGGTTTAAAGATATGGTGAAACTAAGGCTAAGACTAGGGCTATGGTTAGTATTGGGGTTAGAGATAGGGTTAGTGTTAGGATTAATCTAGGTTTAGGGCTAGGATAAGGGTTGGGGTTTTTGTTAGGGTTAGGGCTAGGATTAGGTCTAGGGCTAATGTCAGGTGTGGGTTACAGTTGAGAAGAGGACAATTTTAGGATTAGGTTTATGGGTAGGTCTAGATTATGGCTTAGGTTTAGGGTAAAGTGTCAGGATTTGAGCTAGGGAAATTATTAGGGTCAGGATCAGATTAGAGTTTTGTTGAGGTTAGGGTTTAGGGCTAGGGATAAAATAAGCATTAGGGTCAGCGTTAGTGTAATGATAGGTTTTTGTTTTCAGGTTAGGTTTATGGAAATTTATAGGATTAGGTTCAGCGATAGGGTTTGTGTTAAGCCTAGGGTTAGCGTTAAAGTAAGGGTAATTGTTAGGATCATAGATAGAGTTAGATATAAGTTTAGGGCTAGGGTTATGGTAAGGAATAGGTCTTGAGTTAGGGTTAGGGTTAGGGTTAGAACTAGGGTTAGTGTTAGGGTTATGTTTGGCATAAGGGATAAGTTTTGAGCTAGGGTTAGGGATAAGGTAAGGGTTAGGTTTAGATTTAGGTCTAGGGATAAGATTAGAATATAGCTAGGGTTAGGATTGGATTAGGGCTAGCATCATCATTAGGGGTAGGGGTAGGTTTAGAGTAATGGATATGATTAGATGTAGGCATAGGGTCATGGTTAGTGTTAGATTGAGGTTTAGGTTTAGGGTTATGGCTATGGTTATATTTACGTTTATGGTAAGGTTTAGAATTGAGCTACAGTTAGGTCTATGGCAAGTGAGAGGTTTAGGGTTAGGTCTAGGTTTAGTTTTTTAATTAGGTTTAGGATTAGGGTTAGGCCTAGTGTTATCAATAAGTTTAGGGGTAGTTTTAGGGTAATGGGTAGGTTTAGAACTAGGTTTAGGGTTAGGGTTAAGTTAAGGATTAGGGCTAGTGCTAGGAGTATATTTAGGGATAGGTGTAGGTTTATGTTTAGGATAAGGGTCAGGCTTTGAGCTAGGGTTAAGACTAATCAAGTGTTAGGTTATGGTTAGGGTTAGGGTTAGGTTTAGTGTTATGCTTAGGCCTAGGATTAGTTCTAGGTTTTGTGTTAAGTTTAGGCCTAGGGTTAGTGATGTAGGATCTAGGGTTATGATTAGGGCTAGTTTGAAGATTTGGATTTTGGCTAGGTCTAATGTTAGGTTTAGATTTTTGGTTAGGGTCAGGTTTAGAGTTAAGTTTACTCTTAAAGGCAGGGTCAGTGTTTGTGTTTGAGTTAGAGTTAGGGTTAAGGCCAGAATTAGAACTAGGTTTAGGTCTATGGGTAGGGTTAATATTTGTGTTAGGTTAAGGGTCATTTTAAGGGCTAGGTATAGGTTTTTGTTTAGGTCTAGCGCTAGAGTTAAGGCTAGTTTTAGGATTTGGTTTAGGTCTAGGTCTAGTGTTATGGTTTGTTCTAGGGTTAGGGACAGGTTTAGACCTAGGGTTAGTGTTAGGGTGAAAATAATGCTCAGGGTGTTGGAATAGGGTTAGAGCTAGAGTGAGGGTAGGGTTATCACCATTAATAGCATTAGGGATTTGGCTAGCTTAAGGATTAGGGATAGGTCTAGGGTTGTCATTAGGGTTAGTGTTTTGCTTTGGGTAAGGGATAGGCTTGCAGCTAGGGTCAGGGCTACAGTTAGGTTTAGGGTTAGGGTTTAATCTAGGTTTAGGACTCAGATTAGGGATAAATTTGTGTCATGGTTAAGGCTAATGTTATGGCAATGAATAATGTAAGAACTAGGTTACAATTAGGGTTAGGGGTAAGGGTAGGTCTAGTGTTAGGGTTAGGTTTAATGTTAGGATGATATTTGTAGCTAGGTTAATATTAGGATATGACTCAGAGACAGTGTTAGTTTTAGGGTTAGGTTTAGGACTCAAGTAAGTTCTAGGATTACTTTTAGGGTTCAGTTTAAGTTGAGGGTGGTCTTTAGAGCTAGGGTGATTGTTAGGATATGAGTCAGCTTCAGGGTTAGTTTTAAGGTTAGGGTTATGACTCGAATTAAGGCTAGGGTTACTGTTAGTGTTTGGTTTAAGTTTAGGGTGGTGTTTAGACCTAGGGTGAGTTTTAGAATATGATTCGAGGTCAGGGTTAGTTTAAGGTTATGGTTAGGACTCGAATTAGGGCTAGGGTAAGTCTAGGTGTAGTGATAGGGTTTGGTTTTAAGTTAAGGTTTAACATAGGACTATTACTCAGTTTTTTTAGAAAGAGAGAGAGAGAGAGAGAGTGAGAGAATTTTAAAATATTTTTTATTTTTTAGTATTTGGTGGACAAAACATCTTTATTTTAATCATATTTTCATTGTTGCTGAGGATCGAACCCAGCACCCAGTGCATGCCAGGTGAATGCGCTATCGCCTGAGCCACATTCTCAGCACCTATTGCTCAGTTTTGTTTTAGCCCTATCTTATATGATTAGCATTAGGATTAGGGCTAGTGTTTCTGTTAGGCTTAGGCTTAGGGTTAGGTTAAGACTTGGAGTTAGGGTTAGATCTAGTGTTAAGGCTATGTCTAAGGATAGGGCAAGGGTTAGGGCTAGGTTTAGGGTTATGGTAAATGATAGGGATAGAACTAGGGATAAGGCTAGGGTGGGAGTTAGAGCTAGTCCTAGGGCTAGGGTTATGGTTAGTTTTAGGGATAGGGCTAAATCAGGGCAAGAATTAGAACAAGGGTTAGTGTTAAGGTTAGGCCTAGCATTAGGGCTACGTTAAGGTTAAGTTTAGGGTAAGAGATGTGTTATAGCTAGGTTTAGAGGTAGATAGAGTTTTAGAATTAGGATTAGGGCTAGGGTTATGATTAGAGTTATGATTAAGGCTAGGTTTAGGGCTAAGATGACTGCTATGGTTTGTTATAGGGTTAGGTCTAGAATTAGGGCTAGGGATAATGTCAGGTCTAGTGTTACAGTTAGGAGTAGATTTAGGATTAGGTCTATATCTTTGTCTAGGGTAACTGTTAAGTTTAGGATAAGGGTCAGTTTTAGAGCTGGGGTATTTTTAGGTTCAAGGTCAGGGTTATGGTTTGTATTAGGTTAAGATTTAGGGATAGGGCTCAAATGAGCATTAGGGTTAGATTTAGGATTACGGTAATGAATAGGGTTAGGTTTAGGGTTCATGGTAGGTTTAGGGTGATGGAGAGATTTAGGTTTTGTGATAGGGTTAGGGTTAGGCCTAGGGTTAGCATTAGGAACAGGGTTATCATAAGGTTAATGTATAGGTTTAGGGTTAGGGTTAGGACTAGGGTTAGGGTTGTTGTTAGGGATTAGGCCAGGGTTATGTTTAGGCCAAAGGTTAGGCTCAGAGCTATGGTTAGGTTTAAGATGAGGGTTAGGCTTAGGATTAGGGATAGGTTTAGGGTTAGGGTTATGCTTATGGTGAGTTTAGGCATTGGATTATGGCTAGCTTTTGTTTTAGGTTTAGATCTAGAGTTAGTGCTATGGGTAATGTAAGATATAGAGTTCTAATTAGGGTTAGTTTTAGGGTTAGGGTTATGGCTAGTTCTAGTGTTAGGTTTAGATTTTGGTTTAGAGTCATTTTTAGAGCTAGGTTTAGTGTTAGTGTCAGGGTCAGTGTTCAGATTAGAGTTCGGGTGAAAGCCAGAATCAGGAGTAGGATTAGTTCTGGGGGTAGTGTTATTGTTTGGTTTAGGTTAGGGTTATTTTTAAGGCTAGGACTAAGTTTTTGTTTAGGGCTAGGGCTAGAGTTATTGCTATTTTTAGGATTAGGTTTAGGTCTGGGGTAGTGTTAGCATTAGGTTTAGGTAAAAGTTTACTGGTAGGGCTAGTTTCAGGGTTCAGTTTTGGGTTAGCGTCAGGTTTAGACCTATAATTAATGTTATGGTCAGAATAAGGGTGAAGTTTAGGGTTAGGTTTCCGGTTAGGTTTAGAGCTAGAATGAGGGCTAGAGTTTGGACTAGTAATAGGGTTAGTGTTTGATTTAGGCTAAGGATTATGATTAGGACTAGGGTTAGCATTATGGATAGGGTTTGGCTTAGGATAAGAGATACGGTTAGAGCTAGGCTTAGAGCTAGGATTATTGTTAGGTTTAGGGTTAGGATTAGGGTTAAATCTAGTTCTCGGGCTCAGATTAGGGCTATTTTTGTTTTGTGGTTAGGGCTAGGGTTAGGACTATAGCTAATGCAAGAACTAGGGTTATCATTAGGGTTAGTTTTAGGGTTAGGTTTTGGGCTAGGAATGGTGTTAGCATTTGCTTTATGGTTAGGGTGATATATAGTGCTAGGGTTAGTGTTTGGATATGAGTCAGGGTTAAGAGTTAGTTTTAGTCCAAGGACTCAAATATGACCTCGAGATATGGCTAGTTTTAGGGTTAGGTTTTGGTTTAGGTTAGGTTTAGGGTTAGGGTAATGGCTCAGTTTTTTTTTAGGGCTAGGGCTAGTGTTAGTGTTAGTTTTATGATTAGAGATAGTGTTCAGCTAGTGGTAGGGTGAGGTTTAGGCTTAAGGTTAGGGTTAGATTTAGAGTTTATAACCATAATTTAGAGTTATGGTTATATCTAGGATTAGGACTAAGGTTAGGGCTAGTGTTAGGGTTATGGTAATGGACAGGTTTAGAAATAGAAATAGGGATAGGTTGAGAGTTAGAGTTGTCTTAGGGCTGATTTAGGGATTTGCTTAGGGTTAGGGCTAAATTAGGGCTAGATTAGCGCTAGGTTTAGTGTTAGGGTTAGGCCCATGGTTAGGGCTAGAATTAGGGTTAGGGTTAGTGTTAGGGTTATGGTTAGTTTTAGGGGAAGGGATGAGATTATGGCTAGGTTCAGGGCTAGCCTGAGGTTTAAAATTAGGTATAGAAATAGGATAAGTGTTTGGGTTAGGATTAAGGCTAGGTTTAGGGCTAGGATGAGGGCAAGGGTTTGTGTTAGGGTTAGAGCTAGGATTAGAGCTAGGGCTAATGTCAGGTCTAGGATTATGGTTAGGAATAGTGTTAACTTTCGGTTTATGGCTAGGTCTAGTGGAAAGTTAGGATTAGGGTAAATGTCAGGTTTAGATCTAGGTGTATTATTATGGTCAGAGTCTGGTTTAGGTTTTGTTTTAGGATAAAGTTTAGGGTTAGGGCTCAAATTAGGATTAGGGCTATGGTTAAAGCAATGGATAGTGTTAGTGTTAGCGATAGGATTAGGCTTAGGCCTAGGGTTAGCATTTGGGTTAGGTTTATGTTTAGGGTAAAGGAGAGGGTTAGTGCTAGTGCTAGGGCTTGTGTTAATGTTAGGATTTTGGCTAGGTTTAGAGATAGGCCTAGGGTTATTGTTAGTGTTAGGTTGAGCGGAAGTGTTAGGGTTTGAGTTAGAGTTAGGGCTACGGTGAGGGTTTGATTTAGAGTCAGGGCTATGGTTAGGGTTAGTGTTAGGGTTAAGGCTTGGGTTAGCATTAGGGTTAGGGTTATGTTTAAGGTAATGGATAGAGTTTGTACTAGGATTTATGTGATGTTACAGTTAGGATTAGGGCTAGCTTTAGGGTTAGTTTGAGGGTTAGGTCTATTGTTATGACTGGGATAAGAATTAGAATTTGAGTAGGTTTAGGGCTGGAGCCAGTGTTAGGGTTAAGTTTAGTGCTAGTGATAGAGTTAGGGTTATGCTTAGGTCTAGGTTTAGGGCTAGGATTAGGATTAGGTTGTGTGTGAGGTTTAGGGGTAGTGTTAGGTGTATGGGTAATGTAAGAGCTAGGGTTATGTTTATGGGTAGATTTAGGATTTGTCTAATGTTAGTGTTAGTTTTTCAGTTAGGTTAAGTTTTAGAGCTAGGGTTTATGTTAAGGTAAGTGTCTAGGGTTAAGACTAGGGTTATGGTTACACATAGATTTAGGGTTATGTTTATGGTTATGTCTAGTGTAAGGGTTAGATTTAAGGTAAGGGTCAAGTTTAGAGCTTGATGTATTATTAAGGTCAGGGTATGGCTTACGGTTCAGTTTAGGTTAAAGTTTAGGTTTAGGGCTTTAATTAGCATTAGTATTAGAGTTAGGGTTGGGGTAATGAATGGGCTTAAGATTAGAGTACAGAATATGGATAGGTTTATAGATTGTGATAGTGTTAGGGTTAAGCCTTGGGTTAGAATTAGGGTTAGGATTATGTTTAGGGTAATGGATAGGATTAAACCTAAGGTTAGGGCTAGGGTTATGGTTAGGATTGGGCTAGGGTTAGGGTAGTGTATAGAATTAGTGCTATGGTTAGAACTATGGTTAAGGGTAAGATTAGGGCTAGGGTTAGGTTAGGGTTTGGGATAGGGCTAGGGTTATGTTTTGGGTAAAGTTTAGGCTTTTACCTAGGGTTAGTTCTAAAGGGAAGCATAGGGTTAGGGATAGGGCTTCAGTTAGTTTAGGGTTACACTTAGGGCTAGGTTTAGGCCTAGGATTAGGGCTCAGTTTTGTGTTATTTTAGGCCTAGGCTTAGAACTATGGGTAGGTAAGAGCTAGGATTATGATTAGGGCTAGTTTTAGGATTAAGGTTTCAGCGAGGTGTACTGTTAGGTTTATGTTTTGAGTTAGGGTGAGCTTTGGAGCTAGATTTATGTTAGGTTCAGTGTCAGTGCTCATGTTAGAGTGAGTTTTGGGGTTAGTGCAAGAATTAATACTAGGGTTAGGTGTAGAATTAGGGTTAGTGTTTGGTTTATGGTAAGGATGATATTTAGGGTTAGGGCAAGGTTGTGGTTCAGGTCTAGGAATAGAATTATGGCTAGATTTAGGATTAGGTTTAGGTCTAAGACACTTGTAAGGTTTAGGTTTAGGTATAGGATTACCAGTAGGGCTTATGTTAGGATTCGGGTTCGGGTTAGGGTCAGGTTTAGACCTACGGTTAATGTTAGAGTCAGTATAAGTTTCAGGGTAAGGACTAAGGTTTGGGTTATGGTTAGAGCTTGAATGACGGCTAGGGTTATGACTAATAATAGGGTTAGGATTTTGGTTAGGCTATGGATTAGGGTTAGGACTAACGTTAGCATTATGTTTATGGTTTAGCATAAGGTAACAAATAAGACAATAACAAGGGTTAGGGAAGGGTTAGGGAGTGGCTTATGGCTAGGGTTAGTGTTAGGGTTAAAGCTAGGGTTAGTGCTTGGATTAGGGCAAGGTTTGGGGTTAGGTTATGGCTAGTGTTAAGGCTACAGCTTATGTACAATCTAGGGTATGATTAGGGCCAGTTTTGGGGTTAGTCTTAAGGCTAGGCCAAGTGTTAAGATTAGGGTTATTGTTAGCATGATGTTTAGAGCTAGAGTTTTGTTAGGGTCAGGATCAGTGTTCAGGTTAGAGTTAGCTTTATGGTTAAAGACAGAATTATCACTAGGGTTAGGTATAGGGGTAGGGTTAGTGTTTTGGTTAGGTTAAGGTTTATTATTGGGGCTAGGGCTAGGTTTTTGTTTATGTCCAGAGGTAGAGATATGGCTAGATTTAGGTTTAGGTTTAGATCTAGGGCTAGTATTAGGGTTAGGTTAAGAATAGGTTTATTTCTAGTGCTGTGTAAGGGTTCAGTATAGGGTTAGCATCAGGTTTATACCTATGGTTACCATTAGAGTCAGAATAAGTGTCAGGTTTGAGTTATGGTTAGAACTAGAACGAGGGCTAGGTTTAGGACTAGTAATAGAATTAGGTTTAGGACTAGTGTTAGACCTAGGGTTAGGGCTACATTTAGGGTAGTGTTAGGGCTAGTGTTATGATTAGGTTTAGTGTTAAAGCTAGAGTTAGGTTTCAGATTATGGCTAAATTTTGGTTAGAGTTAGGGCTAGGTTTAGAGTTACTGCCAGTGTGTCAGTAGAGTTACTATTTGGGCTCTTGTAAGATTGCGGTTAGGACTAGGTCTAGTGTTAGGGTTTGGTTAATATTAGGGTGATGTTTAGAGCTAGGGTTGGTATTAGGGGTCAAAATTAAGGTCAGGGGTAGTTTTAGGGTTAGGATTTTGACTCGAATTAGGGCTAGGGTTAGGCCTAGGTGTAGAGTTAGGTTTTGGTTTAGGTTAAGCTTTAAAGTTAAGGCTATGGCTCGGTTTTGTTTTAGGGCTAGGGCAATGGTTAGGGTTAGTTTTAAGATTAGCATTAGGTTTAGAACTAGTGTA
Organism: Spermophilus dauricus; assembly: GCA_002406435.1. NCBI lineage: Eukaryota > Metazoa > Chordata > Mammalia > Rodentia > Sciuridae > Spermophilus > Spermophilus dauricus. The sequence goes on along the minus strand of KZ295817.1, from coordinate 34,985 downwards.
GTAATCCTAACTCTAAATCTAACTCTAAACCTAAGACTAACACTAGAAATAAACCTAATCCTAAACCTAACCATAACACTAGTCTTAGGTTTAGAGTTAGTTTTAGAGTTAGGATTAGATCTAGGTAAGGTCTAGAGTTAAGGATATGGCTAGTGTTAGTTCTAGATTTATAGCTAGGATTAGGGTTAGGATTAAAATAGGGTTAGAACTAGGGATAGGGCTAGGGCGAGTGTGAGAATTAGTTTTAGGTCTAGACTTAGAGTTTGGTTACATATAGCGCTTAATTAGGGCTAGAAATAGGGCTAGGTTTATGTTTATGTTTAGGCCTAGGGTTAGTTTGGGGCTTAGGGTTAGGTTTAGTATAAACAATGTGATTAGAGTTAGGTTTAGGGCTAGGACGAATATTAGAATTAGGGTTAGGGCTAGGGTTTCATTAGAGAGATGATTAAGGCTAGGGTAAGGGCTAGAATGAGGGCTAGGGTTTGTGTTTTGGTTACAGCAAGGATTAGTGTTAGGGCAAATGTTAGTCCTAGGGTTACGGTTAGGGATAGTTTTAGGGTTAGGTTTATGGTTATGTTTAGTGTAAGGGTTAGATTTAGGGTAATGCTCAAATTTAGAGCTAAGGGTATTATTAGTGTCAGGGTCATGTTTAGGGTTTTGTTTATGTTAGGGTTTAGGGTTAGGGCTCAAATTAGCATGAGAGTTTTGGTTAGGGTAATGATAGGTTTATGTTTAGGCTTCAGGTAAGTTTTAGCATAATGGATAGGGTTACTCTTAGTCATAGGGTTAGATTTAGGCCTAGAATTAGCATTTGAATTAGGGCTATGTTTAGGGTAATTGATAGTATTAGAGCTAAGTTTATGGCTATAGTTCTGGATAGGATTATGTCTAGGGGTAGAGTTAGGGTTAGGTTTAGGGCTATGTTCTGTGTTAAGGTTAAGGCTAGGATTACAGCTAGGGCAAATATCAGGTCTATGGTTACATTATGAATAGTTTTAGGGTTAGGTTTATGGTTAGGTCTAGTATAAGGGTTAGGTTTATACGTAGGGGCAGGGTTAGAGCTAGTTATATTATTAAGGTAAGGGTCAGAGTTAGGGTTTGGTTTAGGTAAATTTAGGATTAGGGCTCAAATTAGCATTAGAGTTAGGGTTAGGATAGTGATAGCGTTAGGTTTAGGGTTCAGGTTAAGCTTAGTTTAATTAATAAGGTTAAGGTTAGCAATAAGTTTAGGGTTAGGCCTAGGGTTACCATTAGGGTTATGGTTATGTTTAGGGTAATGAATAGGTTTAGAGCTAGTCATAAGTCTAGGGTTATGGTTAGGATTTTGGCTAGGGTTAGGGTAAGGTTTAGGGGTAGATTTTGGGTTAGGGTTAGTTTTAAAAGTAGGGTTAAGTCTTATATAAGGGTTAGGTTTTGGGTTTGGATAGGGCTAGGGTTAGGGCTATGGCTAATGTATGAACTAGTATTACAATTAATGCCAGTTTTAGGGTTAGGGTTAGGGTGATGTTTAGAGCAATGATTATATTTAGGATCAGGGTCAGGGTCAGGAATACTTTTAGTGTTATGTTTAGGACTCAAATTAGGGCTAAAGTTAGTGCTAAGTATAGGGTTAGTTTTTGGTTTAGGTTAAGGGTTATGGTTAGGGCTATGGCTCAGTTTTGTTTTAGGGCTAGGGCTAGGGTTAAGGCTAGATTTTGGATTAGTGTCAGGGTTAGGGTAGTGTTAGAGTGAAGTTTAGACTTAGTGTTAGGGTTATATTTAGAGTTAGGGTTGATCTAGACTTAGGGCTCGTGCTAGGGTTACAGCTACGGTTAGGGTTATGGTAAGGAATATGGTTAGAACTAGAAATACGTCTAGGGTGATAATTAGATTTATTCTTAGGAATAGATTTAGGGTGAGGGTTAGGGCTAATTTAGGGCTAGGATTAGGACTAGGGTTAGTGTTGGTGTTAACCCTAGGGGTTGGGCTAGGGTTAGGGTTAGCAGTGTTGTTAGGGTTAAGTTTAGAGTAATAGGTGAGGTTATAGCTATGTTTAGGGCTAGGGTGAGGGTTAGAATTAGGATTAGGCCTAGAGTTATGGTTCAGTTTAGGATTAAGGCTAGGATTAGGGCTAGTATGAAGGGTAGGTTTTCTGATAGTGTTAGGGCTATGACTCATGCTAGGGATAATACCAGGTCTAGGTTTATGGTTAAGGAAATTTTAGGGTTAGGTTATGGCTAGGTCTAGTGTAAGGGTTAGGTTTATGTTAAAGGTCCGCTTTAAAGAGAGAATTATTATTTGTGTCACAGTCAGGGTCAGGGTTAGCGTTTGGTTTACATTAAGGTTAAGGGGTTAGGACTCAAATTAGCATTAGGGTGAGGTTTAGAGTTAAGGTAATGGAAGGGTTTACTTTAGGTTTTAGTTATGGTTTAAGGTAATGGATGCGTTAGGTTTTAGAGATCGGGTTAGGTTTAGCATTAGGGTTAGGATTATGTTTAGTGTAATGGATAATTTTAGAGTTGGTTTAGGGCTAAGTTATGGTTTGGATAAAGTCTAGGATTAGGGTTAGGTTTAGAGATAGGTCTAGGGTTTGGTTTAGGGTAAGTGTTAGGGTTAAGCTAAGTGTTAGTTTAGGGTTAAGGTTATGGTTATGTTAGGATAAGGGTTAATGTTTGAGCTAGGGTTAGGGCTAATGTGAGGTTTAGGTTTAGGTTCACTTCTGAGTTCATGATTATGGTTAAAGTTAGGTTTAGTGTTAGCGATAGGGTTTTAATTAGGGTTAATTTAGGGTAATGGATATAGTTAAAGCTGAAGTTTGGGCTAGGGTTAAGGTTGGGATTAGGGCTAGGGTTAGGATTAGGATTTAGGATAGGGCTAGGGTTATATTTAGTGTAAGGGTTAGGCTTTGAGCTAGGGTTTCTTCTAAGGAGAGGTTTAGGTTTAGAGTTAGGCTTAGGGATAGGGCTAGACTTAGGTTTATGCTTAGAGCTAAGCTTAGGCCTAGGACTAGCTCTAGATTTTGTGTTAGGTTTAGGGCTAGAGTTAAGACTCTGGGTAATATAAAAGCTAGGGTTATGTTTAGGGCTAGTTTTAGGTTTAGGGTTATAGATAGGTCTAGTGTTAGATTAAGGTTTTGGGTTAGTGTCAGGTTCAAAGTTTGTTTAAGTGTTAGAATCAAGGTCAGTGTTCGGGATAGGGTTAGGTTTAGTGTTAGAGCCAGAATTAGGACTAGGGTTAGGTCTAGGGATAGTGTAAGTATTTGGTTAAGGTTAAGGTTTAGTGTTAGGGCTAGTGCTTGGATTTTGTTAGGTCTAGGGCTAGGATTTATAGCTATATTTAGGATTATCTGTGTGTCTAGGTCTAGTGTTAGGCTTAAATATAGATATAGGGTTACCCTTAGGGCTAGTGTTAGGTTTTGGTTTAGGATTTGGGTCAGGATTAGACCTAGGGTTACTTTTAGGGTCAGATCAGGGTCAGCTTTAGGGTTAGAACTAGAATGAGGGCTAGGGTTAGGACTAGTAATACTGTTAGTGTTTAAGTTAGGCTAAGGATTAGGGTTAGGACAAGGGTTACCATTTGGTTTAGGGTTTGGCTTAGGGTAAGGGATAGGGTTAGAGCTAGGGTTAGGGTTAAGATTAGGGCTTCAGCTAGCGTTAGGACTAAAATTAGGGGTAGAATTTGTGTTAGTGTTAGGGCTAGGGTTATGACACGACTAATGTATGAACTAGGGTTACAATTAAGGCTAGTTTTAGGGTTACAGTTAAGGCTAGGTCTAGTGTTAGGGTTAATTTAAGTTAGGGTAATGATTAGAGCTAGGATTAATATTATGGTCAGCCTTAGGGTGAGAGTAATTTTTAGAGTTAGAGTTAGGGCTAGGTGTAAGTTTTGGGTTTGGTTTAGGATAAGAGTTTGGGTTAGGGATATGGCTTCGTTTGGTTTTATGGCTAGGACCAGGGTAGGGTAAGTTTTAGGATTAGCATTATGGTTAGGGGTAGTGTTAGGGTTTGGTTTGGCTTATGATTACAGTTAAATTTAGAGTTAAGTTTAGATTTTGAGTTAGGTTTAGATCTAGAGTTAGGATAGGGCTAAGGATAGAACTAGGGCTAGGGCTAGGGCAAAAGTTATAGTGTTAGGGCTAGGGTTAGTGTCAGGATAAAATTAATTTAGGGCTAGGATTAGTGCTATGCTTAGTGTTAGTATTAGGCCTAGTGTTAGGGAGTGAGTTAGGATTAGGTTTAGGGTTATGGTTAGGTTTATGGTAAAGGATGGCCTTATACATATGTTTAGGTCTATGGTGAGTGTTAGGGTTAGGGGTCGGGTTATGGTTCGGGATAGGATTAAGGCTAGGTTTAGGGCTAGGATTACGGTTAGGGATAATTTGAGGTCTAGGTTTACTGTTAAAGGTAGTTTAAGATTAGGTTTATGGTTACGCCTTGTGTAAGCATTAGGTTTAGAATTTGGGTCAGGTTGAGAGCTAAAGGTATTATTAGGGTCATGGTCATGATTAATGTTTTGGATAGATTAAGGTTTAAATTTACGAATCAAATTAGCATTAAGGATAGCATCAGCATAATGATAGGATTAGGTTTAGGTTTCAGGTTAGATTTAGGGTAATGGATAGGGTGAATATTAGGGATAGGGTTAGGTTTAGGCCTAGGGTTTGCATTAGGGTTAGGGTAATGGTTAGGGTAATGGATAGGGTTAGAGCTGGTGTTACAGCTAGGGTTATGGTTACAATTACTCATAGGGTTAATGTTAGGTTTAGGGTTAAATCTAGGATTAGGGCTCGGAATAGGGCTATGATTTGGGTTAAGTTAGGGCTACTTTAGGCTTACAGCTAATGTAAGTACTGTGGTTATGATTAGGACTAACTTTACTGTTAGAGGTTAGGACTAGGTCTAGTGTTAGGTTTAGGTTTAGGGTTAGGGTGATGTTTAGACCTAGGGTTAATGTTAAGTTCAGAGTCAGGGTGAGGGTTAGTTTAGGGTTCAGCTTTAAGTCTTGAATTATTGCTAGGATTAGGGCTAGGTTTAGGATTAGGGTTTGGTTTACATTAAAGATTAGGTTTAGGTCTATGGCTTGATTTATTTTTAGAGCTAGGGCTAGAGTTAGGGCTTGGGTTAGTATTAGACTTAGGCTATTGTTAGAGTTAGATTTAGAGTTAGGGTAAGATCTAAGGTTATGGCCAGGGATATGAATAGGGCTAGGGTTAGACCTATGGTTCAGGCTAGGATTAGGCTTCCAGTAAAGTAGAGGGTTAGAACTAGAGTTAGGGCTAGTGTGAGAGTTAGAGTTAGTCTTTGGGCTAGGGTTAGGGTTAGGGTTAGGGATAGGGCTAAATTTGGGCTAAGATTAGGCCTATGGTTAGTGTTAAGGTTAAGCCTAGGGTTATGATTAGGGTTATAATTAAGGCTATGTTTAGGGCTAGGATAAGGATTAGGGTTTGTGCTAGGGTTAGGGCTAGGATTATAGCTAGGGCTAAAGTCAGGTCTAGGTTATGGTTAGGAACAGTTTTATGGTTAGGTTCATGGCTAAGTCTAGTGTAAGGGTTAAGTATAGGGTAATAGTCAGGTTTAGAGCTAAGGGAATTATTAATGTCAGGGTCAGTGTTTGGCTTTGGTTTAGATTTGAGTTTAGGGTTAGGGCTCTAATTAGCAGTAGGGTTAGCATTAGGGTAATGATAAGTTTAGGTTTAGGGTTCAGGTTAGGTTTAGGGTAATTGAAAGTTTGGGGGATAGTGATAGGGTTAGGGTTAGTCCTAGGGTTACATTAGCATAAGGGGAAGGTTTAGGGTAATGGATACAGTTACAGTGAAGGTTATGGCTAGGGTTATGGTTGGGATTAGTTCTTGAGTTAGGGTTAGGATGAGGGTTAGAACTAGGGTTAGTTTTAGGGTTAGGTTTAATGTAAGGGTTAGGTTCTGAGCTATGGTTAGGGCTAGGCTGGAAGTTATCTTCAGTGTTAGTTCTAGGAATAGGATTACCATAGGTTTTGGGTTATAGTTAGGGTTAAAGTTAGACATAGGATTAGGGTTAGGGTCAGAATAAGGGTCAGGGTTAGGGTTAGAATTTGGGATATGGTTAGAGCTAGAATGAGAGCTAGGGTTAGGGCTATTAATAGAGTTAGGGTTTTGGTTAGCCTAAGGATTAGGGATAGGTATAGGGTTACCCTTAGGTTTAGGGGTTTGCTTAGGGTAAGAAATTGGTTTAGAGCTAGGTTTAGGGATATTGTTAGGGTTAGAATTAGGGTTAAATCTAGGTTTAGGGCTCAGATTAGAGGTAGTGTTTGTGTTAGGGTTAGGGATAGGATTAGGACCACGGCTAACGTAAGAACTGTGGTTAAATTTAGTTTAATTTTAGTATTATAGTTAGGTTTAGTGTTAGGGTTAAGTTTAAGTTTAGGGTGATATTTATAGCTAGGGTTTGTGTTAGGATAAGAGTCAGGTCAGTGTTCATTTTAGGGTTAGGGATAGGATTCGAATTATTGGTAGGGTTATTCTTAGCATTCAGTTTAAGGTGAGTTCGGTGTTTAGAGCTAGTGTGAGTGTTAAGATATACGTCTGATCAGTGTTAGTTTTAAAGATAGTGTTAGAACTCAGATTAGGGCTAGGGATAGGTCTAAGTTTAGTGTTAGGGTTTGGTTTAAGTTAATTTTTAGGATTAGGGCTTTTGCTTGATTTTGGTTTAATCCTAAGGTTAGGTTTAGGAATAGTGTAAGTGTTAGGGTTAGATTTGCAGTTAGGGTTAGATCTAGGGTTAGGGCTTGGACTTAGGATAGGTCAAGGGTTAGGGCCAGGGATACGGTTATGGTAAGGGATAGGGTTAGAACTAGGGATAGGTATAGGCTGAGATTTAGAGTCTTTGCGCTAGGGTTAGTGTTAGGTTAGAAAATAGAGCTAAATTAGTGCTAGGATTAGGGTTAGGTTTATTGTTTGGCTTAAGCCTAGATTTAGGGTTAGGGTTAGGTTTAAGTTCAGGGTAAGAAATGGCATTATAGCTAGGTATCAATGTACGGTGAGTGTTAAAATTTGGGTTAGGTTTAGGGTTCAGGTTAGGGTTATGATTAAAGGTAGGTGTAGTGCTAGGATTAGGGCTAGGGTTGTTTTAGGTTTAGGACTAGGATTAGGGCTAGAGCTAATTTCAGGTCCAGAATTATGTTTAAAGATAGTTTTAGGGTTACGATTATGGCTAAGTCTAGGGTAAGGGTTATGTGTGTGGTTATGTACAAGTTTAAAGCTAGAGGTTTTATTAGAGTCAAGGTAAGTTTTAGGGTTTGGGATAGGTTAAGGTTTAAAGTTAGGGCTTGAATTAGTGTTAGTGTTAGTGTTAGGGTAATGATAGGGTTAGGTTTAGGTTCAGGTTAGGTTCATGGTAATAGATTGGGTTAAGATTAGGGTTCATGCCTTAGGTAAGCATTAGGGTTATGATTTTGGTTATGGTAGTGGATAGAGTTGGAGATGAGTTTAGAGCTCAGTTTGTGGTTATGAATAGGGCTAGGGTTAAAGCTAAGATTAGGGCTAGGTTTGGCTTAAGTTAGGGATAGAATTAGGGTTAGGGCTAATGTAAGTACTATGGTGATGTTTAGGGCTAGTTGTAGGGTTTTAGGGCTAGAATTAGTGTTAGGGTTAATTTTAGGTTTAGGGTGATATTTAAAGCTACTAGTGTTAGGGTCAGTGTCAGGTTCATGGTTAGTTTAAGGGTTCGGCTTAGAACTCATATGAGGGCTAGGGTTCGGGCTAGGTTTAGAGTTTGGTTTAGGTTAAGGTTTAGGGTTATATCTATAGCTAGGTTTTGCTTCAGGGCTTGGGCTAGGGTTAGGGCTAGTTTTAGGATTAGTGTTATGGTTTGGGCTAGTGTTAGGGTTTGGCTTAGTCTTCAGTTTAGGGCTCGATTTAGAGTTAGATTTTGTCTAAGGTTAGTGCTAGGGCAAAGATTAGGGCAAGGGTTAGGGCTAGGGTTAAGGTTATGGTAAGGGATAGGGTGAGAACGAGTGAAAGACCTAATGTGAGAGTTAGAGACAGTCTTAGGACTAGTATTCAGGATAGAAATAAATTAGGGCTAAGATTAGAGCTATGATTAGTGTCAGGGTAGGCTTAGAGTTTGGGTTAGAATTGTTATTATGGCTATGTTTAGGGCTAGGATAAAGGCTAGGATTTGTGTTAGGATTAGGGCTATAATTATGGTTAGGGCTAATGTCAGGTCTAGGGTTAGAGTTAGGGATAGTTTTCGGAAAAGGTTTAAGGCTAGGTTTATTTTAAGGTTTTGGTATAAGATAAGAGTCAGGTTTAGAGCTAGAAAAATTATTAGGGCCAGGGTCAATGTTAGGGCTTAGTATAGTTTGAGTTTAGGATTATGGCTTAAATCAGAGTTAGGGTTAGTGTTAGGATAAAGATAGGTTTAGGTTTAGGGTTTAGGTTAGGTTTAGGGTAATTGATAGTTTTGGTGATAGTGATAGGTATAGGGTTAGTCTTAGGGTTAGCATTGTAATAAGGGTTATGTTTAGGAAAATGGATGCAGTTAGAGTTAAGGTTAGGACTAGGGTTATGGTTAGAATTAGGTCTTGGGTTAGGGTGAGGGTCAGCATTAGGATTAAGGCTAGGTTTACAGCTCAGATGAGGGTTTGTATTAGGGCTAGGGTTAGGATTAAGGCTAGGGCTAATGTCAGGTCTAGCATTACATTAAGGGTAGTTGTAGGGTTTGGTTATGTATAGGTCTACTGTAAGGGTTAGGTTTAGGGTTAATGTCAGGGTTAGAACTAGGTGAATTATTATGGTCAGAGTCAGGATTAGGGATTGGTTTTTGTTATAGTTTAGGGTTCAGGCTCAAATTAGCATTAGGTTTAGAATAATGGATATGGTTAGGTTTAGGGTTCAGGTTTGGTTTAAGGTTTTGAATAGCCTTAGGTATAGCTATACAGTTAGGCTTATCCCTATGGTTAGCATTTGTGTTAGGGTAAAGATAGGATTATAGCTAGAGTTAGGGCTATGTTTATGGTTAGGATTACTATTAGGGTTAGGGTTAGGGTTAGTGTTAGGCCTAGGGTTAGGGTTAGGTTTAGGGTAAGTGTTATGGCTGGAGCTAGATATAGGGCTAGGGCAAGAGTTAGGGTTAGAGCAGGTCTAGGGTAAATGTTAGGGTTAGGGCTATGCTTAGCATTAGGGTTAGGGTTAGAGTTATGGTAATGGATAGAGTTAGAGCTAGGTTTGGCCAATAATTACAGTTAAAATTAGGGTTAAAGATAGGGTTATGGATATGTCTATGTTAATGTTAGGGTTAGAATTTTGGCTCAGTTTAGAGGTAGTGTTAGGGTTAGAGTTACTTTATTCAAATTTCTTTGATAGAATCCAGAATTCATCTTTAACTAACTTTACTCTGTTTCCCAGGTTTAGGCATTTTGGTTGAACGTTTTGGTATCCAGAAGAGTTAATATTTTCATTTTACTTCATTTTGACCTATATAAGTAAATGTAAAGGGACCAGGTAATCAAACAGGGTTTACGCTAGCTGCTTGAAACTACACACACACACCCTCAATTCATTGTCGGGACACTTTGGTATGTTCTTTGTGAATGTAGGCCTAAGCTGAAGCATGCAAAAACAACTTTATCTGAGAGCCCTTTAGGAGAAAGCAGGGAATATGCATGCACTGAAATTCCTCCCATAATTATTTTGTCAGATTTTTTTTTGATACTGAGGAGGATTTATTATTTAGCTTGTCCCACAAAACTCCAATGTGGGACTTCTAAGATCAATGGTTCTCTAATCAGGTTAGGGTTAGTGTTAGGTTTGGGGTTATTGCTAGGGTTATATGTAGTGTTAGGGTTAGAGTAAGTTTTGTACAAATTTCTTTGATTCTTGAAAGGAGTCATCTTTTACCTAGCCTTAATATGCTCATCAAGTTTGGGCCATCTCATTTCAATGGTTTGCTAACAGGGACACTCTGTATTTTAAGGTTTCACTTCATTTTGACCTATATAGGTAAATAAAAATGAACATTGAAATCAAACCGGGTTGGTGCTAGCTGCTTGAATCTTCAAAGACTGAATATGTTATCTGTGGGAACTCTCTGGTTTGTTCCTTGTGAAAGTAGCCCTAAGATGAAGATTGCAAAAACAACTTTATCTGAGAACCCTTTAGCAGAAAACATAGAAATATGCAGGAACTGAAATACCACCTCAATTATTTTCTCATATTTTTTGATACTGCATAAGATACATATGATGGCTTAGACCACTAGGTTCCCCACGTTTGAAAATTCTTGGATCAACTGTTTTTCAAACAGGTTAGGGTTTGTGTTAAGGATAGTGTTAGGGCTAGTGTTAGATCTAGTATTAGGATTAGAGTTAGTTTTGTTCAAATTTCTTTGATACTGGGCAGGATTCATTTTCCTCTTATCCTTTCTATACTCCACCTGTTTGCCCCTCCTAGGTTCAATGGTTCACCATAAGAAACAGTTTGTAGTTTAATGTTTCAGTTCATTTTGTCCAATACAGGTAAAAGGAAATGGAGCTGGAAATCAAACAACATTGGTGCTAGCTGCTTGAAACTTCACACTCCATCAATTCTCTGTGAGCAATCTGTGGTTTTTTCTTGTGACAGTAGTCCTAAGCTGAAGCATGTTAAAACAACTTAATCAAGACTTCTTTAGGAGAAGTATGCATGTACTGATACACTCCATCAACTTTTTGGACAGATTTCTTTGATATTGTGCAGCATTCATCCCTTAGCTTTCCCCACTAGGCTTCCCAAGTTTGGAAATTCTAAGGTCAAAGGTTTCATAAAAAAGTTAGGATTAGGGGAAGATCTAGGATTTGAGCTAGTGTTAGGGTTAGAGTTAGTTTTATTCAAAATTCTTTGAATCTTGTCAGGATTTATCTTTGAGCTAGATTTACTCTGTTCCCCAGGTTTAGGCCTTCCCTGTTCACAGTGTGCTGTTAGGAACATTTTGTATTTTAAGATTTCACTTGATTTTTATCTATACAGGAAAGTTAATGGAGTTGAAAATCAAACAGGGTTTTTGCTAGCTGCTTGAAACTTCACACACTCCATTAGTTCTCTGTAGAGACTCTGGTATGTTCTTGAAAAAGTAGGTCTATGCTTAAGCATGCAAAAACAACTTAATCTGAGAGCCTTTTAGGAGAAAACAGGAAAATATGCATGTACTGAAATACCTCCCATAATTATTTGTCAGATTTCTTTGATGTTGGTAGGATCCATCACTTAGCTTGCCCCACAATGCTCCCCAAGTGCGGGAATTCTAACATCAGTGGTTCTCTAATCAGGTTTGGGTTAATGTTAGGTTTAGAGTTACAACTAGGTCTAGGGTTAGAGGTAATGGTAGGGTAAGAGTTAGTTTTGTTCAAATTTCTTTGATACTGAGCAGGAGTCATCTTTTATCTAGCCTTAGTATGCTCCCAAGATATGTTCTTCTCAATTCAATGGTTCACTATCATGAAAACTTTGTATTTTAAGGTTTCCCTTCATTTTGACACCCATGAGTAAGTGGAAATGGAGGTGAAAATCAAACAGGCAGCCCTTCCCCTAAACCTAACCTAAACCTAACCATAAAAATAGCACTAATCCTAGGCCTAAGCCTAACACTACTCCCAAACTTATTCCTAGCCCTAATTTAGCCTTAAACCTAACCAAAACTTTTGGCCTAAGACTAACTATAACTCTTGCCATAGCCCTATTCCTAGTTTTTACCCTATCCTTTACCATAACTCAAACAGTAGCCCTAATCTTAGATCTAACACTAGCCATAGTCATAACCCTAGAATTAACCATACCTCTAAATCTACTCCTAAGCCTAAACTAACCCTATAATTAGCAATAACACTAATGCTAAAAATAAAACTACCCTTAACTTTATCTTTTGTCCTAAAACAAAACCTAGCCATATGATTATCCTTAACCCTTAACCTAAACCAAATCCTATCCCTACATCTAGCCATAAGCCTACCCTAATTTTAGTCCTATCCCTAACCATGAAATTAATCGTGATTCTGACTCTGACTCTAACACTAATCCTAGTTAAAAACATCACCCTAAACATAAACATAATCTTAAAACTAGACTCAGTTCTTAATGTAACCCTAAAACTAGCCCTAATCATAACCTTAGTTCTTACATTAGCCATATCCCTAAGAAGAGCCCTAACATAACCCAAAACGTAGCCCTAATCCAAGATCCAACCCTAGCTTTAACCCTAACTCGAACCCTAAATCTAGCATTAAACCTTACTCTAAACCTAACCCTAATTAATCCTTGCATTAAACCTAAACCTATCCCTACACCTAGCCCTTACTCTAACCATAAATCTTGACCTAACCCTAGCTCTAACCCTATATATTACCTTAACCCTAACCCTAACCCTAATGCTAATCCTCAGCCTGACCCTACCATTAACCCTAAACCTAACCTATCCATTACACCTGAATGTAACCCTAAAAATATCATTACTCTAACTGTAACCTTAACCCTAATGCTAACACAAGCCCTAAACCTAACACTAAACCTCACCCTAACCATAACCCTATCAAAAACACTAACCCTAATGCTAACAATAACCCTAAAAGTAATCCTAAATCTAAACCGAATGCTAACCCTACCACTAACAATAAACCTAACCCTAACACTAACACTAACACTAATCCTATCCCTAAGCCTAACCCTAAACATAACACTAACCCTAACACTAATCCTAAACCTATCCCTAACCCTAACACTATTGTTAACCCTAATCCTAAGCATAACTCTAACCCTAACACAAAATCTAAGCCTAACCCTAAAAATAACCCTAACACTAACCCTAATCTTAAACCTAACACAAATCCTAAACCTAATCCTAAACCTAACAGTAACCCCAACACAAACCCTAACCCTAACCCTAAAACTAACCCTAATCCAAACCCAAGGATAACCCTAACACTAACCCTAAGACTAACCATAATGCAAAACCTGTCACTAATACTAATCCTAATCCTAACCCTATCCTACCCGTAAACCTACCTAACTCTTACCATAACCCTAACTCTAAAACTAACCATAAACCTAATGATAACACGAACACTAACCCTAAACATAACCCTAACCCTAAAACTGACTCTAACCCTAAACCTAAATCTAACACAAAATTTAAACCTAACCCTAACCCAAACACTAAGCCTAACCCTAACATTAACCCTAAACCTAACCCTAATGCTAAGTCTAACACTAACCTTAACCCTAACCCAACCCTAAAACTAATCCTAACCCTAGCACACAATCTAAAACAAACCCTCACAATAAACTTAACCCTAACACTAACCCTAACCCTAAACTTAAACATAATGCTAATTCTAACAGTAATCGCAACACTAACCAAACCCTAACCCTAAACAAAACAAAACAAAAACATAACACTAAACCCAACCTTAACCCTAAAACTAACCCTAAACCTAAGAAAAACCATAACCCAAACCTTAATTCTAAACTTAACCTAACCCTAATCCTAACCACAACCTACCCCTAACCCTAACTGCAAACTTAACAGTAACCATAATGCTAACCCTAACCCTAACCCTAACCCTAATGTTAAAATTAAACCTATCACTGACCCTAACTGTAAATGTAACTCTAAATCTAACACTATTCCTAACCCTAATACTAAAAATAACCCTAACATAAAACATAACCCTATCCCTAAACTTAAACCTAAAACTAACGGTAACCCTAACACTTACCCTAACCCTAACACTAACTCTCACCCTAATCCTATCTGTAACCCTAACCCTAAACCTAAACCTAATCTAAAACAAACCATAACACTAAACCTGAACCTAATGCTTAAACTAACCCTAACCCTTATCATAACCCTAACCTAACACTTACCCTAACACTAAGCCTAACCCTAACCCTAAACCTAACACTAAACCTAACTCTAAACCTTACCCTAACCTGAACATTAAACCTAACGCAAACCCAAACAATAACTCTAACGCTAACACAAAAGCTAACCCTAATCAGAAAACTAACACTAACAATAACCCTAAGCATAAGACTAACCCTGAAACTAAACATAGCACTAACCCTAATGCTAACTGTAACATTAAGCCTTAACCTAACCCTATTGCTAACCCTAACAAAAACCCTATCCTTAATTATAACACTAAACATAATAATAACCCTAAACCTAAACCTAATCCTAAACATTAAAATAACCCTACCCCTAACCTAATACAAACCCTAATCCTAACACTAACCCTAACCCAACACTAACACTAACCTGAAAACAAACACAAACACTTACACCAACCCTAACCATAAAACAAATCCTACCCATAAAACTAACCTAAAACTAAAACTAATCTAAACTCTAACACAAATCCTAACAATAATCCTAACACTAACACTAACTCTAAGCCTAACCAAGTCCAAATTGCAACCCTTACTTTAACTCAAACCCTAAAGCTAACACAAACCCTATGACTTCCCCTAATCCTAAAGCTAAAACAAGCACTAACTTTAAATGTAAAACTAATCCTAACTCTAACCGTAACCTTAACACTAACCCTAAACCTAACCCTAACACTAACTCTAACACTAAACCTAAACCTACTGGTAAACCTAAAACTTACCCTAAATCTAACACTGATGCTAACCCTAACACTAAACTTAACCCTAACCTAAACCCTAAATCTAATCCTAAATGTAATCCCTACCCTAACCCCAACCACACCCTGACACGAACCATAACACTAACCATACCACTAAACCGAAACCTAACCTTAACCCTAACTCTAAACCTAATATTAACACTAACCCAAACCCTAACACAAACACTAACCCTAACACAAATCTAAACCTAAAACTAACCATAACCTTAACCCTCACCATTATTTTAATCATAAAACTAAACCTAACCTAACCCTAACTCCAAAACAAAACCTAACCCTAAATCTAACCCTAACCCTAACACAAAACCAAACTCTAACTCTAAACCTAACCCAAACCCTAAACCTAAACCTAACACTAAACCTAAACCTTACCCTAACCCTAATACTAAACTTATCCCTAAAATTAACACTAACACTAAACGTAAACCTAACTTTAACACTAACCCTAACCCCAACCCTAAACCAAAGTCTAGTTCTATAATCCTAAAACAAACCCTAACCCTGAACCTAACACTAAACCTAATGCTAACTCTACCCGTAACACTAACACTAACCCTATCACTAAATATAACCCTAACCCTAACACTAAACATAACCATGATACTAAACCTAAACCTAACTTTAAACCTAACCATAACCCTAACACTAAACCTAAACTTAACCCTAACCCTAAATCTAACCCTAAACCTATTCATATACATAACACTTACCCTAATGCTAACCCTATAAAAAAACAAACCCTAACCCTAAACCTACCACAAACCCTAACCCTAACACTAACACTAAACCTAGCACTAACCTTAAACCTAACTCAAACACTAACTCTAAAACTAACCCTAACCCTAACCCTAACCCCAAACCAAAACCTAATGCTACCTGTAACCCTAATCCTTAGCCTAACACTAACACTAACACTAACACTAAACATAAACCTAACCCTAACCATAATCATAACACTAACCCTAACACTAACCCTAACACTTCCTCTGAACCTATCCCTAACCCCAACACTATCCTTGACACTAAACCCTAAACCAAAATTAAAACTAAACTTAAACCTAACCCTAAACCTAACAATCACGCTAACCGTAACCTAACACAAAACCTAAAACTAACCCTAACCCTAACCAAAACACTATACTTATCACGAATCCAAATACTAAAACTAACCCTAACCCTCAACCTTACCCTAAACCTCACAGTAACCCTAACACTAACTCTAAACCTAACCCTGCCACTAAACCTAACACTAACTCTAATGCAAAAATTAACACTAACACATACCCTGACAATAAATGTAATCCTACCCATAAACCTAGCCTTATACTTACCTTAAACCTAATCTTAACACAAACCCTAACCCTAATCCTAACACTAACCTTAATCCTACCCATAAATCTAAGCTTAACACAAACCCTAACCCTAAACCTAACTCTAAACTGAACCATAACATTAACCCTAAACATAACCCTAAATGTCACCATAACACTCTTATGCAAATTTTAACACTAACCATAAACCTAACCTTAACCCTAAACCTAATACTAATCCTTACCCTAAATATAACCTAACCTTAAAATTAACACTAACCCTAACACTAACACTAATCCTAACTTTAACCATAACCCTATCCCAAACACTAACATTAACCCTAAACCTAATACTAACAATAACCCTAATATTTACCCTAACCCTAACACAAAACCTAACACTAATCCTAAAGCTAACCCTAATGCTAACCCTAACACTAACTCTAACCATAACCCAACCCTTACATTAACCCTAACCCTAACCAAACCCTAACACTAACCCAAACTGTAACTTTAACCCTAACCCTAAAACGAACCCTATCCCTAACTCTAACACAAACACTAACCCTAACCCTAATACTAACCCTAAACTTAACTGTAAACAAATCACTAACCCTAACCATCACCCTAACCCTGACACTAACCCTAACACTAAAACTAAACCTACACATAAACCTTACCCTAAAAATAACACTAACCCTAACCCTAAAACTAACACTAACCCTAAACTTAACCTAACCCTGACGCTAACCCTAACACTAACCCTAAACTTAACTACAGCGCTAACCCTAACACTAACCCTAACACTAAATGTAACCCAACACTAAACCTAATGCTAACCTAATGCTAACCTATCGCTAATCCTAACCTTAATCCTAATCTGAAACCTAACCCTAACACTACCATAAACCCTAACAATTATTATAATGGTAACCCTAACCCTTACCCTAATGCTAACCCTAACATTAATATTAACCCAAACAGTACAACAAACATTAACCCTAATCCTAAGCCTAAAACTAGGCCTAAACCTAATCCTAACACTAACTCTAAACCTAATCCTAACCATAACCCTAACTGTATCCCTAACCCTAACACAAACTGTAACCCTAAACCTAACAGAAACCCTAATCCTAATTTTAAACCTAACACTAACACTAACCCTAACAAAAAACCTAATGCTAACCATAATCTTAACCATAACCTAACCCTAATCCTAACCTAAACCTTACTCTAACCATAACCCTAACACTAACTCTAAAACTACGATTAACCCTAAATCTAACTATAATACTAACAATAACCCTAAACCAAAACCTAAAGCTAAATTTAACCCTAACACAAACCTTAACTCTAACCCTAACCCAAACCTCACCCTAAACCTAAACCTAACGTGAATTCTAACCATAACCATAAACCTAACCCTAATCCTAAACTTCACACTAACACAAACCCTAACACTAACCCTAAACTTCACCCTAACACAATCCCTAACACTAACCCTAAAACTAACCATAACACTAACCTTAACCATAACACTAACACTAACTGTATCGGTAACCATAACCCTAACCCTAACACTTACCTTAATCCTAAAAATAACCCTAACCATAACATGACCCCTTATTGTAACAGTAACCCTAACACTAACCTTAACCGTATCCCTACACTAACACTAACCCTAAATCTAAGCTAAATTAACGGTAACACTACCCCAAACATGAAACCTAACCATAAACTTCACACTAACCCTATACCTAACCCTTACACTAACACTAACCCTAAACCTAAATCTAAGCCTAACAGTAAACCTAAACTGATCCCTGACCCTAACCTCACCCTACGCCTAACATTAACCTTAAAACTATCCCTAGCCCTAACACTATCCATAACTTTAACCCTAACACTAACCCAATCACTAACACTAACCCTAAACTTAAACCTAAACCAAACCCTAACCCTAACACCCCACTTAACCATAACCCTAACATGAACCCTAACACAAACCCTAACCTTAACACAAACTGTAACATTAAACCTAATGTGAACCCTAGCCATAACCATAAACATTACCCTTACCCTAAACTTAAACGGAACACTCACCCTAAACTTAACCCTAACACTAACTCTAACACTAACACTAACCTAAACCTAACATTAACCCTGAAACTTTTCCTAACAAGAACACTAACCCAAACCCTACCCTATTGTTTACCCTAACACTAATTCTAAACCTAACCCAAACGCTAACCCTAACACTAAACGCTAACCCTAACCCTACACCTAATTATAATCCTAACCCTAACTCTAACCCTATCTCTAAACCTAACACAAACCCTAACCAAAACCATAATCCTAAACCTAACACAACCCTAAACCTATCCCTTAACTAATCGTAACTGTAACCCTAACACTAACCCTAACACTAAACCTACCCTGAATCCATACCCTATCACTATCCCTAAACCTAACCCTAATCCTAACACTATCTCTAACCTTAATCCTAACACTAAGCCTAAACCTAATCCTAACCCTAACTCTAACCATAACATTAACCCTAACCCTAAATGTACCCCTAATATTTACGCTAACTGTAACCCTAAACTTTAATCTAAACATAAATATATCTGTAATTCTAACCCTAACCCTAACCCTAACAAAATTCCTAACCCTAACCCTAAACCTAATCCTAAGTTTAAAACTAACCCTAACACTAACCCTAAGACAATTCATAACCTTAACACTAGAGCTAACCCTAACCCTTACCATTAACCTAACACTAACCCTAACATTAACCTAAACCCTAACACTAACCCTAACCCTAAATATTACCCTAACACTAACCCTAACACAGTAACCCTAACCATAACCCTAATGAAAACCCTAACCGTAACTCAAAAACTAACACTAACCCTAAACCAACCATAACCCTATCATTAACTCTAACCCTAACCCTAACCCTAAATCTAATACTAACCCTAACCCTAATTCTAACAATAAACCTAAATCTATTCCTAAACCTAGCACTATTTCTAAACCTACCGCTAAACTTAACCCTAACACTAATCCTAAACCTAGCCCTAACCCTAAAACAAACCCTAACACAAAACCTAACACTAACCCCCAAACTAAGCTTAAACCTAATCTTTATCATAATTGTAAATCTAACCCTAACACTAATCCTAACCCTAACACAAACATAACACTAAGCCTAACCTTAATGCAAACCCTAACCCTATAACCCTAACACTAACACTAAGCTAATCCTAACATTAAGCCTGACACTAAACTTAACTGAACTGTTACTCAAACCCTAAACATTACCCTAACCCAAACACTACCCAAACCCTAAACCTAACCATAACAATAACCCTAACCATAAGCCTAACACTAACACTAACGTAAACCTAACACTAACCCTAACACTAACCATAATGCTAACCCTAGCACTAACCCTTAATGTAACCCTAAAGTTAATCCTATTCCTAACTATAACCCTAACCATAACACTAACCCTAACCCCAACACTAAACCTCAAATTCTCTCTAAGTAAATTATTGCTAACCCTAACTCTAACACACTAACCCTAAACAGAACCCTAACCCTAACACTAACACGAAGCCTAATCCTAAACCATAACTGTAACACTAATCCTGAACATCACCCTAACCCTAACACTAACCCTAACACAAACTCTAACCCCAACCTTAACAGTAACCCTAACCCAAGCCAAATGATAACCCTAAAATTAGCCCTAACACTAACCCTAGTGCAAACAAAAACACTAACACTAACCCTAATCCAACCTTATTCCTACAAGTAACCCCAATCTAACACTAACCCTAAACCTAACACGCACCCCAATCTTACCCCTAACACTTACCATAAAACTAAACCTAAGCCTACCTCTAACCCTAACTGTAACCCTAAACCTAATCTTAACTTTAACGCTAACCCTGACTCTAACCCCAAACCTAACAAAAATTCTAAGTGTAACCCTAACCCTAAAACTAACACAAACACTAACCCTAAACCTAACAGTAATCCTAAACCTAAACCTAAAACTAAACCTAACCTTAACCATAACTCTAAACCTAACACTAGCCATAACCCTAACACTCAATCTAACACTAGCCATGACCCTAACCCTAACACTGACACTAACCCTAACAATAAATCTAACTCAAACTCTAACCCTAAACCTAACACAAACCCTATGTCCAAACCAAACCCTAAAACTAGCACAAACACTAACCCTACCACTAACTCTAACCCTAACTCTAACCCTAATGCTAACAGTAAACCTAATACTAACCCTAAACCTAACTCTAACCCTAACACTAAACCTAACACTCATCATAACCCTATCCCTACTTCTATCCTTAACACTCAACCTAACCCTAACCCTAATCCTAACACTAAACTTAACCCTAACCCAAACTCTAACCCTAACATTAAATCTAAACTTAACAATAACCCTAAAACTAACCCTAACCCTAACCCTAATGCTTAAACTAACACTAGCCTTAACCCTAACACAATCCAAACATTAATTCTAAACCTTACCCAAAACCTAACACTAACCCTAACCTTAACCTAACACTAACACTAACCATAACCCTAACCCCAAGAGTAACCCTAACGGTAACCTAACACTAACACTAACTCTAACACTTAACCTAACTCTAAACCTAATTCTAACTTTAAACCTAACTCTAATGCTAATCCTAAACCTAACCCTAACCCTAACACGAAGCCTAGTCTAAGCCTAACCCTAACACTAATTTTAATTTTAACCCTAACAGTAACACTTACCATAACAATAACCCTAACCCTAATTCTAACCCTAACAATAAATCTAACTCTAACACTAAAACTAACCCAAACCCTATCCCTAACACTAACCCTAACACTAACTCTAAACCTTACCATAATCCTAACACTAAACCTAAAACCTAACCCTAAATATAACCCTACTGTTATCTGTAACCCTAACACTAACCCTAACCCTAACAAACCCTACCCGTAAACTTAACCCTATCACAAACTAACCCTAAACCTAAACCTAAATATGACCCTTACCCTTACATTAACCCTAACCCTAAACCTAATACTAACTCTAAACCTATTGCTAACACTAACACCCTAATTAAACCTAAAACTAACTGTAACATGAATACTTACACAAACATAAACCTAACCCTAAACCTAAAACTAATACTCACCCTAACACTAACCCTAAGACTAACATTAACCGTAACACTAACTCTAATCCTAACACTAACCCTAAACCTTATCCTATTACCTTAACCTAACACTAAAATTAACCCTAACCCTTACTCTACCCCTAATTCTAACCCTAACCCTAAACCTAAACCTAATCCTAACCCTAAACCTAACACAAAATTTAACACTAACATTAACCCTAACCCTATCCTAAATGTAACTGTAACCCTATCCATAACAATAACCTTAACCCAAATCCTAACTCAAACCCTAAACCTAACCCTAACACTAACCCTAAACCTAACACTAACACTAACCTTAACCCTTACCCTAACACTAATCTTAACCCTAAACCTAAACTTAACTGTAAACCTAACACTAATTATAACACTAACCCTAAACCTAACCCTAAGCCTAACACTAACTCTAAACCTATTCCTAACCCTAACAGTATAATTAAACCTAACTCTGACCCTAAAATAAACACTAACCCTAACCCTCACCCTAACCCTAACTTTAAACTTAACACTCACTCTAACCCTAACCTTAACCCTAACACTCACCCTAACCATAAACTTAACAAGAATCCTAATTGTAAACCTAACACTAAACCTACTGCTAATCCCAACCCTTACCTTAACCCTAACACTAACCCTAAACTTAACCCTAACCCTAATGCTAAAACTAACCTATTCCTAACCCTACCCTAACATTAACCCTAAACCTAAATCTAACGCAAAATTTAACACTAACACGAACCCTAACCGTAAGGTAATATTAACCATAATGCTAACGCTAACACTAACCCAAACCCTAATCCTAACTCCAATTCTAAACCTGACCTTAAAAGTAACCTAACCCTAAGCCTAACTCTAATCCTAAACCACACCCTAATACTAAACTTAACCATAACCCTAACCCTAACAATTACCTTAACCCTAACAACTCTAAACCTAAATCTAACCCATACCTATTCCTAATGCTAGCATGATCACTAACCCTAAACCTTACCCTAACCCTAACAGTAACACTAACACTAACCCCAAACCTAACCCTAACACTTAACCTAACCCTAACCCTAAACATAACCCTATCACTAACCCTAACACTAACACTACAACTAACACTAACCCTAACCTTAATCCAAACACGAAACCTAACCCTAACCCTCACACTAACCCTAACCTTAATCTCATCTTTAACACTAACCCTAATGCTAACCGTAACACTAACCTAAAACAATCACAAAACCTAACACTAACCGTAATCATAGACCTAATGCAAACACTAACCCTAACCCTAAGTCTAATTCTAACAGTATCCCTAACACTAATTCTCATTTTAACCCTAAAACTAACCCTAAACCTAAACATATCACTTATCATAATTTTAATCCTAACCGTCACCCTACACTAACTGTTAATCTTAACCTAAACCTAAAACTAACACTAACATAAAATTAACACTAACGCTAACACTAATGTAACAATAACCCTAATCCTATCCCTAATCCTAATCCTAATCCTATTTTAATTATAACCATAACAATAAATATAACCCTAACTGTAATCCTAACACTAACCCTAAACTTAAACCTAACACTAAACATAACCCTAACACTTACCCTAACTCTAACCCTAAGCCTCACCCTAATCCTAACCCTAACCCTAACACTAACCCTAACCCTAACCCTAAAACCTAACCCTAACATGAATGCTAACATTAACCCTAAACCTAACCCTGACCCTAACATGAACCCTAACCATAAACCTAACCCTAAAACTAACACTAACCCTAATCTGACAGTAACCATAAACCTAACAAAAACCTAAAACTAACCCTAACCCTAAACCTGATCCTAACCCTAACCATAATCCTAACTCTAATCCTAACCATAACCATAACCATAAAACTAACCCTAATATAACTCTTACCCTAACACTAACCCTAAAACAAACCCCAACCCAAACTCTAACCCTAACTTTTACCTAACCCTAACCCTAACCCTTACCTAACCCTAACCGTAAACCTAATACTAAACCTAACACTAATCCTAACCCAAATGTTAACACTAACTCTTACCCCAACACTAACCCTATCACTAACGCTAACCCTAAGCCTAACTCTTAACCTAAAACTAACATTAAACCTAACAGTAACCCTAACCATAACCATAACAATAACCCTCATCGTAACCCTAAAAGTAACCGGAACACTAACCCTAAGCCTCACTGTAACCATAATCCTAACCCTAACCCTAACACTAAACCTAAGGCTAAACCTAAACCCACAACTAACTCTAACGCTAACATTAAAGCTAACCCTAATCCAAAGTGTAACTCTAAAAATAAAGCTAAACCTTAACTAAACATAACCCTATCCCTATGGTAACCATAACAATAACCTTAAGCCTAAACTTAATCCAATCCCTAAACCTAACCCTCACACTAACCCTAATTGTAGACCTAACACTAACAATAACTCAACCCTCACACTAAACCTAAACCTAACTATAACCCTAACCCAAACTCTAACGCTAATCCTAACTTTTACCCTAAACCTAACACTAACCCTAACCCTAAACCTAAACCTAATAATAACACTAATGCTAACCCTTATACTAACACGAACCCTCAACCTATCCCTACCATTAACCTAACCCTAACCTAAACCTAATCCTAAATCTAACCCTAACACAAAACTAATACTAACCCTAACCCTAACACTAACCCTAACCCTAAACATAAAACTAATCTAACAATCACCCTAAACCTAACTACAACCCTCGCCCTAAACATAAATCTTGTGCTAAACCTAATCCTAACCCTAACATGAACCCAAAAAGTAATCCTAACCCGAACCTAACCCTAACACTAACCTTCACCATAACCCTCACACTAACCCCTAACACCAACACAAAACTTAAACCAGTTACCTTAACCTAACCATAACCATAACCCTAGCCCCAACCCTAACCCTTGCCCTAACCCTAACACTAAATCTAACCTTAAATTTAACCCTAACCCTAACACTTACCCAAACGATAATCCTAATCCAAATCCTAACCCTAACACAAACCCTAACTCTAACCCTACCCTAACACTAATTTCAAACTAATCCTAACCCTAAACCTAACCCTAAACCTAATTGAAACCTTATACCTAACCCTAACTGTAACCCTGTTCCTAACCCTATCTCTTACTCTAACTCTAACCCTATATGTATAACTATCACTTACCCTAACACTAACAGTAACACAAAACCTAACTATACCCCTACCCAAACATTAACCCTAACCCTAACCCTAACACTAAACCTAACTTTAACCCTAAACCTAAACCTAACACGAACGCTAACCCAAACACGAACCCTAACACTTACCTTAACACTAATTTAACCCTAACACTAACCCTAAAACAAACACTAATCCTAAACATAACCCTAAACCTAACCCTAAAACTAACCCTAAACCTAATCCTAACATAATTCTAACCCCAATCCTAAATCTTATCATAACCCAAACTATAACACTAACCATAACCCCATTACAAACTCTAACCCTAAACCTAAAACTAACCCTAACCCTAACTCTAACCCTAACCCTAACTGTAACACTAACACTAAAACACAAACTAACACTAATTGTAACCATAACTCTAATCCTAATCCTAAAACTTACTCTAACCCGAATTCTAACCCTAAACCTAATATTAAACCTAACCCTAAACCTAACACTAACCCTAACCTTAACCCTAACCAAAATTCTAACCCAAACCCTAAACCTAACCCTAACAGTAAACAAACCCTAACTCTAACCCTGATCATAACCGAAACCTAATCCTATCAAAACCTAACACTAATTCAAACTCCTTCCATATCCATATAATTAAACCTAACCCTATAACACTAATTATACCATAAGCCTAACCCAAACAGTAAGAAAAACCATAACCCTTAACCTAATGATAATACTAACCCTAAAACTATCCCTAGCACTTACACTAAACCTAACCCTGAACTAACCCAAACACTAACAAGAACTCTAACTCTAACCGTAAACCTAACCAAATCACAAACCATAAACCTAAAACTAACCCTAACACTAACTCTAATCCTAACCTTAACCCTAACTTAACACTGACTATAAGTTTCACCTTAACCCTAACCCTAACACTAACACTATCCCTAAACCTAACTCTAACACTAAACCAAACACTAATCCTAATCCTAACCATAACCCTAAACGTATGACTAACCGTAACAATAAACCTAAACCTAAACCTAACATTAATGCTAATCATCACACAAACAATAACCCTAATCCTAAATCTAACAGTAAACTTAACCCTAACACTAAACCTAAACCTAACCCTAACCCAAAAACTAACAATAAAACTAACACTATACCCAACCTTAATTTTAACCCTAATCCTAACTTTAAACATAACACTAACCCTAAACCTAACCCTAGCCCTAAGCTTAACGTAACCCTAACTCTAACCCTAGCCGTAATCCTAACAAAAAACCTAACCCAGAACATAACCCTAACCCTAACATAACACTAACCCTAACCATTTCCTAACTTTAACCCTGACCCTAACTCTAATACTGAACCTAACACAAACCCTAACCCTAATCCTAACAGTAACCCTAACCTCCATGTTATTTTTATCACTAACCCTAACCCCAACCCTAAAACTAGCCCTTTACCTAACCCTAACCTTAACCCTAACACTAACTCTAACCCTAACCCTAAACCTAACACTAACCCTACCCTACCCGTAACCATAAAACTAACCCTAAACTTAACACTATGCCTCATTTTAACTCTCATAACCCAAAACCTAAATTTAACTTTAACCCTAAC
This sequence comes from Spermophilus dauricus, assembly GCA_002406435.1. Classification (NCBI taxonomy): domain Eukaryota; kingdom Metazoa; phylum Chordata; class Mammalia; order Rodentia; family Sciuridae; genus Spermophilus; species Spermophilus dauricus. The sequence goes on along the minus strand of KZ295817.1, from coordinate 8,948 downwards.
ACAAACCCTAACAGTAACATTTACCCTAACACAAATCATAACTCTAACCCTAATACTAACACTAACACTAACCCTAACCCTACTCCCAACCCTAACTCAAAAACTAACCCTAAATATAACCCGAACTCGAACTCTAACTCAAAATCTAACCCCCAAACTAAACTTAACAATAACCCTAAATGTAATTCTAAAAGTAAAGCTAAACTTAAACCTAACCCTAATCGTAACTCTTACCATAACACTAACCCTAATCCAAAAAGTAACACTATACTATCCTTAACCCTAAACCTAACCCTAACCCTAACTCAAACCCTAAACCTATACCTCACCCTAAGCCTAACACTAACCTCAACCCTAACCCTAACCCTTAAACTAACACACTAATCGAATACTAACCCTAAACCTAACCATAACCTAACATTAAACATAAACCCAACCCTAACCCTAACCCTTACACTAACCCTAACCCTAACCCTAACTATAATCCTAACCCTAATGTAACCCTAATCCTAACCCTAATAAAATCCATAACCCAAACCGTAACCTTCACCATAACCTAATCTTAACCTTAAACCTTACATAACCTTAAGCCTAACCCTAACTCTAACCCTAACACAAATTCAGACCCAAATCACACTTAACCCAACCATAACCCTATACTAATTCTAACCCTAACCATAACCTTAAACCTAACAGTAACCTTAACCCTAACTATACTCGAACCATAACACTAACCCTAAACCTAACCCTAACAGAAACCCTAACACTAACCCTCATCCTAAAACTAACCCTAAGGATCACTCTAACCCTAACTAACCATAACACTATCACTAACCATAACCCTAAAAAAACCCTTAACCTAATTCTACCAATATCATAAAATTAACTCTAATACTAACATTAATTATAACGCTAACTCTAACGTTAAATCTAACCATTAGACTAACCCTAACCATAACTTTAAACCTAACCCTGATACTAACCATAATCCTAATCCTAAACCTAACCATTTTCTAAACATAAAGTTAAAGCTAGCCCTAAGAATAAACCTAACCGTAATCCTCACCAAAATGCTAACACTAATGCTATCCCTAATGTAACCATAACCCTAAACTTAATTCTAACACAAACCCTAACACAAACCCTAACCCTTAACCTAACCTAACCCTAAACCAACCCCTTACCTAACCCTAACACTAACCCACACCCGAAACCTAACCCTAACCCGCTTCCCAACCCTAACGCTAAAGCTAAAGCTAACTCTAATTCAGGAAGATGGCCGCTGCGTACGGGGGTTGCTGAAGTGCTGAGTGTGGTGCTCAGAGCAGCGGCTTTAATCGAGATTTCGCGCAGCTTGTTAGAGCTCCTTTCACCATTAATCTGTAGCGGACCACTTTGCCAAGCAGCAGGAAGTACAAAGAGATTGAAAAAGAGACGCTTGGCTCCCGGACGCTTTGCTGCTCAGAGCCACGGGCGCTTTGCTCCCATCTGCTTCCTCTTTCACTTCGTCCTGGGCAGAGAAGCTGAATGTGTAATCAGCAATGGATTGTAAGTACCTGAGGCAAAGAAAGCTCAGTGTGCCCCGCCTTTTTTTTTTTTTTTTGAATATTTTCTATACAGGGAGAGTTTGTGGATTGGGACTGTTGGCTGGGCTGTGGTTTTGGTGCTGAAAATCCATTCAGTGGGAGCTGCCATTTGCTTTCTGCTTGCTGTCTTGATGGCTCTGTCTACATTGTCCAGCAGCCTCATCTAGAGGTTGGAACTGGGCTGCGTGCAGAGCCCTGTCCTCCGAAGGCTGGACCACAGCCTTGAGCGCCTTGGTCGCCTGTTCGCCACTGCACCTTCGGGCAGAGCCTGCTCTGGGGTCATTCTGCATCTCTCTGGGAGGGGACCCGTGCTCTGGAGGAGGGGGTTGGAGAGCCGAGGCGACAGCTGCTTGGGCCCAAGGAGCTAGGCACCAGGACAAGGAGCAGCGGAGGCCGCGGCGGCGCTGCTAAGGTCGCGGACAAGCGCGGCGCCCAAGAGCGCGGCCCAGAGGTGGAGGCGACGGCAGCAGGGT
>KZ295816.1:209125-272839 GCA_002406435.1 Spermophilus dauricus | reverse complement strand
TGGGGACCGGGAGCGCCCGAGGCTGATGGGAGTCCGAGCAGGGTCTAGACTGGCAATAGGGGAAGCTGCTGGTGATCGACGCCTCAGATTGACCACGGTCCCTGAGGAGGCGTCACCCGCTACCCACCAACTCCGAAAGAGGAGGATTCCTTTTAACAGCTGTTTCCCCACCCTCCTCGTAAATCGCTGTGGCGATCCGAAATTAGATGTAGTGACAGGGTAGGTGGGGGACCTTGGGGCTCCTTTTCCTTTACCATGGGCGCTGAGCGGAAAGGTTCCTGCAAGACCCACAGCAAATCACTTCCTCTTAAATAACCACATTTCGCTGGAGATCAGCGACAGAAGAAACACTTAGGTAAGGGCACGTGTCCACACACTGTCCCTGGGGTAGATTCCTCTGGAGGGAGAAGCCAGTGGGAGTTCTGTTATCTGTGAAACTCTCAGAATCTATTTTTCAGTAGTTAACTATTCTTAAATATTTCTTTCCCACTATGTCATACACTAATCTGAGTATTAATTTGAACTGTAAAATGGATTACATGAAAGTCTACAGAAAAGTATCGTTTGTATTTTAACACATTTTTGGTATTTTTCTTTCCTTTTTTTTCAATTTGAAGGTGAGTAAAAAGGTGATGATTCTTGAGTTGTCAGTGTTTTCATAAGCAATTTGTGGTTTTTAGGTGCCCTGAGTTCTTCACCTCCTTTTAGACTGAGAGCTGCCAAGTTTTCAGGATTTGCTTTTGAGAAACTAAGAGAGGCCATTAAAACCAGGTAAATTCTACACTTTTTGTATGCTGTATCACTTTCATACTGAACATTAGTTAACAAATGTTAGATGTTTCTATACATTCCTTTTCTCATTTTTTTAATATAGTTTCTTTTGGAAGTCATTTTCTTCTTCTTTTTTTGGAAGTCATTTCTAATTAGATGTGTATTTTCAAAAAAACAGATTGCAAATGGTGTGTGTATTTATCATGAACCGAATGAATTCCCAGAACAGTGGCTTTACTCAGCGAAGGCGAATGGCTCTTGGGATTGTTATTCTCCTGCTTGTTGATGTGATATGGGTTGCTTCCTCGGAACTTACTTCGGTATGTACCTTTTCTCCAGGAATGATGTTATAGTAAAAGTGTTAACGTTAAAAAAAAAAAAGTATTTCTAGGCATTACTAGTTCATGCTCATTAAAACAGTATTTTAAATATCGAATTATTATGTTTTCTTTAATACTGGATTAGTGTCATTTCAAGTTAAAACTGAAAGCGTGTTCTTTGTTGTCTTACACAGTTTTCTTGTGTAATGTAGGGAGGATTACATAAAAGGAGAGAATATATATATATTTTAATATATGCAGATGATTTTGTTGTTGTTTTTTTCCCTTCCAAATTCAACTTCTTTCTCTATTAATATTATTTTGTAGTGAATAACTGTCCAGGATACAAAGCAATCAATCTTTCAGCATTTAATAGAAAGTAAGACCACTTTTAGGCTGGGGTGTAACTCAGGGGTAGAGCACTTGCTTAGCATGTTTGGGGCCCTGGATTCAATTTCTAGCATCACAATTGTATGTGCATGCATACATGTGCGCGCGCGTGTACACACACACACACACACACACAATTTTGGACAAATGAATAAAAGTGATCAGACTTTTCATGTACAGGTCACTTATGTGCATGCCTGGGTACATTTACATTAACATATTTGCTGATACAAACATTCTATGAAGGAATAGTATTCAATGATTGCCTTCAGTTAAATTTTGTGTTTATTGATGGTCTGTTGTTGGTCGTAATGTATTGTGAGTTCACAAGCTAGTTTTTCTTTCTACTTGTAAACATAATTCTGTCTGGTTAATAATCCCTATAAAAAAGACTGCAACTTTTTATTTTTAGAATAAACTCCATTTCAACTCACATCAAGTATAAAAGAGGAAATGAGTATTTATAAAATGAATTTAAATGTCAAAAGGGGCACATCTTCTCACATCATAACTAAAGGTGAATAGTTGACCCTGGCATTCTATCCTGTGAATAAATAATTTTTAGCCTTTCTGGAATCAGGCTTAGGAATACAACAGGCCATTTGTTTTTCACTTTAAAACTTTTCTATAATCTTTTAGATTAACATTCTGTAATTTTACCTCAAAGAAATCTAATGTTGACAGAGAATTAAACCTAGCTATTAAGTTTTATAGTTTCAAGTAAATTATTTTATTTAGGACAAAAGAGCACCAGTTTAGCAACTTGTATCTAAACAATGTTAGAAAACCCCAACCAACTTGTTTTGGTAGTAATTTCACAATGTGTGCATGTATCAAAACACCATATTGTACACAGTAAATATAATTATTTTTTCATTCAACACCTCTAGCAATCAGAGAAATGCAAATCAAAACTACACTAAGATTTTAACTCACTCTAGTCAGAATGGCAATGATCAAGAATACACATACAATAAATGTTGGTGAGGTTGAGGGGGGGAAGTTACACTTGTACATTGTTGGTGGGATTGCAGCTAGCACAACTACTCTGGAAAGCAGCATGGAGATTCCTCAAAAAACTAGGGATGGAACCACCATATGACCCAGCTATCCTACTCCTTGCTATTTTCTCCAAAGATCTAAAATTGGCATACGATAGCCATACACTATATCAATGTTTATAGCAGCACAAGTCAAAATAGCTAAATTTTGGAATCAACCAGATGCCCATCAGTAGATAAATGGATTAACAAATTGTGGCATATATATCAATGGAGTTCTACTTAGCCATAAAAAAGAATGAAATTATGGCATTTACCAATAAATGGATGGAAATGGAGAATATCATGTTAAGTGGAATTAGCTGAATTCAGAAACTGAAAGATCAAATGTTTTCTCTTATATGTGGAAGCTAGAGTAAAATAAAGGAGAGGGGGAGGGAAGGATAGGATAATATGAAGAACCAAATATAAATTAATAGTCAAATATAAATTAAAAGGCAAGTGAAAGAAAGCTAGTAGAGGAAGGGGAATGGGAGTGGGGAAGGAGGATTGGAAGAAAAAGGGGTGGGAAAAGGGAGGATTATGAACTGAAATAGATTTATTTCCATTTATGTATGAGTTTGTCGGGATGAACCCAACTACTATATATAACTGGAAAGCTCTAATAAAAATATACAGATCATTACTTTTTGTCAATTATACCTCAATAAAGCCAGAACACCCCCCCCTTTTTTTTAAAAAAAAGCAAACTGTTTTAATAAGATTTTATAATTTTCTTATCCAAGAGCACATGCAATATATCTTAATTCTTCAACCAGATAAGCTTATTATACTTTTCAGATAAATTGTGTATTTCAAAAAGAAAACCAGTCTTTTCATTATGGAAAAGTTCTAACTCGCAAGTAGATAGAGTGGTATAAAAAATTTCTGTGTATCTATCATTTACTTTCCAAAATTTTTCTGAGCTTATCAATCCTGCTCAAAACTTTTCCTTGAGTACTTTTTTTTGTTGTTCTTTGTGGTATGCGGGATGGAACCCAGGAGTGCTAAGCTATACCCATAACTTTTTTTTCATTTGAGAGACAATCTTGCTAAGTTTCCCAGGCTGTCCTTGAATTTACAATCCTCCTGCCTCAGCCTCCCAATTCACTGGGATTACAGGAATGTCCCAGCATACCTGGCTGCTTAGAGTATTTAAAAATAAATTCCAGCTGTATAACTTTTTTTCTGTTTCCCTCAAAAATAAAAGCAACTTTTATTTTTTAAAAAATACAATCATTTGGGGCTGAGGTTGTGGCTAAGCGATAGAGTGTTTGCCTACCACGTGCGAGGCCCTGGGTTCGATCCTCAGCACCACATATAAATAAATAAATAAAGGAATTGTGTTTAACTACAACTAGAAAATAAATTTAAAAAAACCCTACAATCACTATACCATTAACATATCTAACAGAATTAACAATAATTCCTTAGAATCACCAGATATCTAGTTTATATTCACTTTATTTTCAGCTGTGACAAGGATTTTTTTTTTTTTTAGGTGTTTAGAATCTAAACAAAGACCACATGTTGCTTTTGTTCTATCATTTAAGTCACTTATTTCTCAAGTGTATCTCCTCTTTTTAATTTTTTTTCTTATGCCATTGGTTTGTTGGAGAAGCTGGATCAATTTTCCTATAAAATATACATCTTGATTTTATTGATTGCCTCCTTGTGGAGGTGATTACATTTTTTCTTGTTTCCCTTTTATGACACGTAAGATGGTAGTTAGTTGTAAGGTCTTGATTTAGGTTGAGTTTTCAGGAAAGAACTGGATACTTCCTAAAACATCACAAAGGCCCATAAATACTGAGTTAGGCACATAATGACTGTAGGTCTCATATTGGGTTATTTAGATTTATGAGCTATAAAATTCTTCATTAAAATTTAGGTGATGATTGAATAAACATATGACTATTGCCCTGATAAGAGTATTTCATTGGGTTGCAAAATAATGATCTTTCTAAGGACCATTTCTTCTGTATTTATTAGTTGGAATTCTTTAAGTATTATTTTTCCAAAACTACTAATTATCCTTAAGCATGGTTTATACACAAAAGATTGGGTAAATCTTGATTTTTTTCTGCCTTTGTTTATTTTAGAGTAGAATTACCTTAACGACTTCTGGTAGTAACAATTGAGAATTTTTTGGCATCATTATAAGCTCATAGATTTTTATGTATTTTATATATTTGACATGTATTTCAAAGTATTTTAGTTAAACTTCTTTTAAAGCTAAACTGTCCTATTGACAACTGGGAACCCTTTTGGGTTGGCTCTGGGATTCTTTTACTATGACCCAGGAATGGTCCGTCTCTCTCCAGTTTTTAGGAATGTTCCTATTTGCTTTTATTATTATTATTATTTATTTATTTTTAATTCTAATTTGTATATATGATAGCAGAATAAATTACAATTCATATTATACACACAGAGCACAATTTTTCATATCTCTGGTTGTATTCAAATTAGAGTCACACCATTTGTGTCTTCGTACATGTACTTAGGGTAATAACGTCCATCTCATTCCACCGTTTTTTATACCCCCGTGCCTCTACCCTTCCCCTTTTTCTCCTTTGCTCTATCTAGAGCTCGTCTAATCCTCCTACGCTGTCCACCAATCCCTTTATCAATCATCATCAGAGAAAACATATGGCATTTGGTTTTTGGGGATGGCTAACTTCACTTAGGATTATATTCTCCAACTCCATCCATTTACCTGCAAGTGCCATGATTTTATTCTCTTAATGCTGAATAGTATTCCATTGTGTATGTATACTACATTTTCTTTATCCATTCATCAACTGAAGGGAAGCAGGGTTGGTTCTACAGTTTAGCTGTTGTGAATTGTGCTGCCATAAACATTGATGTGGCTGTGTCCCTGTAGTATGCTGTTTTTAAGTCCTTTGGGTATAGACTGAGGAGTGGGATAGCTGGGTCAAACAGAGGTTCCATTACCGATTTTCCAAGGAATCTCCATACTGCTGCACCAATTTGCAGTCCCACCAGCAATGTATGAGTGTGCCTTTCCCCCCACATCCTCACCAACACTTAACCTGTTTGCTTTTTGACACAAGTTGCTTCAGATTCATTTCCTGCCTCATACCTGAATTTGGTCATTGTCTATAGGAATCATGTTTCTTTAGTGCAAAATGGCCTAGAGTTTCTTATTCCTCCTGCTTTGTCATCTTTTTCTATGCCTTTTCAGTGTATATAACTAGGATTATTTTTCCCCTAGAAGACAAAATGGTAAGTTTATACTGATACTTCTAATTCAAAGGAAGATTATAGGTTTTTGTATAGGCACCTAAACTAAACTTCATATACTTTTCTTCATATACTCTTCTTTGTTGATGATTTCATGTTGTTTGCTCTGGGCTGACTCTTCTTCAGTCCTTCACGCACAGCTCAGGCAGAGTCTCTCAAAAAACTTCTATAACCTTCCTATTCTTTCTCTTTTTGGTGCTTTCATGGCATCCTGAACTTCTATCATTGTACTTTGCACATTATACTGCATTTTCTTTGTATATACGTTTTAGCCCACGACCCGCGCCGGCTTCATGAATGAAGGTTCGAGATGTGAGAAACCGCTAGGGAGTTTTGAATTAAAGAGACAAAACTCTAAGGGAGTTTTGAATTAAAGAGACAAAACTCTAATTACCTTTAAACCAGCTCTAGGATGGCTCCTTCTAGCTCCAGCCTCCAGCTACCTATTGTGGTAGCTAGGCGAGAGAGAGAGAGAGAGAGAGAGAGAGAGAGAGAGAGAAAGAGAACACGCCAGGGAGTGGACTTTCATTGGGGAACAAAAAATTCTGGAGAAAATCCCATCCAATGAAGATTAAGGGGGGGCAGGGGCGATAATTGGGTCTTCAGGGTAGTGGCCAGACAGGCCTCTGCACGGACAAGCCCTTGGACCTGAGAAGGGTGGGGAAAACTCTTACACAGCTGTGCCTAAGCGCCTCTCACCCAGCCAGGGAAGTAACCCAAATCACGTGGGAGGATGGCCTCCCACAATGTGTCTTCTCTATTAGATTGTAAACTCCTAAAGGGCAAGAAAGCTTTTTAAAATTTTCTTTAGCATAGGTCCTTTGCCTATAGGTTGTTAGTAGATGTTGAAAAAGCTTTTTTTGAATGCTGTTGCTACTTTGTTTAGCAATGTTATCCCTTATAGGTAAAGCAAATGCAATATTCAGAAATGAATATAAAATATTTTTATAATTCCTTTTGGCTTTTCCCATCCAAGTGAACTTCTAAAGTTCTTAGTTTTTATCATTTTCTTATCTGGGTTTATCTAAAGAGATAAAAATCATATAATGGTTTTATTTTATTGTGATGAGTAGTAGAGTTTAAGGTCATCTCATAGTTGTCTATGTAACTTTTTCTTCTGCAGTATGTTTTTACTCAGTACAACAAACCATTCTTCAGCACCTTTGCAAAAACATCTATGTTCGTTTTGTACCTTTTGGGCTTTATTATTTGGAAGCCATGGAGGCAACAGTGCACAAGAGGATTTCGAGGAAAGCATGCTGCATTTGTAAGTTTTAAATTTTATTTGTTGGAGAAGGGTGTATTTTTTCTTTAAGGTCATTCATATTTTAAGTTTGGTAAGTGGGTAATGGTAGAATAGAAGAAAAACCTAAATTTTGTCAAACATAAAATTTAATGTACAAAAATCTGAATGTGTATTACTTATTTTGGAAAACCAATGCATATGCTTATAGAAATGCATATACAATGTAGTATATTCTACCATTCAAGGATAACTACTGACAGTATTTTGGCACATATGTCCAATCTTTCTTTTCCATTTTATTTTTTAGAAAAATGGAATTGTACAGTTTTCGGCCTATTTTGTAACTTACTGTTTCCATTAATAGTATATGATGAAAAACTATATGATTTAGTATTACTAGAACATTTTTTGTTAAGTATTTATAATTGTAACAGTTATAAATGTTTATTGTTGAAGATAAATTATAGTAACAAGAATAAGAACAGTCTGTTCCATCATCCCAAGATCGCTGTAAATATTTGATTTTTATCTATAGTTATATACTTATGTGTATTATATTAAAAATTCTGTATAAAAGAAATTGACTTAGTTTTTATCATTTTCTTATCTGGTTGTATTTTATTTATGAGTCATGAAGCTTTCCAGGCAAATAAGTAAAATTTATTACTTTTCCCCTTTTATTTCATTCTCAACATATTTTTCCCACTTTTGCTTTTATATAGTAAGTAGGAATATCCTATACAAATCTATAATTATTGGAATAAATTTCTGAGAGTATAATGCTGGATAAGAGGAATGCCATTTTTAAAGTTCTGATTCTTATTGTTAAATTACCATCTGCAGTGTTTGCACTAATTCATATTTTCCTTAGCAATGTATGATATTTAACCCTTATTAAAATCTGAGCAATCTGATATGTTGATAATAATGTATTGTTTAATCTGCATGTTTTGGGTTACCTTTTCACGTATTTGTTGGATAGTAGAATTCTTTTGTTTGTTTGTTTTCTATGTCTTGCCCATGTTTCTGTTTTTACTCGATTTAAAAAAAAATCGATTAAGAGCTTAGTCTCTTATGTTTGAATTGTGTTTTGTCATGTTCTAGTTAGTAGTGTGATCTTGGGCAAGTTATTTAACCTTTTGGGAAATTAACACTGTGTTTTAGTTTGTTTTTTCATTGCTGTGACCAAAGAGCTGATAAGAACAATTAGTGGAGGAAAAGTTTATTTGTAGGTTCATGGTTTCAAAGGTCTCAGTTGATAGAAGGCTGCCTCCATTCTTTGGGGCTCAAGGTGTGGCAGAACATCATGGCAGAAGAGTATGGTGGAGGAAAGTGGCTCAGGACATTGCACCAAGAAGGAAAGAGAAAGACCAAACTCAGCTCATCAAATATATACCCCAAAGCCATGCCCCCAGTGATTCACTTCCTCCAGCCACACCTTACTTGCCTTAGTTACCAAATGCCACATTAGATCAGTGATTTTCAAAGTGTGTTCTAGTCCCTGAGATGCATTCAGTGAATCCATAAGGTCAAACGTATTCTCTAACAATACTGTGATATTACTGTCTGTTTAAAACTGACCCACTCATCCTTTCCCTTCTTGAAATAGTATAATAGTTTTGTGAAAAAGGCATAAACTTTAACATTAGACAACTAACTTGGGTTTTTAAATTTTTTTCCTTTCCCTTTTTTTTTTATTGATGATATTGAAAATTGAAACCAGATCTTAGCACATGCTAGGCAAGTGCTATATCACTGAACCATGTCCCTAACCCTCTAACTTGGGTTTTAATCCTTGCCCTGCTACTTAGATGAAATCTCTTAACCTCTATTTTATCATAAAGAGAAAACAATAATACCTCCCCTGCATGGTTGAGTACTTGGCATTTGCTGCTGTTAATATTAATAATAGTTATATTCTTATAGGTTTATTTTGAATTTTTGGTTCAATTTGTTTGAGCTGTGAGTTTAATTGAATTTTATGTCTTGTTATCTGTATGTAGTTTGCGGATGCTGAAGGTTACTTTGCTGCTTGCACAACAGATACTACTATGAATAGTTCTTTGGTAAGTGTGGCTTTTCTCATTTAGTGTGGCAGGAAGCCTCAAACAGCTCTGATAGCACCACAGCTATATTAGGAGACATAGCTCAATATTGGGTGCCTTCTATGAGAGTTGTAATTTGGTACTTTCTTTCCAGGGAGACCTAGGGCCTACAGATAAGCTACCTCTAAAGAGAGAGGGGAAAGGGATATTAGTTAAAGAATAAAAATAATAAAGGACGATCCTTTGTTTCTTACAAACTTTTCAACTTCGTGCTCACTGTTATCATCATTTGGGAACATATTTTTTTTTTGCTTGACATTGAGACTGTATAAGCAAATTGTTTATTCATTTATTCCACAATTTTTTTTAAAGTACCTGATAGGTGTGACGCACATGTTCTAGGTTCTGAAAATATGGCTTATGTTAACTATTTATAATATAATCGAAGAGAATAATATGTTAAAGTCCATTCTTTTCAGCCTATCTCTAAAGCATCTCTTTTAAATGCCTTTTTGACAGTACTCCTTTTCAAATGTGAGAAAAATTTTAAAGTCACTGTAAAATGTAATACCTATTTGTGAAGCACTCACTGTCTTGGTGACCTAATTGACAGTACAATCTTTTTGTTTTTTGGTACCATTGGTGCATGCTGAGTAGGTTATTAGATACTATTAAGAGTTTATGAAGTTTGGAGAAAATGCCATTTCTTTTCTCTGGGATCTTAAGCATTGACTGGATAGTTTAATATTATTTACTTTTTCAGTACAAAAGGTGGAGTTGAGATGGCAGCCTTGTTTTTTTAACTACTCTTACATCTTGCTATTGTCTGTAAGATAAGTATGTCAAATTGCTTTAGGCCAAATGTTACAAATGAAAAGTTCAATATAACAAAAAGATTATGTCTATTTCCACACCATATTGTCTCTTCATTTACTGAATATGCTTTATTATAAGATTTCTATACCAAGAGTTAAAAGAAAAATTAAAGAAAATTTTAAAATCTACTAATGTTTAAGAAACAGCCTAGTGGGGAATTGTGTTTTAAATATAGAACATCTGAAGAACATTTGCCAAAACAATTGAGGCATTTAGAATCACCTAAAAATATGGACATTTAGAATCACCTAAAACAATCAGGCAAATATAAATACATATGGTATATTTGATTATCTGTTCATTGTCTACCTTCCCCTTTAGAATCATTGAGGAAGAGACTTTGTCTTTTCTCATCCTTATCTCCAGGGCTTAGAACAGTGTCTCACAAGTAGAAGCACAGTATGACAGTATTTTTTTTTTTCTTCTTGGGAGACAAGGTATTGTTTATGTTGCCCAGGCTGTTCCCAAACTCCTGAGCTTAAGCCATCCTCCTGCATCAGCCTCCTATGTTATTGGGACTACAAGTCTATGTCATTGCGCCTGGCATTCAATATGTATTTTTTAAAAGAATGAATGCAGAGACAGAAGATAATCTGTTAGTTGAGACAAAGGTTTCCTTTTATGTCATTTATGGCATTTTATGACATTTAGTTGTCTTACTGTGCCAAAGTTTATATTTCTAAACTTTAAAACTGATTCTTTCCTGTCATTGTACCTGTGTGGATTGGTTTTAAATTTTTAACTTGCGTTTTGGCAAAGTCATGCCATATAAACATACTGATTGAAGCTATGTTTTGGATGGTATCTGTGTCTGTTGTACCACTCATTTGTATTTAGCCAATATATTAGCTTTTATTTATGTTTATATTTGTTTGTGTTTATTTTACTTCCCAGAGTGAACCTTTATATGTTCCTGTGAAATTTCATGATCTTCCAAGTGAAAAACCTGAGAGCACAAATATTGATCCTGAAAAGAGTGAGTAAAACTTAGAATTTTATGACTGAGAATGGAGGAAAATTTTGCTTCATTAAAGCCATCCCAGAACTTAGTGATTTTGTGGATTGACTAGGCCTGTAGTCTTCTGAAAGTTTGATTGGATCATGAATCTGATACATGATAGATTTTATATTAATTCAATTGGAAATAATTTCCAAATACCATAAATCTCTATGATTTCATCAAAGTATATAATAAAACACGAATAATTTTCTTTTCAACATGCCCCGAAAGACCCTACTATTAAATTATAGTAGTTTTTGCCGGTTCTGTGAACTTACTAAATAAAAAATATTAGTTTTAATGAAATATACAATATTTATCCATAAATTCCTTTGCAAAGAATTAATCTATATAGAGAGAAATATTCTGCATACTTGTCTAGGAAAGTAATTCTTATAAGTTGAATATTCCTGAGAAAATTCAAATAAAGTTTTATTATTAATGCTAAAATAGTACTCTTACTAAAATCCTGAACCAGGTGATTGTGTATGTATACAAATGCAGAAACTATTTTTTATATTTGATAATGACTCTATTGAAATATAATTTATGTATCATGTAATTCATGCATTTAAAGTATACGGTTAAGGGATTTTTAGCATGTTCATGTCACTAATTGAACAAACAATAACAGTCAATTTTAGAATTTTTTTTAATCACCTGTAAAGAGAGTTTGTACCTTTTAGCCATAAACCCTAACACCTATCTCCTCAGCCATAGCCAACCACAATTTTACTTTCTGTCTCTGGATTTGTCTATTCTAGACATTTTATATAAATGGAATCATATAATATGTGGCTTTTTGTGGCCGGTTTCTTTCACTTGGCATAATATTTTTATTCATGTTTTCATTTGTAACCAGATAGTGCTTCATTTTTAATGGTGGAATAACATTCCACCTATATGTATATACTATAGTTTGTTTATCCATTCTTTAGTTGATGGACATTGGATTCTTTCAACCTTTTGTCTATAATGAACTGTGAGTATTTTTTGATAGATAAGTTTTCATTTATCTTGGATATATATGATTGCCAGGTCAAATGGTAGCTCTGATTTACACTTTGATGAATTGCCGTGCTATTTTCCAGAGTGGCTGTGCCATTTACATTCCTATAAGCTTTGTATAAGTGTTTTGCTTTCTCCGCATCCTTGCCAGATGTAGTTATTTCTCTTTCTTATTCTGCGCATCCTAGTGAGTATGAGTGGTGTTTCATTGTGACCGAAATCCTTATTGGATTTCACTGGATATGTATTTCATTGGAGAAATCTGTATTCTTTGCCCATATTTTGTCTTTTTGTTACTGAGTTGTGAAAATTCTTTATCTATTCTAGACACAAGTCCTTTGTCAGATACTTGATTTGTCAGTATTTAAATGCAGAAACTTTGAATGTTGGTCTCATTTAAAAATTTTAAAAACATTTTATAGATAAAATCATTTGTTCCTGTTAACTCTTGAGTAAACAAAACTACTCGAGGTAATAATATAACTGGTTTTCTTTGTCTTACTCTGATTATAAATGAACTAAATAATATGCGTTTATTATTAAAAACTAAAACTGGCTTTTGTTGGACGAAAGGATACATTTAATGATTTTGTACTATGATTTCTTTTTAAGCTCCCAAAAAGTCTCGGGTAAGGTTCAGCAATATTATGGAGATTCGACAGCTCCCATCAAGCCATGCATTAGAAGCAAAGTTGTCTCGCATGTCATATCCTACTGTGAAAGAACAAGAATCCATATTGAAAACTGTGGGGAAACTGACTGCAACTCAAGTAGCAAAAATTAGCTTTTTTTTTTGCTTTGTGGTAGGTCTTTTTTTATTATATATTTGGCACTTCATTTTTTAGATGGTATATATACCAACAATGTAGTGTTGAAGTATAACGCTATTAGTCTGTCACTTTAAGCAGCTAACAGCATCAGGGAAGTAGAATATTAAAGTTAGTAAATGTTAGTCACACTTCAAAGAATTGGAAAGTCAATAAATCCTATAATATTATATCTATTCATATACATATACATATATATGTGTATATGAACAGTTTGGGAAGTTCCTTAGAATGTCTTTCCATTGTTTTAGGGTCAGAAATATGAATAGAATTATTTTACACTGTGATGTATATTAGGGCTGTTGAGTAAACATCCAGATAAGGGTTTATTGTATGCTTTGATTTTTTTCAGATTTCTACAGTTTTACTTTAAATTGATGTTAAGTGCTGTCAAGTATTATTTCAGCAAGTACTGGTAGTGAATATTTCTATAGAATTTTGGTAGTATCATTTATAGTGTGTTATTTTAATATAGAAACTGAAAATTGTACTTAAGATTTCATATAGAATAATGATGTAATAACTAAAGTATTATTATTTTGGGCTAAACTAGGATTAGAGACTTGTCTGAGTGAGAACTCCAAAGTATAGAATTAAAAAAAATTAATTTCAGGGCTACTTTGTATATACATATCATTGAAAGTATTTGAATCCAAGGTTGTTTAATCTGAGCTTTTACGATTTAGATTTATACTGAGCATTGTAAAGCACTAGTGTGTGCCAGTGTAAGTATAATTGAAATGATTGTTATTTCCTAATTTTGTGTCCTGATTCCACTCAGTAGCCCATTTTTATCCATTCCCTGGCCAAATAACTTCAACTTAAGTGATATCTTGATTAAAATATTCTGTTGCATAATCAAAGGAAAATCTTTGAGAATTGTAATCTGCTAATTACATATGTAATAAAAATAATTCCAAGGCTTATATTTTGGGGTTATGTTATTAGTTGTGATTTTTGTTTGCTCGTTTTAAATAACTGTAAGGCAGACTAAAATTTATTAATTATATGTTTCCCTTCCAAGGAGACCTTAGGTGACCTGTGATAAAAGCATTTATAAGATAAAAGTTAAAACAAAGGTACAAAGATAAGAGCCAGTTAAATGTGTACTAGGGGTAGGAGCTGGCTGTGGAGTAGGATGTTATATTAATAACTTTAGTTTAATGCTACTTAAGGTGGGCATAGTGTAGGCAAAGTGACAGTATGGTAAAAAGGAAAATCTTTGAGTTAAACACAGCTTATTGTCTCATAAAAGAAAAGATTTACCTTCCCTGGATAAAGCAAACTGTCTTAACATTAAACATGGAGAGAAATGTACTGTGATGATAGGTTCCAAGACCCCTAGTGGTCTGAAGCCATGGAGAGTATAGCACTATGTGTACTGTTTTTTTTTTCTCTACATACATACGTTTGTTAGTATAATTCATAAAATAAAATAAGCACAGTAGGAAGTTAACAATAACAATAATAAAATAGGACAATTACAAAGATACACTTTAAATAAAAGTTATTTAAAACTTATGAATTGTTCATTCTACAATTCTCCATTTAATACTTTTGGACTGTGGTTCACCACTAGTAATTAAAACTGGAGAATGAAACCATGAATAAGAAGAGACTATTGTAATATGTAAATTCTTACATATTATACTATTATGTAATGTATTACCATTGTTCTTATGTATCATCACTATTCTGTACAGCAGGTTTAGAGATATGTGCAGATAATACCCTTTTTAAAGAATTTTTAAAAAATTATAGTAAAGGGCTGGGGATGTGGCTCAAGCGGTAGCGCGCTCGCCTGGCATGCGTGCGGCCCGGGTTCGATCCTCAGCACCACATACCAACAAAGATGTTGTATCCACCGAGAACTAAAAAATAAATATTAAAAATTCTCTCTCTCTTTCTCTCTCTCTCTCTCTCTCCTCTCTCACTCTCTCTTTAAAAAAATTATAGTAAAATATAATTTTAAGCTTATCATTTGAACCATTTTTAATGTTACTGATATTACATATATTCACATTTTTGTGTAACATCCATCTGTAGAACTTTTTGTTTAATTATAAAACTGGAACTCTATTTATTAAATAATACCTCTTCATTCCTACATTCCTATCTCTGGCAATTAACATTGTGCTTTCCATTTCAATGAATCTGACTAGTCCAAATATCTGTCATGAGTGGAATCATACAGTATTTGTCAGTATTTAACTGCTTTATTTCACTTAGCATAATGTCCTTTAAGTTCATCCATATTGTACCATATGTCAGAATTTCTTTTGAAGGATGATTATTATTCCATTGTATAGCTGTACCACATTTTATTCATTCTTCTGTCAGTAGACACTTGGGATACTCCCATCTTAACTACATTAAAAAAAAAAATCAACCTGAAATACATGTTGTTCTTTAGTAAAGGCATTTCTATAGGAAGTCAGAATAATATAGTCCAGGTATATAGCTTTTTGGAAACCTGACTTGATAGAATGATAAGCCTAGATAAGATCAAGAGTAATGCTGTTCAGTAGAAATATAACATGAGCCTCAAATGCTGGCCACATAAATAACTTTAAATTTTTTAGGAAACAAATTTTTTTAAAAGATAAAAAAACCCCCCAAACCTAGAGGTGTTAATTTTAATGCTATATTTTAATTTCATGCACTATATATGAAATATTTCAATGTGTTATCAATATAAAAATTATCAATGAGATAGTTTATATTTTTGTATTACTATTATTTTCTAAAACTAGTGTGTATTATACCCCAAATATGTTTCAGTTCAGACTAGCCAATTTCAGTTGCTCAATAGTCACCTGTGGCTTATGTCTAATTTATTGGACAGAACAGGTCAAAATATTGGTACATTTTCCCATTTTCTTTGAATATCTTTTGTCTTATTAGGACTTAATGGTACTATTTTTTTTCTGTAAAATATTATTTAGGTTATATTGACTTTATCAAGACTATCTCCTATTATATATCCAAAGGAAATGAAATCTGTATCTTGAAGATATCTGTACCTCCATGTTCCTTGTAGTACCTCCATATTCACATCAGCTAAGATAATGGGAAAACCTAAGTGTCCATTGAAGGATGGATAAAGAAAATGTGTATGTGTGTGTAATATATGTAGCTCTATATATCAAATATATGTGTATGTATTTATTTATATACACACAAACACACACAATGTAATATTTTTCATTCACAAAAAAGGAGGGCATACCATCATTTGCAACATGGATGAACCTGGAGGACATTGCTAAGTGCAATAAGCCAGGCACAGAAAAACATACATTTGATCTCTCTTCTAAGTGGACTCCAAAAAATTTGAAGTCAGAAAAGCAGAAAGTAGAATGGTGGTTGTAAGGGACTGGATAATAGGGAAATAAGGAGATATTGGTCAAGGGGTAAAAACTTTTAATTATAAGATAAATAAGTTCTGGAATTCTAATGTACAGCCTAGTGATTATAGATAATAATACTGTATTGTTTACTTGAAATTTGATAAAAACAAATTTAAGTGTCAAGATCATTTACACACATGCACACATATACACACCATGCTAACGATGGGTAGTGATGCTAATTAATTTGTAATCAGTAAACAACCTGTATTTATCAAATCATCATGTATACTTTGAGTACATTTTTTGTCAAGTAGCTTTTAAAAGACAATTAAGATAATTATTATCCTTTCAGATAATTTAAAAATGAATTACTGTTGTAACTTTTTTGTTCTATCCACAGTATCACAAGGAAAAAAAATACTATTTTCCATGTAATATGCTTATCTTTTACATTGAAATAAGTAAGATTTCAAAGGGAATAAAGGCTTATACTTATCTTATTAAAGCAAATTTTCTTAGATAAACAAAAAACAAAAATTAATTACTATTCATGAAATAATGAATATATAAATTATTTGCTACAATTATTAGTAAGATATTTTCTTCAGTTCTAGAATAATAATATGATTATTATTGTATGGAAATTTTTTATTGGAGGATAGTGGAGTTGTGTCTTTTTTTTGTGATGAGGGTGCCTTGGGCTTGAGAGGGAATAGGAAGGTCTTTCTGGAAGGAGTTTGTAGCTAGTGAAGAATTCTTAAGATCTTTGAATGCCTGCCACCATAGGGATTTGTTATTTCCCTACTTTGCATTTGTAGGAGCCAGTGAGATTGGTTGGGTAATGAGTATAATATTTAAGTATTAAGGTAATAAGAGAAGTGGGTCAGGAAAACTAATGATCATCCTATAAGCAGATGTTCTTGCAGAAAATCTCCAAAAGATAATTAAGGGCAGACTCTGCCTCTTTTCTAGCATTTCAATTATAGGCAGATTGTAGTTCCTATTTTCATGTATGTTTGATATTTCACATCTTACCAGTTGGTACTCATTTTCTTATTTAGATAATCGAGTGAAATTATCCAAGAAGCCAGGATTACAAATTAGAACCACTTTTGCACAGTTTCACTTTGGCTTTAGCCTTCAGCACAGTATAGATCAAATGCAGACTACTGCACTCTCAATCATTTGTACCTTTTGGTGCCTAAAATTATGTATCTCTGGTGCTTTGAAGTGAAAATACTAATAATTTTACTACTTATTTCACTGCAAGTCCTGAGATAATTCAAAAGATGTCTCTCCCTAAATAGAGGCAAGTTCTTTGGTGGACTAATTCTTCCAGTCAGTCTATGTAAGTAACTTACTGGAAACAGACTAGCAGTTACTTTGCTTTAGTTAGTTTATTGGGCAATCAACATCTTAGAATGTACTTTTGTCACACTCACATACATTGAATATGTGTGTCCTAGAATATTCATAGTAGCATTGTTTAAAATAGTTTAAAAAAATGTCCACTCACCCCCACACCTCCCCAAAAAAAAAAAAAAAAAAGAATTATCAGTGAAAGTAGATGAACTTTGGACATATACACACCCTAGGGTTCACCAAAAGGAGGTATTATTTCTCATTCCTTAACTCAAAGCAGACAGATGTTTGGGAATGTAAGGGTATCCTAAACACAGATGTGCAAAGGAAAGAAAAATGAAAAGTCCTCATAGTTAGAAAACTTCCTTCACTGTGTACAAAGTTACAAGAGCTTTTTGGGTTCTGTCTCTAAATGGAGAACCAGAGAAACAGTCACAATTAGCCAATGACAGTTTTCATACTATATTTTTAATTTTCCAAAGTAAATATAATATAGCCTCTTATGTATCAGTTTAGCTGTCTAGCTGTTTATATCCATCGCCATGGGCATCATCAAATTTATTAGAGTTTTCATTATGTTTTTCATCTGTATATACTTTAATGTTTGAGAATTTTCCCAAATTCAAATTTGATTTAGATAAACTTAGATTGCTGACTGTACTTGAATAAAACAAGTTTTTAAAGTTGATGATACTCAGTTTTATCCTCATATTAAAAGCTAAATACTAATTTTTTTCTAACTTTTGTTAATTTGTAAGGGAAATTGGATAGGGGTGATTGGGTTTTTGTATCTTTCTTTCTTTTTTTTTTTTTGAACCTGGGGATTGAGCTCAGGGCTTTCAGGCAAGCATTTTACCACTGAGCTACATCCAAGTTCCCCTACTTATTATACATTTTTGTCCCTTTTTGGGAGTCTGTGATTTTTCATCATTACACAAAGTGGCTTCTAAAAACCTCTTATAGTAACAGTTTTGAGGAGGAGGAGAAAAAAAGGGGACTGTAAATTGTAACGAAAGATATAAGCATGTCTCTCATTAGATTTCACTTTTTCTTTTTCTTTAGTGGTTTTTGGCAAATTTGTCATACCAAGAAGCACTTTCAGACACACAAGTTGCTATAGTTAATATTTTATCTTCAACTTCTGGTAAGAAATTTGTATTATAAATTGAATATATATTGAATATATATGATATATGTGTGTATATATTTCTATTTGTTATTTCATTAGTTCTAATGTACATTAGTATATTATAACTCCTTCTTAATATTTGTAGTTTCCTTCCTTAGTTTGGGCTATTTATATTTCTTCAAATACTTTGCTGTTTTTTTTAATGCAGAAGTATATTAAAAGTTTTATAGGCTGGCTCTTTGTATTGTAGGTGTTTTATCCTGTACATTTCCTTTCAAGGATCTTTTTCTGGAATCTTTGGCTAAATGTAATTGCTTATTTCAGAACTGTAATTTGCACTATGGTAGGTGTTTTATTTTTAAAATTAAACCACCTTCCAAATCTAGGAGATAAAAGAAGTATTTTTGAAGCTGTAAAAATAACTTCAGTACACAGGCTCAATTATGACGAGGTTCACAATATGTGACTTTGAATGTTCAATTTAACTCTTTTATTAGCATAAAAATAGCCAGGCACATGGATCATGTCTGTAATTCTAGCTACTTGGGAGGCTGAGGCAGGAGAATCACAAGTTTACTTAGAAAGACCCTGTCTCAAAATAAAAAACAAAAGGGCTAGGGATGTAGCTCAGTGGTAAAGCACCCCTGGATTTAATCCCTAGTACAGGGGTAGAGGGGATGAAAGAAAAAGGAAAAAGAAATAGGACTATTCTTGGTTTCTGTTGTTGAAATAAACACGGTTTTGTTTAGAGGCTATTTTATTGTCTTGAAACATTTTTAGCCTAGGTAACTGCAGATCTCATTCTTAGTTATTTAAATATCACACACAAAAAAAATCTGGTTTACTTATTTAAACAATGTACCTGCTGTTAAGTAATGTTGACAGTATTTAAATTCATTTACTTTTTTTTTGGTCCTTTTCTCCCCATAGGACTTTTTACTTTAATCCTTGCTGCAGTGTTTCCAAGTAACAGTGGAGATAGATTTACTCTCTCTAAACTATTAGCTGTCATTTTAAGGTAAGAATATAGTGTAAGTTAGTTTACTCTGTTTAAAAATGTGATGTTGAAAATATTTTTGGTTGTGATACAGGATAGTTTATTTTACACAGCAACACAGGCAAAGAGAGAGGAGGATAAAGAAGGTTTAAATGGACTTTATGCTACCCCATATCACATGCTAGAGCAGTTTTCCAAATCTTCCTGGATAGAGTAACCAGAGGGAAACATCCCCAAACAGTATTGGTTTCCATTCATATAATTGTAGACTTACTAAGTATTATGCTGAGATTCACATTTAACTTAAGGTGCCAATGTAGTCATTATATCTTCCCAAGTATCTGTTTCATTTTCCTAAGGCAAGTGCCCTTTTTTGTTTTGGCTTAGATTTCTCCTCCTGCTTCTGGAAATCTAACATTTTGTCCTTTTTAATTGTTTCAACCTCCAGTGATTTCTTACTTACTTTCTATATAATTCATTTGGAAATTCTTTATTACTTGCACTGCAGGAGTATTGTCAGTAACTATACTTAAATCTTTATTTAATTCTTTGTATGTTTCTTTTGTCTTCCCTTCTGAATTGTAAACCTTTGAAGGCTGAAGTCTTGTTTTATACTTCTTTGTGTCACCAAAGCCCTAACACTGAGCTTTGCCCATAGACTTTACTTAAAAAAGATTTGTTGATTTGATAAAGTTATTATTTTTGTGAGAGAAAATTAGAAAGCAAAGAAGGTAGCAGAATGATTTAATGGCAAAAGTAGTGCCATTACTTCAAATCTGTCAGAGCTGGGATTGAATCAGAGCTCTGTTATTTGCCCTTGTGCAGTTCTCTTAAACTTTGAGAGGGTTTCCTACTTGAGAAAATCATGAAAATATTACCTGCTTTTCAACCTTGTTTTAAAGTTTGGCAATGTAAAGAAAGTGACTGTCCTAGAGATTGATAGTTGGCAATCACATAAGACTGGTAGTTCTTGCTATATGTTTTTCTTTTTTTCTTTTTAAATATCTTTCTAGTTGTAGGTAGACACAATACCTTTTATTTATTTATTTGTATGTGGTGCTGAGGATCTAACCCAGTTCCTCACATGTACTAGGCAAGTGCTTTGCCTTTGAGCTACAACCCTAACCCTGTGTTTTTCTTTTAAATATAAAGGAAAGTTGACTGTGATAGTTTCATTGAGTAGTCTGGTTGACTCAACTAGCTTGCCATTTAGACTTTATAGTCATCAGGAATTTATTCTTTTCCATAGTTGGCAAGTGTTTTAACCAAGCGTGTTTTTATTTTGGGCAAATACAATGTATTGGGGAAGTAAATGAGGTTTTATTAAATTTTATTTCAACTATGTGCTAATTTCTAAATTTTCTTAGCACTACTTAATAAAGAAAGGTTCAATAATGGAAGGGATGGATATGAAATGTAGAACTTGAAAGTAATTTTACAGTCTATTACTCCTTTTCAATAAAATAAGTCTAGAAATGGGGTTGGGGTTGTGGCTCCGTGGTACAGCGCTTGCCTTGCATGTGTGAGGCCCTGGGTTCGATCCTTAGCACCACATAAAGATAAATAAGTAAAGGAATTGTGTCTATCTACAACTAAAAAAAATATTTAAAAAAAATATAGGTCTAGAATAGGGACAGGCAAACTAAGGTAGACTATCTGCCAGTTATAGTTTTTGCTTTTCTGGTGCCAAGGACCTAACCCAGGGATTTGCATGCACATGCTAGGCAAGCAGTTTACTACTGAGCTTCATCCCCAGCCCTGCCATTATTTGCTAATAAATGAAGTTGTATTGGAACACAGCCGTTCTCATTTATTTGCTTACTGTCTGTGACTGATTTAGGGCCACAGCAGCCAAGATGAGTTCTAACAGAAAGCATATGGCTCACAAGTCTAAAATATATATTTTCTGTCCCTAAAGAGAGTTTACTTGACATGTTGTCTAGATAAGTTGATACTTAGAAATATTTTGTATATTATATGTTCTTACAAACACTGTATTAAACATTGTTTAACACTTTGTTTTTGAACTGGCTTTAATGAGATTGACTTTCTGAGGTTATGAGAATATTTTGACAGAGCAATAGACTTGAAGGAAATCTTCTGATGAGCCAAGAAATCTCATTTCACCACTTATAATCCAATCAGTTCCATCTTCATCACTAATTTTGAGATCTTGGGCAAGTTCTTTTTTTTTTTAACCTCTTTGCCTATTTCTTCATCATTAAATTGGGGATGATGGTAATAGAATTTGTCTCAAAGTATTATGAGGATTAAATGAATTAAAACTTCTAGATAATGCTACGTGAAGTTAGCCAATCCCAAAAAACCAAATGCCGAATGTTTTCTTTGATATAAGGAGGCTGATTCATATGGGATAGGGAGCAGGAGCACGGGAGGAATAGACTAACACTAGATAGGGTAGAGGGTTGGAGGGGAAGGGAGGGGGCATGAGGTTATTAATGATGGTGGAATGTGATGATCATTATTATCCAGAGTACAGGTATGAAGACACAAATTGGTGTGAATATACTGTATATACAACCAGAGATATGAAAAATTGTGCTGTATGTGTGTAATAAAAATTGTAATGCATTCCACTGTCATATATAAATTAAAAATAATATAGTCTTATTTTTATCTATTAAAATCACATATATGAATATACCACAGTAAATCTCCACATCATATATAACCATGAGACTGGGATCCTGATTAATATTTGTATAAATATGTCAAAATATATTCTACTGTCATGTATAACTAAAAAGAACAAATATCTGCAACATGTACACTCAGAAAAATGAGAAATTATATCCCATCTATGTATGAATATCAAAGTACATAAATGCATTCTACTGTCATGTATAACTAATTAAAACAAAAATTTTAAAAAATCATGGGATTAATGGAACTATTTACATATGAAAGGATAGCTTACTGTTAATTTAGGTTTTACTAGTAAATAATAATAGTGCCATTACTGTATTTATTTGGGTTTAATTTATTTATACCTTCAAAAACAAAGATGAGCAGAGGGATAACAATTTAGTTTATTTTTATTTATTTATTTTTTTTTTAAGAGAGAGTGAGAGAGGAGGGAGGGAGAGAGAGAGAGAGAGAGAATTTTTAATATTTATTTTTTAGTTCTCGGCAGACACAACATCTTTGTTGGTATGTGGTGCTGAGGATCGAACCCGGGCCGCACGCATGCAAGGCGAGCGCGCTACTGCTTGAGCCACATCCCCAGCCCTCCTTAGTTTATTTTTCTATAATTGAAAGATAGTCACACCGGGTTGCCTGTGTTTCATTCTCAGCTGTGTGATATTGGTCGAGTTATTTCATCTCTTTTTTTTTTTCTCATGTAAAATGGGAATGGCAATAGTAATATCTTCCTTATAGGGCAATATTAGGCATTTTATAGTACAATTTTTGTACTATCCTATTCTGATAGTATTGTTAGCTTTTAATCACTAAATTCTTTGACACTTTTATCCAAAGTTGAGATTAGTCATGATCACTTGTAAATCATTTGTATCTTTATGGTTAGTCTCTTAAGGAGTATATTATTTTGTTCATTGCTTATATCTCTTATTCTCATAGCATTGGCGGTGTTGTTCTGGTAAACCTGTCAGGGTCTGAAAAATCTGCTGGAAGAGATACAATAGGTAAGTTCCTGACTTGATTCTCTGTTATAGTAAAAAAGTAAGTTTTGTGTTTATTGTCATGCATGCACACACATATATCCTCCTTTTTAATATTTTCCTTTGGAAATAGCAAAATGCAAAAATAGTTCACATAATTCTTATATAACCTTCACCCAAATTCTCCAGATATTAACAACTTATATAAATATACCACAGTTACAAAAGTTCATCGATTATAATACTTTTATCTACTCTATAGATCCATTTTAAATTTATTCATTTTTTTCATTAATGTTCTTTTGATCCAGGATCATTTGTTGCATTTACTTGTGATAGCTCCTTAGTTTCCTTTAATCTGAAACTGTACTACAACCTTTTTATCTTTCATGACCTTGACACTTTTGAAGGGTACTGTTCAGTTGTTTTGAACTGTGTCCTTCAGTATGTGTTTGTTTGGTAGTTCCTTGTGGTTGAATTGAGTTTGTGTGATTTTTGGTAAGACTATCATGACCATAATATTGTTACCTGATCTGATCAGTGTATTTTGTGTGATGACACATGATGTTGATTTTGCCCATTATTAGTAAACTAATTTTAAGGTGGTGTCTGATAGGGTGTTCCAATGTGTAGTTATTAATTGTTCCCTTTTTAGGGAATAAGCATCTTGTGAGGAGATACTGTGAGTCCATGCTATCATACTTTCACCCACTAATTTATTCACTGTTGGTCCTTGCCTAAAAGTTACTCCCTGGTGAACACTTTGTTTTTGATCCTTTGCCTAGATTTAACAAAAACAAAGGTATATCAGAACCCAGCTTAATGGTTTCTTTCAATATTTGAAATTTATTGAATAGAGCAATGTTTTCCAAACTGTTCCTGGTTATTACTCTGAACTGTGTGTGCCTTGTACTGCTTCACCTCTCTCTCTCTCAAGCTTCTTTAGTACCTGAGGCAATACATGTGTTTGTGTGTCCCAAGATTTTGTTGACAGGTCTTTTTCCCATTGCTTAAAAAAAGGTTTGAAACTAATTTTGAAATAGATTTAATAATACATTGGCCTTTTGAATAATTGATTAAAGTACTGAGTGGTCAGTTGACAGAAGCACATCATTTAGTTGTTTTTAAAAGCTTAATTTTTCAAGAGTTAAAGAAAAGACCCACTATTTATTATGCACATACTGTGTGCTCCACATTAAATTAGGTATTTTGGAACATTTATAAATTGTGTATTTATAGTGTTTGAGCTGTTCTTGATTTGAAATAGAATATAAGATTATGAAAATAAAATTACTAGATAACAAAATATTTAATTATTAAATTGTTAAATATTTAATTGTTAAATTCTCTAAAACAGAAGACAAACAGATTGGAAATTCAGCAGAGTAGTGGGAGGATGCCTTGTGGAATAGGTGGGCCTTTAACAGAACCTTGAAAATGGGCATGGTAGTGGAATATATATTAGAAATGATACATGGGTTGAGAAAAAATATATTAAGCTATAGCTTAGGGTAGAAGCATTTGGTAAGTTGGTCAGTACATTCTTAGTCAAAATATTCCTATATATTGTCTTTCTTTGGTCGTTATTTTATTTTTGAACTTTTTTCATTTGCAAGAACTTATTGAAAATTGTTAATAAAAGGTTTTTAGTAGGGAAACAAAGTATTCATTCCAAAATTAAAAAGAAATGTTACTAATATGAAATTTATTGTTAACACATAAGTGGTTAGTTCATTGAAGTGAATGCTTTTACATTATTTGCTTACATGATACCTTCATGTTCTACTGGAGGACATGGATGGGATGAGTTATACCATATATTTTAATTTTTGTATTCCCACATTATTCAATTTTAAATAAGTGTATATGGAATTAGTTAATGGAATGAATGGGTATTTTAAATAATTATATTGGTTTTTTTATAGGTTCCATTTGGTCTCTTATTGGAGCCATGCTTTATGCTGTTTATATTGTTATGATTAAGAGAAAAGTAGACAGAGAAGATAAGCTGGATATTCCAATGTTCTTTGGTAAGAATATAGTCAACTATGAGACTGTTTACTTTAAATGTTTATTTAAGATTTTACTTTTGTGTTTTGGAAGGAAAAGGGAAGTTTTTTCTTTATAATCTTAATGTTCACATGTACATTGTTTTATATAAATGTAATTTCTATAATAATAATAGCTAAGTTTATTAAGTGCCTACTATATGGCAAGCAAGCATTTTGCTTTATCTTCTCAGCAATATATTATTATTTCATATTTATAGACTGGAAAACAAAGGCTTCAGAAAGGGTTCTCCTCATCTTGCATAGGATTTACATTACTAGCAAATGCCAGAGTGGGGTGGTCAGACTATGGAGCACAAACTTTTAACTATTATATAGCATAACTTTTTCTTCTAAGTGGTCAGTCTATACTTATTTCCCATGTTGAATAGCTATTTGCCATATATGTGTTATCTCACCAACTAGTGGGAAGGCAGAAACAAATAATTTTTTGTTCTTCGGAACTTTCCACCATTATTCCTAGTATAGCACAGGTGCTTAAAAAGTAAGTGCAACTTAAATCAGAGAGCAAACCATCTGATTCCTTATGATCAATTTAAGTTGAACACACACACACACACACACACACACACACACACACACACATCCCTACCACTTAATTCTTTTAAGTTCTAGGATACTATATTATTAAGGTTAACAACCCTTTGTTTTTAATTGACTTAGTGATTTATTCCATAGTAGTTGCTCCCTTACAATGTGAATCATTGAACTTCACAGGTGGTGGTCACCAGTTGTTTAATCTAGTATTGCTCATTCACAAAATTGACTTAAAAACAATTCAATAAGATGGGCATGGTGGTGGACACCTGTAATTACAGTGATTTGGGAGGCTGAGGCAGAGGGATTGCAAGTTCAAGGCTTACTTCAGCAATTTAGTGAGACCATCTCAAAATAAAAAATGAGAAGGATTGTAAAGCCCCTGGGTTTGATCCCCAGTACCAAAAATGAAAAAAGGAAGGAAGGAAGGGAGGGAAGGAGGGAAGGAGGGAGGGAGGGAGAACAGCTAACAGAGTTGTAGTTACAGAAACCTCTTGGAATCCTTTGTACAAATTCTAATCTTTTTAAATTTTAGAGTATAGAGTTTGGAAAATTGATACAAATCACAATTTTAACTTTTGTCTTTTTTTTTTTTATACATACTTAGGTTTTGTAGGTCTGTTTAATTTGCTACTCCTGTGGCCAGGTTTCTTTTTACTTCATTATACTGGATTTGAGGACTTTGAGTTTCCAAATAAAGTAGTATTAATGTGCATTATTATTAATGGCCTTATTGGAACAGTTCTTTCTGAGTTCCTGTGGTTGTGGTATGTACTATTTATTCTCCTATGTTAGTTATTTTTATTGACTTTTAGATAGTTTAAGTATTTATTTCTTCTGTCTTCCTGTAGTCCCTCCTGTGCACCTTTCTCCCATACACACTTTTTTTTTTTTATTGGTTGTTCAAAACATTACAAAGCTTTGACATATCATATTTCATACTTTAGATTCAAGTGGGTTATGAACTCCCATTTTTACCCCGTATACAGATTGCAGAATCACATCGGTTACACATCCACATTTTTACATAATACCATATTACCATACACACTTATAATAATTGAATATATTAGCTCCGTTATATCATGGACTTTAATTTTTAACTTCTTGGTGCCCACTGCAAAGAGTAGTGTCTTACACATAAAAGGAGCTTAAAAATACTTGTAGAATAATGAATGTTTAGATATGTAAATTAATGAATAGGAATGTTCTAAATTTGTAAAAGTATTTAGAATGTTATGCAAATGAAAGTAGTCATTATTTAATGGGCATCCAAACTTAGGAGATGTGTGTACCAAGTATGAATTTATGAATTATGAGAATATAGAGGATGTTGCTTTACTTAAGAGACTTTGAAGTATCTGTTTTGTTCTTAAGCTTTTTTGTTTTATTTATTCATTCTTAAGATCTTTTATATGAGTAAGTTCGATAGGCATACCATAATTGAATTGAGATGTTGACATTTTAATATATTTGAATATTTGACGTTAGTTAATATGTTGATATGTGATTACTGGCTTACAGTAACTTTGAACACAGTATTATAGAGTTTGTGAGACCTTTCAAATACAGTTTTATACTTTGTCCTGTTTCTGTCCAATAGGAATTTTAAAAGAAATATAAATTATATTTAAACTCCAAAATTACTTTCATTACATACAAGTGAAACTGCTGGCTAGTTTTCCCTTGCAGAAGACTACAACAAAAGTAGCCTTTTCCGTGAAGTCTTCTTTAGCACTCTGCCTATACTCTACTTCCACCTCTGCCCAGTTAAGGAAATGGCTGTTTTGTTGATAATATTCCATACTCACTCCTTTTTGTGTAGTACTTAAACATTTAGTTTGTTGTCTAGTAATTTATGTACTTTTTTCTGGTCTAAAACTCTTTGATAGCAGAATTCATTTACTAGTTCATTGTTCTTTCATTACATGCATTTTAAATGCTGTTTTTTAAATCTGAAATATTAATAGATGACAAAAGGATTCAAACATTAGCTAAATAAAAAAAAGCTAGATTAAGTTAAATAAGTTTTTTAATGAAGTCATTTTTAAAAAATAATTCTTTGCATGGTAAATATCAAAAAGTATGTGCTAATTTTAAGAAATGATAATTACTCATCTGACCCTGAACCCTCGTTTTACAGAGCAGCTCGTGAGTAGTATGAACACTAGTGGAAACATTAGTATTTGTGTTCCCTCTCATAAGTAGGAACTAATTGTCCAGCTTATACTGATATTTGTAATAATACTTTGTCAAAGTGATAGCCTTGTACATACAAGGTTGAATATTATCTGTAAACAAATCTTGAAAATAGCTTAAAGTGCTTTTAATTTTTTATACTTATCTTTAATTTATAAGTATATATATATATATGTAAGTATAATTTTATGCTTATATTTATTTTCTACTTATTATTTATTTATATTTGAAAGTAAACTTTGGATTCATCTTTAAAACTTCATTATTTTTTGTGTTTCAGTCCATCCTAATCTTTTATTTTTGGTCCTGATCTCTCAAGCCTATATTATAGGATAGAAAAATCTTTCTTCAGTGTTTTTCTTTTATAGTTTTCATATAGAAATGTATGTCTTCTTTCTTTTTAGGGGCTGCTTTCTTACCTCATCATTGATAGGCACACTTGCACTAAGTCTTACAATACCTCTATCCATAATAGCTGACATGTGTATGCAAAAGGTAAGGCAAACTATGAGATGTTTTAGGTATGTTATTGAAACAAACCTAATAAGAGTTAAAGGATGTCTCTAAATTAGGATGCAAACATAAAATAATACTTGACACCTTCTCTCCCCAGGTGCTTTACTAAATGAAAATATAAAATGTACTAAAGAAATAGTACATTTCTATTTTCAACTTTTTAATTATTTTCTGAATTTCTAAGTCAAGGGTAATATCTTTATGTGTAATTTTCTAATTTTTTAATTGATTATGTTCCAGAGAAGTGTAAGTTAGTGGTATATGGAATAGAGTATACATTTCATCACATAAATAGTAGTATTTTGGTTTCCGGACATTCCTCAACACTATGATAATACTACCATAAAAATGAGCAGCACATGAGTAATGTGGTTTCTCAGCGAATGTTCATCTCAGCAAGTCGAGTGTCCCTTTCCTTTTCTATGAAATCCTGGTCTGGAGTAGGAATTCTGGTGATAAATACTGGCAATGATAACTTCTCAGTAAAAAGAATTTAGGGTGTCTCTAACCAGCAGTCTAGAAGGGAGAGGTTTTGCTAGTGTTCCCAGTGACAAGAGGAAGAAAGAGGTGTGCCTTTGCCTAATGCTGGAAGATGGAGTGGAACCACTTAGCTGCAGTCCAGTGTTTGTAAGCTTTTTACTCCCAAATACTAAGAAATAAAAGTATATGTCTATGAGTTTTTATTATTTTTCTTGAGGTATTTGTACAGTTTGGGGGATAAAGGCAGAATATTTTCCGTGAAGTATACCTTCTATTTAAAAAACAATTCTGTGCTGATATTTCTTGATTATTAAATATTGTGGTAAATGTTACAAGAAAATGTTATAATTTAGCTAGAATTTGGTAACAAAATGAAGAGATTTTAATTTCTCTTAATGACTACTCTTTCTTGGGTGGTGTTTGGCTGACTTGACCCCTATGAGTTGGTATCATACATATAGGGTATTTGTATTAAAAAATTTCCAAGTGATTATTCTTGCTTTATGCATTGTTGAGTATTTCACAAATAATTCTCACAAAACCCCTTTATGTCTGACTAATGTTGCCATTAAATGGAATAGTGTATGTTTTCTACCAGAGGGAGTCTTGCCTTTGATTGTAACCTTTTTTTATTTTATTTTTTAACTCTCAAAAAGGGCAAACAGTTTTTCTTCCCTATTTTAAAGATAGGAGTTACTATTTTCAAAACAAAGGACCAGTGTGCTGTTTCTAAGTCTCAGTAGTTAATCAATATAGGCTTCTTTAAAAATCATTTTTGATACCTTGTAAGTCTAGATGGTAAAGGTAAATTAGTGAAAAGGAATAATGAGTTTTTTCTTTCCTTTTGGTAAATTTGTGGCATCTCATAATTTTTAGTTTTCTTGACAATACTGATGAATGATGGATTAGAAGATCACACTTGGTGACATCAGAGAGTTCTTCACTTCTGAGGCTTCTCTTGATGCTTGTCTTTTCTGGCTAACATTCTTAGTCAAAATATTCCTATATATTGTCTTTCTTTGGTCGTTATTTTATTTTTGAACTTTTTTCATTTGCAAGAACTTATTGAAAATTGTTAATAAAAGGTTTTTAAAATTTGTGTTTAGGGTTTTATTTGGTTTTAGTAGTTTTTAAGAGCTGTCATGTAACACAATGGCAAAAAATATAACATTTTTAAAAATTGTGAGTTTATGATGATGACTTCAGAAACTGAGGGAAGGAATCTACTTGAGAATGGATAATAATCAGTAATAAAGAAATGAGCAATGTAGTATGCAAGACATAAGTTTTACTTATAAATAGTACGACTCTTGATATACTGTGCCTAATAAATCATAAGTATGCCTTCTTGATTTTTCTTTGGCACATTTTCCAAGCAAGAAGTATTGGTTTTGGTAATTTAGGCAAATGGAATCATAAATTTTTATATTTAATAAAATATATTTAATAATATATTTTATATTTAATAAAAAGTCCTGGAAGCTCCAAGAACAAATAAGGAGAATTTGCCTCTGAAAGGTATGATTGTCCCAAAGGGTGCCCCAAGAAAAGGACAAGTTTTAATTGATCACTTCAGCCATAAAGAATTACTGTGCTGACATAAAGCTAAACCATGTCAGAGTTTAAAAGAGACCACTAACCTTTTACCAAAAGAGCAATGATTTGATCATCTTAGACCATCAGATTTGTCCCAAATGAAGAAGAGAGTTAAAGAAACTGTTTGAATTTAAAGAATAAGTTTGCAGGAAGAAGTTCCTGTGAATGAACTCTCCTAGTGAGAGAAAAAAAAAATGTGCATACTATATCTGTGTTATTATTATTACTGGACTTTAAAAAATTCAGATAATGGCAGATGTATTACTAAAATCTGGAATGATGAGCTGCCCCAAAATCAAGGGAAAAATAAGGCAAAATGTTCTCATAATAAGGAACCCTATATTAAACGTGCAGTTTCTTTGTCTTTTGCTCCCTCCCTGTCACACTCTAGGATTGAGTTACACACAAATGTGAACTTTGTTTAAAGACGGCCTTGGCAAAGAAAACTCAACTGTACTTTAAAGCATAAGTGAAATGATCTTGGTTTTCTGTCATTAAATAACTGGGGCTTTGTACAAATTAAAAAAAAAAGTTCTAAATTTTTATATTTAATAATGATATACTTAGTGTATTTTCAAGGCTTAGTGTTATCTTTGAAGTATTTTAACTTTTTCCTGCTAGTATTTACATATGGAAAACATGTTAAAGGGAGAAATTGCTTTAATGAAAATTGAGTTTTGGGGCTGGAGTTGTGGCTCAGTGGAGAGCATTTGACTAGCATGTGTGAGGCACTGGGTTTGTTTCTCAGCACCACATATAAATAAATAATAAATGAAAAAAAATAGAAACGAAAATTGAGTTTTTTTTTTTTAACTTTTTTCTCCTCTGTCTTCTTATTTTTAGGTGCAGTTTTCTTGGTTATTTTTTGCAGGCGCTATCCCTGTGTTTTTTTCATTTTTTATTGCAACTCTTCTATGTCATTATAATAACTGGGATCCTGTAATGGTAGGAATCAGAAGAATTTTTGCCTTTATATGCAGAAAACATCGAATTCAGAGGTGGGTTTAGTTCCTATATAACTTTAAAAATAATGTTTGCTAAGTAAATTAAGAATCATATCATGCTGACCTGCCCTTTAGAGATTTTGCAAGGAATATTTGAAAGATTATGTTATTCGTGTGTTATGTCAAAAAAAATAAAATATTGGGCTGAGGTTGTGGCTTAGTGGCAGAGTACTTGCCTTGTTCATTTGAGGCACTGGGTTTGATCCTCAGCACCACATAAAAATAAATAAACAAAGATATTGCGTCCACGTATAGCTAAGAAAAATTTTTTTAAAAATGCTTTAAAAAATAAAATATTTATTCAGATCCTTTAGGTGATAAGATAGTTTCTTCATTGCTATTTTTGGAAAAAAAAGTTCTGAATCACAGGTAAAACCAAAATGCTCATTGTTCTTCTGTGATGAATTTAAATATAGAAAACTTTTGTTGATTTGAACATAATTCATAATAGAATATGTTAGTGTTGCTTCAAATTTTTTCTTTCTTTTTTAAAAATATTTATTTCTGTTAGTTGTACACAATGCCTTTATTTATTTATTTTTATGTGGTGCTGAGAATCGAACCCAGGGCCTCACACACACCAGGTGAGTGCTCTACCGCTGAGCCATAACCTCAGCCCTCAAATTTTCTTTCTTTTTAAAGAGAGGACACTTTACATTTTGTTATAAAAACATGGGGTAAATTGTTGAAGAATCTTACCTTAGTCTTGCTTCTGCCACTGACTTGCATTCTGACTTCACAGTCTTAGTCGGTGGAATAGATAATTTTTAAGGTTTCTGTTCATCTCTGAAGCTTTCCTTAACTGTTGCTTTCTTTTATTAAGAGTTCCAGAAGACAGTGAACAGTGCGAGAGTCTCATTCCTATGCACGGTGTCTCTCAGGAGGATGGAGCTAGTTAGCTGTTGTTGTCTGTAGTCCAGGTTTGTATGTGAGTGAATATTGGTGTTGAATAAGGTTCTTATTCTTGTAGTATACACAGAATTGATTTTCTGTAATTAGTATTTGAGAGGCAATACAACATATAAAGGCAGTATATCCTCTGGAGTTGAATGCCTGGGTTATAATACCAGCTTTACCATGTTCCTGACTGTGTGACCCTGTGCAAAGTTCTTGGTCTCTTTGTGCCTCAGTTATTTTATTTGGAAGTGGTGTTACAATAGAATTACCTTCATAACATTTTCCCTAAATACTTGGTAAATTCTAAGTTTGTACAGTAGTGCCCAACTCAGATTAGTGATTACTAAATTTTAATTCTTATTTATATTTATGTTACAGGTTATTGTATTTAATGATATGCTTTAGAAAACCTATTTTATCTGATTATAAAAGTAAGAAAATACTTGAGTAAATATTCAGTCTTTTCTGTATGTATGTGTGTGTGTGTGTGTTTTTTAACTGGCATATTATGAATCCTGATGCTCTGTGCGTGCCTTTTCACTTTGCAATGTTTTAGAGACATCATTTTCAAAATTTTAAAAGATTTAAAAATTTTTAAGAAATATTATCTTATATTTTTTAGAGAGCATAACGAGTAGATTATATTTAGTGATTTGCAAATTAAACATTTTTTTTGGCAGATTAAAAAAGTGTTTAGAATAAAAGAAGATGGTAAATTACTAGAATTCTGGAGATTCAGGTTCTTCTGAGATATCATTAGGCAATTTTTATTGAAATGTTTCCTGATTGCAACTGGGTTTTCCCTCCCAGTTTTCCTAGAACATGGTACAACTTCTGTCAATTTCTAGCATTCTCTTTGGCCCTAAAGCTTAAATTTCATTATCTTCAGGGTAAATTTGCATGTAATCTAAATCTAATCTTGGTTTTGTGTTTCTTTTTGGTGGGTTGTTTTTTAACCTAGTTTTTATTGCTGTGATGGTTATACATGTATATAATTTGAGTAAAAATTTTACAAGACTATAAAACAAAAGCCCTGTCTTGCCCTCCTGCTTTCATTCTTTTCCCACTCTGAGGAAATCACTTTAAACTTAGCTGATTCTTTTAGTATTTGCCTCTCTGCATCTCTACTTATCATTTTTATACTTCTGTTTGATTTTTCAGTTTTAGGCATCTTCATTTGACTCTTTCACTAAAGTGGACGCCAATCTCTGCTCCACATGCCTACATCCCAATCACATATCTTTCCTACCTTCCCATCATCTCTGTATAGTTGTTAAATAATTTCAGATAGATCTATATTCAATGTTTATATATATATTTTTTTTACTAAATAAATGTTAATTATAACTGAGCCATGTAGGATTTCCAGAGTCCCTTTCTTACTACCCTTTAGAGAATAAACCGTGAGTCTTCTCTTGGGATAGAGAAGAGGTTTTAGACCAGCTCTAAACATTAGAGGCAGGGAACCTGAGTGCTTAACTGTTTTTTTTTTTTTTTTTTTTGACATTGTTCCAATATTCCTGTTTTTAGTTGCTTCTTCACCCCTCCTTACAGAAATACCTGTTTGTATTTCTTCATTGCTAGCTAAGAGTGGCTGGGGTTTTTTTAGAATGGCTGCTATTTTGTTGTCTCTCAGTTCTTTATTTTTCCAGGTGGGTTATTCCTTTAAAAAAAAAAAATCTGTTGTTGTCTATTTAATGAGGTTCTGGGGGGAAAAATGGGACTAAATATTACGTTTATTTGCCATCTTCAAATTAAAAATTGCCACCAGAAACACAATTGTTTTTAAAAGTTTGTTTTGGTTTTGGTTTTGGTTTTGGTACTGGGGATTCAACCCAGGGGTGCTTTACCCCTGAGCTACATCTCCAGCCATTTTTATTTTTCATTTTGAGATAGGGTCTCACTAAGTTGCTTAGGGCCTCACTAAATTGCTGAGTCTGGCCTTGAACTTGCACTCCTCCTGCTTCAGCCTCTCAGGTTGCTGGGATAACAGGCATGTACCATCATGTCCAGCTTCTTTAAAGCTTTTTAATGCCATAATTTATGCATTAGCCTTCTCTGCTGTGTTGTATATTACTCCCATGCTCACATTCAAACCCATCTCCACCCAGGCAATATTTCAGTAGTTTTGGGAATGAGAGCTGGATAAAAGGGAGAGAGTAAAAAACTAAAGATAGAATGCATTCGAATTGAACAGTTTGGCAGGAGTCTGTCTCTATAGGGGTAATGGAATATACTAGCAATAAAACTGCTAATACACAATCTTTAGGTAATATTGGCTC
The DNA here is from genome assembly GCA_002406435.1 of Spermophilus dauricus. Lineage (NCBI taxonomy): Eukaryota > Metazoa > Chordata > Mammalia > Rodentia > Sciuridae > Spermophilus > Spermophilus dauricus. Next base: position 237,987 of record KZ295816.1, on the reverse strand, counting down.
TCAGTCTTTGACATTGCTATAGAACTTTTTTTTTTCCTTAGTTCTTAATTGGGTTTAAGTATTCAGTATATATCCATATAAAATGTATTTCAATGTTAAGATAATTATTATGCTTTAAAAATATAAACTATAGAACATGAAAATTGTGAAAATTAGTAATCTAATCACCTCTGCTTTTTTTTTGTTTTGCTTTATTTTTAGCTTGATGATGGAAAATTATGCAGCGAAGAGACAATCTCTGGCAAGTTTTTGTAGAAAAATGTTTCAGTGCCTAGTCTGAAAAATAACAGTTTCAGTTCTTTGAAACTCTAAAATATATTTTCCTTATGTCTGTTTTCTTCATTTTCATAATGAAGTACTTTACTATGTAGCTGTGTACATATCACTACAATTATAGGAAGTTCCAGTCCATAGTCCATCTAAAGGACCCACCTGCCTTACATATCTCAAGGAATTCAGTTGATGAAATCATTTGAACTAATCAAGGAATAAAATCCTAATGTTCTCAAGACTTGGTTTTCACATATTTGTTCCGTGCTAGACTATATTATGAAAACGTTTCCAAGAAATCACGTATGTATGTAGAGCAATGCTTTTGACAGATAAAATGCTTTTGACAGATAAAATGCTAAATTAAGCTGCCTGTAATAGGTACGGATTGTAATTTTCAGTTTTGTAGAATATTGCAAATTAACTACACAGAAAAAAAATGTTTAATTTATGTAACAACCATGTTCATGCAAATTTGGTGGAACTTTAAAGAGAATAAATGTTTGAGAAAAGATCTGGTACACTTACACTACATATACTGTATTATTCTTTCATAGCATTAGGTGCCTTGTATTTTAAAAATGTGATAAACCATGACAAAATTTTAAAGGAGAAGTATTGTAAAATGAAGAATTATGTATTTCTAAAGGCTGTATTGCTGTAAATTTCATCGATAAAGCTCTGTTTAATTTAGAGTTTTAAAGAAATATTCTCTTCAATTAAGAAATTTTCATAATGGAATGATTTAAATTGAAGTGATAAAAAGTATTATTAAAATAAAATGTTTATATATATTTGTGTATTACAGATGTATCAAGTGATTTCATATTTTTTCACATTATAAATGGGTCAAACTACTATAGAACTAAATAATTGTTTTCCTAATTTTTTTTTGGGGGGGGTACAAGGGAGTGAACCCTTGAGGTGTTTAACCACTGAGCCACATCCCCAGCCCCCTAAATTTTTAATGGTTAAAGTATCAATAAAGGAAGGCAAGATGGGATTGCACTTTAAAAAATTACATTTGAATTTTTTCTGTTCCAAGATAAAATTAAGATATTCCTAATAGCAAATCTTAAACTTAGGTGTTACATGTGCTTCTTGTATGTCTGCTCCTGGACTCTTATTTGCTATCCGTAAAGATATGTCCCAGGATTCGTAGATTTTTAAAATTATGATTCATTCCCTTTTCAAGTTTTGTGAGAATAGTTTAAATTAGTTGTCTTCTGAATTTCTTAATGAATCTGATTTTTAAAAATTCCTTTTGCAGGATTCAGCTTCAGTTTATCCTATTCACATTCTTAAATTGCTTTGGTGTTATAATGAATCTAAAGTGAAGTTTTAGATTCTGCTTAGTCCTGAGAACTTTTATATTAATGTAAAAGATTGCTCTTGTATTAAATTTAAAAGCAGCTGTCTTCTCACTTGGTGCCTACAAATAATTCTTTAGGTAGAAATAATGTCGATTTTATTATACTTTTGACCTATTTAGCTTGATAGCTAGCATATTTACGAATGTCCATAAAAGAAATGTGGACTTCTAAGGAATTTTCTTTTAAAAATAACTTGCTGAAATAATTCAATTAGCGAAAACTAATTTTGGTTGAAATTTATTATTTAGATAATAATATAATTTATATATTATTTAGGTAGTTTGCAATTCATTTTATCCATATAATGTGTTATTACTTGGAATGGAACTGGTTAGTGAGCCTTAGTTAACATGCTGAGTGGACAAATTTTCAGCAGGGTTTCTTCCACTAGGCTGCTTGTTTTTTATGGAAGACCTTCTTTAGAAGGAAGCACAATTATATTGGTTAGCTGACATGAATTACTTCTGCGTTGTTACTCACCCACCTATTACCTTTTCTCTCAAGTTTTATCTATCTGGATGATTGTTGATTTTGAATACTGTAGCCATGGGAAGTAAGCAGTTGAGGACTTTCTTTTTTGCACCTTTGTATTTACCATTTCTCTTTTCAAGAAGTCAAATGCTGGAAGTCTGGTGCTATGGTGCATGCCTGGTAGTTTAGCTATTGCACAGACTGAAGCAGGAGGATCATTGGGGCCGAGGAGTTTGGGGCCATTCTGGGGAGCATAACTAGATCCTCTCTTAAAAAGAAAAAAAAAGAAGGAAAAAAATCCTTTCTGTGGATTATTAGAAACTAGACAGTAATCACAGTGCCTGCTTTACATGCTCAAAAACATGGTTGGGAGAAGTCCCTTTCAAGAAACTGCTAATGACCTTCCTCTTTCAGAACAGTATTGACCCATGATCATATTTTTCTGAAATCTAAAGAGAATTCTGATACCTTGCTTTCAGTCTTCTATTTTTCTTCCCATACATAATTTAAGTTTCATTATTACATAATGTTTCAAATTATGACCTTGATTGAAGGAAGTAAATTTTTTCTTCAAAGACTTTCTATTAGATGAACATCAGCATCTCGAGTAGAACAAAACTGAAGAATGAGGCAACTTTAAACGTATTTAGATGAATGTTTTTAAAGCTTAGAAAGGACATTAGGTGTGTGTAATGCACCTATATTTATTCCTTTAAATAAACTTTGATTTTTTAAATTGAGATGTTGGCTTCTGTCAGCCTGACTAAATTAATTCCTTACATTAAACTGATTTTTCCCCCTGGCAGCTGATTGCATTGTTTCTGTAGGTGAAGCTCTGTAAAAGTGAGCTCACAAGGTTGAATGTGAATGTTCTCAAAGGTATACAGCTCGTTTCAAGAAGAATGTTAATGCCTGCTTTAAAATCAATCATGCAAAGCCAGTTTGGTGTTGCAAGGTATGACCCTTTGGGAAACCAGGTTTTCTTGTAAGGCACTAATCCTTAGTGTGCTGGTTGAAGAAATAAAATGTCTTTAAAGAAGGATAAAGGTGCAATCAATTAGAAAATACTATTTTCCCACAATCTATTAGCAAATGTTATTTCATTTTAAGCAATACTAGTTGTTATAATCCTGCTTCATTTCTCCCTATTCTCCTTTTGGAATATTATAAGGATATTTCAGGAATAATTTGCAAAAGTATGAGATGACTATTATCTGACATTTGCAGACTTATATCACTAACATATTGTCTGCTCTTTTTTTAAAATGGTGATATACCATTTATGAGATATTCAGTTTACAGAATTTGAAATTAGACTTCTATTTTAATGTCTTTTATGTTCTTAGAATTCCATTTAGATAAACTGTGGTACTTTTTTTTTACATAGACTGGGAATTTTTAGACAATATCTGTCATTTTTTATAATATCAGCCTTATTTGCTTGGATGATAATTAATAATACCATGTTCCATGGGTGTGCTATTTGTGTTTTGTGCACAGTAAATTTTCCTTTAGATCTCCAGAGCCTTTAATAAATAGAACAGAGAGGTTCATTATAAATTAGAAACAAATGACTTTTGAAAGTGTGCATTTTAATATGGAGCTTTTTCTGTTTTGCTATCAGGAGTAAAGATTGTCTAATGATTTGAGCATTTATTTTACTTTTAACTCATATTTGATTACTGCATTTTCATTCATTTTTGGGTACCTAAAACTTTGTGGTTTATATATCTTAAAACTACCATTTTAATGTCATTACATTTTGAAAATAATACTTTCCTATACTCAATATGTATTATTAACCCTTAGATGCCAAATAATGAAATTAGTGACCTATCTTTAGGGAAAAGTTACATATGAAAAGTTATTAATACTCTGGTTAGGCATATTTGCTGAAATATTAATGTGCATGGCAACATCTCCAGTGAGACCATTTTTAATTTATAATGACAAAAATGGGATTTTTATTTTTGAGTTAGGGGTTTGGGGCAGGGAAGCACTTTGAAGACAACATTTTCTTCATGCATTTTTTAGAAAAGTAAAACTTCCAAACTGGAACTTTTAAACAAGTCATTTCATGAAATTTTTAGTTTTTAATTTAGTATGTGGTTTCTTTCTTAAGAGCTACTTTTATTAACTTTCATTAGATCCTTGCGTGCTAAGCATTCAGTATTTTTCTACTTGGTTTTCCTGTGCCTAGTTTTAATTATGGTAAGTAATAATAAAGTCAGTCATGTGAAAGTATCTATTAATTTCAGTGGATCCTTGCAAGGCAGGCAGAAAATTTCCGTTCCAAGAGTCTTATTTTTTACCCCAGGTGAAAATAATGCTTTAGATTTTTACTACCAGTATTTGCTTACTTGGAATAGCTCTTATATTAATTTTTCTTATGAAAAAAATCCAATGTCAATTAGTTATACCATGTAGGATCCAAAGCAAAACTGTACTGAATGTTATGATTGTCTTAATTATTTGGGAATAAAGCATAACCGATTAAATTCTTTTGACCTTTGTAGTAGTGTTATGATACACAGGCACTCCTTGACTTATGATGGTGTTATTTCCAATAAGCCTGTCATAATTTGATACTAAGTTGAAAATGTATTTAATACGTCTAACCTGTTAAACTTCATAGCTTAGCAGCATGTTACATTGCAGATCATCAGTTTACCCTGCATCGCTGACTGGGAACTGTAGTTTTGCTGCTGCTGCCCAGGATCAAGATAGTTATACTGCAGATAGCTAGCCTGAGAAAATATCAGAATGCAAAATTGGAAATACTGAATGTGTATTGCTTTCCCACTGTCATAAAATCTTAAAGTTGTTAAGTCCAGTCACATTAAGTTGGGGACTGTCTTTATTTTAATAAGCATGTTCCAAATAAAACTTCAGGGAGACAGCAAACTCCCCAATTTAAGCTTGTATCAGCACATCACTTGGCAATCTTGTTAAACAGATTCCTAGGGTCACCCTAGAGTTGATGGTTTAGTTTTACTGAGGTTGTGCCTGGGAATTTGCATTGCTGACAAGTGTCCAGGTGATGCCTCATTCCCAAGGTCACATTCTTGTGAGTTGTTACTCTGCAGGAGAGTATTAGTTGGATTCCTTCTCTTCCCTATTAGCAAACTTATTTGGGGGAAATTATTTAAAACAGTAGAACATTTCTTAGCTGTGAGATTCATGTTAATGTTACCTGCCTAGAATCGTGAAAAGTGAAAAAATGCTCAACCCAGCATAGCTGGGTACTTGAAAAATGCTGACTACTTTGGTCAGTCTTCCCTTACTATCCTCTACTGTAAAGTGAGGAGTTAAAGTCAATATCTTACAAGGTTTCTCTCAGCTGTAACATTCTGTGATTCCAAACCTATGTGTGTTTAGTGCTTTATACAGAGTGGTAATAATAGAGACCATTGTTTTTTTTTTTTTCATTTATTAGAACATCTAGACGATAAAAAGTTTTTAGTCTGATTTATAAGGCAGTATATTTAAGAAATATTTGAGTACAGTTTTATGGAAGCTGAGTGTATCAGATACATAGGCAAACTTAGAGTTATTGGCTTTATTAGACTCTTTGGTGTGTGGTATCCTAGTGACTTATGTTCACAATATGTGGTTTTCTTCACTGCTTGATTTTAGCATAAAATTAAGGGTCAGATCATCAGTTTACCCTGCATCGCTGACTGGGAACTGTGGTTTTGCTGCTGCTGCCCAGGATCAAGATAGTTATCCTGCAGATCGCTAGCCTAAGAAAATATCAGAATGCAAAACTGGAAATACTGAATGTGAAGCAAATCCAAGCTAATGATTTAATATAGCATCATTTTCCAGTGTTTTATTTAAAAATCACCATTAAGGTATTCACTATTTTTAATTTATAATCTTAAAAATCATGGGTACTAAGACTACCAGGCTTAAATACTACTAGATTTTCTCATCTTTTAATTCTATTTCTTTACAAAATGAAAATAATCACCATCAGGCTCCTTTTGCCTTTCCCCAGATCTGCTCTACTGTAAATATGGTAAAGAGCGTACACAGTGAAAAGCATATGTAAGATTGAGGTCTGAAGACATGGAACTTCAGTATTTATATGCATCCAGAATGGTCTCCTTGAAGTACAGATAGCTGGGTGTTTGCAGAAAGAGTACCAGTGATTTGAATGGAAGGCTTTCCCCACACATTGGACCCTGCAATTACATTTGAAATATGTTTTTTTTTAATCTAAGAAAACAGAGTCTACAATGAATGTAGACAGACATTAAAAATGCTTATTCTCTTTATTAGTATAATGTGAAATATCTAATAATGCCAAAAAATTTAGAAATTCCAAAATTCAGTGTAGGGCAAAGGTTTTAATCTGAGATGAGTCTTAAAATTAGTAATAGAAGTTAAATAACAATACTTGTGTGGGACCTAGTGTGCATTTATTTGTAGTCATAAATCTTTTGAATACTTTCATGTAGGAAACATCTTGGATTTTTTAGTACATCTTTAATCCTCTTTGATGAATAAATTAAAGCTGAATTTGTCAAATGTTAGCATACTGTGACTCATATAAGACAAGAGTGCATCATTCTGGTCAAGTTGCCACATAAATTTTACTTGATAGGTCTATATTGAGTAATCAATGGCTATATGTGAATACTCCCAGGAACAGTGATGGTTAGTACAGAATTCAAGTCAGCTCAATTACCAGACCCAAAAGGCCAGAGGTAATGAAAGAGTACTTTAGAAAGATGAAATGTTTATGATAAAACAGTGTTTGAGATATGAATTGCCTTGGTGTGAGTAATTTAATGCAGGTTTTTAGCCTCAATTTTGTGATAAAACAATTTTATTCCTCATCTACTTAATAAGATGAATATTTTCAGATTCTGGGGATTTAAAATTTAAATAATTTTTTTAAAATTGTAATTGCTACTTAATTTTACTAGTTAGCTTCTGATTTAGGGCCAAAACTGTCCTGGTTTAGGATGCAATTTGAAGTATTGCTTATTTTTTTATGTATAGAATGGGAAACATTATTTTACAGATTATGAATAGCCAAATGTGAAATATAAGTTATTTTAATACATTATTTGTACAGACTCATTTGTATATTTTATCCTATTTTCTATCTCAGTAAAAGTATGCAAAAACTTCAGACTTGTGCAAACAGGTAATTTGACTTCGAAAGTTTCCTTGTATTAAAACATTTCAATTTAATCTTTTTTAAATTATTTATTCTAATTAGGTACATATGACAGGAAAATGCATTTTGGTTAATTGAACACGATTGCAGTACAACTTTTCATTTCTCTGGTTGTACACGATATAGCATCGCACCATATGTGCAGTCATACATGTACCTAGGGTAATGATGTCCATCTCATTCCACCATCTTTCCTGCCCCCATCCCCTTCTTCTCTCCGCCCTCTACCCAATCACAATTCTTCCATTTTTCCAGCTCCCCACCCTACCCCATTATGGATCAATATCCACTTATCAGAGAGAACATTCAGCTTTTTTTGGGGGGGGGACTGGCTTACTTTGTTTAACATGATAGTCTTCAGCTCCATCCATTTACCTTCAAATGCCATAATTTTATTCTCTTTTAATGCTGAGAAATATTTCATTGTGTATATATCACCATTTTTTTTTATCCATTCATCTGTTGAAGGGCATCTAGGTTGGTTACACAGTTTAGCTATTGTGAATTGAGCTGCTATAAACATTGATGTGGCTGTGTCACTATAGTATGCTGATTTTAAGTCCTTTGGGTATAGACTGAGGAGTGGGATAGCTAGGTCAAATGATGCTTTCTTTCCAAGTTTTCTGAGGAGTCTCCATACTGCTTTCCAGAGTGGTTGCACCACCAGCAATGTATGAGTGTGCCCTTTCCCCCACATCCTTGCTAACACTTATTGTTGTTTGTATTCTTGATAACTGCCATTTTGACTGGGGTGAGATGAAATCTTAGTGTAGTTTTGATTTGCATTTCTCTAATTGCTAGAGATGTTGAACATTTTTTCATGTATTTGTTGATTGACTATATATCTTCTACTGAGAAGTTTCTGTTCAGCTCCTTAGCCCATTTATTGACTGGGTTGTTTGTTTTTCGGTGTTAAGTTTTTTGAGGTTTTTATATATCCTGGAGAGTAGTGTTCTGTCTGATGTGCGTGTGGCCAAAATTTGCTGTCAAAATGTATGTTGTCTCTTCACCTCATTGATCGTTTCTTTTGCTGAGAAGAAACTTTTTAGTTTGAACCCATGCCATTTATTGACTCTTAATTTTATTTCTTACACTTTAGGTGTCTTGTTAAGGAAGTGGGGGCCTAATCTGACATGATGAAGATTTGAGCCTACTTTTTCCTCTATTAGATGTAGGGTCTCTGGTCTAATTCCTAGGTCCTTGATCTACTTTGAGTTGAGTTTTGTGCATGGTGAGAGATACAGGTTTATTTTCATTTTGCTGCATGTGGATTTCCAATTTTCCTAGCACCATTTGTTGAAGAGGCTGTCCTTTCTCCAGTGTATGTTTTGGTACCTTTGTCTAGTATGAAATAACTGTATTTATGTAGGTTGGTCTCTGTGTCTTCTGTTCTGTACCATGGGTCTACATGTCTACTTTGGTGCCAATACCATGCTGTTTTTGTTACTATAGTTTTTTAGTATAGTTTAAGGTCTGGTATTGTGATGCCTTCTGCTTCACTTTTCTTACTAAGGATTGCTTTGACTATTCTGGGTCTCTTATTTTTCCAAATGAATTTCATGATTGCTTTTTGTATTTCTATAAGAAATGATGTTGGGATTTCAATTGGAATCTCATTGAATCTGTATAGCACTTTGGGTAGTATGACCATTTTGACAATATTAATTTTCCTATCGAAGAGCATGGGAGATCTTTCCATATTCTAAGGTATTCAATTTCCTTCTTTAGTGTTCTGTAGTTTTTATTGTGGAGGTCTTTCACCTCTTTAGTTAAATTGATCCCCAAGTTTTTTTTTTTTTTTTTTGAGGCTATTGTGAATGGGGTAGTTTTCCTAATCTCTCTTTTAGAGGATTGATCACTGATACATAGAAATGCATTGATTTATGGGTATTTATTTTATATCCTGCTACTTTGCTGAATTCATTTATTAATGCCTTTAAGATGTCTCTCAGGTGTTTGATAAAGTAGGTCTTCTGAGGAGTGCATCTTCAGCTTTGATAAACCAAATGTTAAATGCAGTTAGTTGCATTTTATGCATGTTAAGATCCAAAGCTAACATAAAAGGTGAAGCTTTTGAATAATTAAATTACTCTTGGAAATGTTCCATGTAGGAGATATACATTCCATCTCATGCTGAGGCCCTTTCAGTGAGTTTTTCCTCCAGAGTTGGTATAACTCACCATTTTATTGATTATTATAGCAGTTAGGTTTCCACAAAGGGGGAAAAAAAACAACTTGTGTTTTAAACCTAGGGAATTTAAAACAAAATTGATGGCTCAGTTATTGAAAGAGATATCAGGACAAGCAAAGGACTAACAGTACTCAAATAAATATTAGCAGAAAGCCAGTGCTGTTGGGCTGGTGGAGCAAGGGGAAGAAGAGTTCAGAAAGCCCAAGACCAGTGTTGCCCGCAAGTAGGGGCTCCACAGCAGTGAGAGCTGGAACCTTTGGGGAAAGACAGCCAAGGCAAAAGAGGAGAGGAAGAATATTCTGTTTTTTTTTTTTTAATTTTTTTTTTTTTTTTTTAATTTTTTTTTTTTTTTTATTTCCTGGTTCCCATTTGCAGGATCTGCCTGGAAGCCAGCTGGCACAGGAGCCTTGTAGTATCAACTTCCCTGAGGTAGAGTGGACCAGGAGATGATCGCAGGTGAAGCAGGTCCAGAACTGGCCCAGGCTATGTCTAGCTTGCACTGGGGAACCATATTGTAAAGACAACCATTAAATAAAAGAATCATAGCTTGTAAAGATGTCACAGTGCAAGGACTATTCTAGAACTAAGATTGATTTTGTCCATTTCAAATGCACTCCAGAAAGTAGAATTAAGGGAAATTTCCCAATCTGGACATCTATTTTTTATTTCTGTTCCTCCTCCTCTTCTATTTATTCCCCACCTCCCTCCTTTTTATTTTCCTTCTCCCCACAAACTGGGCTAGGGAATTATGAAGGATGGTATCACCTCTTTAAAACCAAAAATCTATGGAATAGAAAAATATTTTTTTAGAACTGAAAAGGAGGAAAAGCATTTGAGATAATGTATGCAAGGAAGTGTTGGGAATGAGGAAATAAGAATGATTTCTTAATTCCTTAAAAGAGTCATGAAAGAAAGAAAATCAAAATCTTAAGGAAATAGTGGTCTTAAATCCTTATTTTTATTACTTGAAATTTCTTTATCCACTAATTATTTTTAAAATGCATCTTAAAGGTGAGATTTAACAACCTCAAATATATTTAATATCAAGGGTTTGCCTTTTTGCTAAACATCTATCTAGTCATTTTTCAACCCTAATGTGTAGGGTTTAAAGATAAAAAATTTAAAGCTAGTTCTCTGATCATAGCATTATTCTTTAACCACTAGAAGCAGCTCTGGAGAATATCTTGTGGCAAAACTAGGGTAATGCCATGAGCCAGTTTGCTAAGAACAGTCTCAGTTTACATTTTTTTTCTGCCCTTGTCCTGGTGTAATCATTAAAAGAGATATTAGGGCAAGCAAAAATGCCGCCCTTCACTTTTAGAAGTGTCACAGTTTAGACGATAAATTATATGATTATATGAGTATCATATGTACAGTTTCTTGACAATTAGGCCACTACCAAAATTTGTTTTCTCACACTCAATCTAGGGTCTTGATACTATATTTGTGTACTTCCATAAAGGAAGCAACTGGCCAGCAACTGTAGGTGTTTTGATCAATGTTATGAGCCCTCTTTTCCCCTGGAGCTGACTTAATACAATCAGTAGGTTACTTCGGATGGAAATGAAGATGAGGTCGCTCCTGCCTGCTCTTGGCCCAAATTCTTCCTCCAAAGGCTTTACATCAGTTATTGTCAGGTAACAAAAATCAAGCAATGGGGAAGGGAAATACAATCAATTCTCTTATACCAAAGGGCAGCAAATACCTTGAACAATGCACCAAAACCCTGAAAACCAGCACAAGTCCTTTGCACTTAGTTCTTTAGATCGTTACAAGCCATGGCAAGTTTTTAGTTTTCAATTGGCAGTAAGGACATCTAGAATCAAATCTAGCCAAATAGACCCAAATCATCCCAAAAGCTGAGGACATCTAAAATATGTAATGATTACTGCTTTCACAAAGATTCAGAAAAATTTTTAACAGGCAAATTGTACCTTCAAACAAAAATGCAGCAGGTCACCATGCTTTTGTTAAAACAAATAGCCAATTATACCATCTCTGAGTATCTAATATCATCCCAGAATGAAGATGATGAGTCCTTAAAGAAATAGTATGTGATTTGGTCATTGTTTAATATTTACAAACCAAACACTCAAGTCTTGAGCGTACTTGTGTGTGTGTGTGTGTGTGTGTGTGTGTGTGTGTATTTTCAAGAGAAAGAATTTTTTAATATTTATTTTTAGTTTTTGGTGGACACAACATCTTTATTTTATTTTTTATGTGGTGCTGAGGATCGAGCCCAGTTCCCCATGCATGCCAGGCAAGCACGCTACCACTTGAGCCATATCCCCAGCCCGTACTTGTATATCTTATAACCTGAGTTTTGATCTCAGATCATTTTGGGAGGGTACTGGGGATTGAACTCAGGGGCACTTAATCACTGAGCCACATCCCTGTTATTTAGAGACAGGGTCTCAGTTGCTTAGCACCTCGCTTTTGCTGAAGCTAGCTTTGAATTTGTGATCCTTCTGTCCTCCCAAACCACTGGGATTATAGGTATGTGCCACTGTACTGGCATTTTTTTTTCTTTACACTCATTTTAGATGGACAATCTGTGCTTAGCCTACATGAAGTTATTTATCATTCAAGTTCTGCTCAATGCTAGTGTCCCAGGAGATTAAATTAATGGGTATTACAAAACAAAGCAAAAGCTGATTCTGTGGTTGAATAAGTTGAAGATGTATTTACATGTTCCCGTTTCACTTTAGCTTTGCATATTAAACATTATTTTGTGTATGTAAAGGTGATTTTTAAGAGGATGAGGAAATTTTAAAGAAGGTGAGATCTAACAACCTCAAATATATTTAATATCAAGGGTTTGTCTTTTTTGCTAAACATCTATCTATAGATATTGCCATTTCACAGAATGTGGTTTAGAAAATACTGAGGAAAGATCAGGAATCTTTATGTTAATTTTTGTGTCATTTTGAGTTTTTGGTAGAAGAAATGTTTCTTCTGAGATAAAGAAGAGGCTGAATAGATAATGTGTTTCCTTGACACAGTTGGCAGATTAGAAGTGGTCTGGCAAGTAATTTTATGTCCTTAATATATAGGAAGTATCTTCACCTTTAGCTTGTAGAAAAATATCACACAGCACAATATCGACAAGCAGTTCAAAAATAATGTCTCCTATCGTTTTTAAGTTAGATTCAGAAAAACCTGGAACAGCTTTGCTATTAGTGCTAAAATGTCTCTGAGGGTGCTGGGTTAATAGAAGTGGGAGAAGAGAAGATGTAGCTGCTTGTGCCAGTTGTCCCAGAGAATAAGGACTCCACTTGTTACAAGGATTTGTAGGGGCAGCACTTTGCTGTTGGGAGTTACTAAGTCTTTTGAAATTGAAATTATATTTTGTTGAATTTTAATTATAAATGGGGAAGTACATTTTCCTAGATATAAGAATGTACCTTAGCTAGTTTGGACCATAATTAGAAAAATCATTGCTCTTAGCATATGAACTGTCACAATAGAAGCAGTAACTTAGGATAAATGTGACATAGTTTTTCCTTGGTGAAAGTTGGCCTTCAAACCTTTTGGACTAAGGGAAAGAAAGAGCTGAAGATCAAGAGGTGTTTATTTTTTGCAGATGACTGGGAATGTATGCATGGGGAAGAAGGAAAAGGGAGGGGGAGAGATTGATTTAATTCTGAGCTATGTTTCATTCAGTAGGAATCTTTGCTATTAGAAATAATTCTCCCAGCATCTTAATTTTTCTTCCTCAATGAGTATGTTAAATGTTCTTAAAAATCTACCTTAAAAGCATCATAAATATATTAAACAGCAGTTCTCTCATTGAGAATGCTAATTTAATTTAACAAATATTTTTCATGGATACCACTTGCAAAGCTTCAGGGAATACATTGATGAATAAGATAGTTCATCTCAAAGAGTTCATGAACTTTGGATGCAGGGAGTATGGGATATGAAAGATAAAAACAATGAAAATAAATGGGTTATAGTAGTTGCCATTATAGAGGGTTAATAGGAGAGGATGCTCCTCCCCATCAAAGGAATGAGGAAAGGCTTTATGCAGAAAGTGACATTGAGATGGACTTTGAAGGTTGAGGTCAAATTTTGAGAGGTGATGTTGGTAGGCAGGAGAAAATAATAAACAAGTGCTTAGAGTCACAGGAATTTTAGTGGAAACAAGCAAGCAGTCCATTCTGGAGTTGGAACCCGCAATGGTTAACATTAGAAAAGCAAATTATGAAGTACTTTGTGTCACCCTACACAAGGTCAGGTTGTCCAAATCCCAACAATACCACAAACTTATTTCTCCCATACATTGCATTTCCCTTTTGGTCAGCCTGTAACTCTGCTCCACAACATCTTTGTTCTGAGCCCAGGCTGAAGAAGCAACCCCTACCTGGGATGTGGTCAATTTTGACTGAGGGACAAAAAAATATGTCAAAACTATGTAAGCGTTCTTACAGTGTCCTCTGGAAAGTGATAGCTCTTGTTCTATTGGCCAGAGCCCGTCACTTGGCCAAGTCTACCATTAATGGGGAAGGGAAATACAATCAATTCTCTTAATAGGAAAGGGCAGCAAATACCTTGAACAATGTACCAAAAACCTTGAAAACCAGCCTGAGTTCTTTTCACTGTTTTTTAGATGGTTACAAGCTATGGCAAATTTCTAAACATTATGAAACAAATCAAGTGATTTTATATCCTCCGTGTGTGTGTGTGTGTGTGTGTGTGTGTGTGCGTGTGTGCACGCGTGCTTATACAGGAATTCTCTGTGACTTGTTAGAAATGTAGGTTTCAGAATTCTAGAAGGTCTTGTTCAGGGGATCAACACATCTGTATTTTTCAGTAAGCAGTCAGGTAGATAGTATGCAGATGATCCACAGATGTTGCTTTAAGAAACCCTGGGTTAAGGAATAAGGGGGCAGGTCAGATTGGGGTTGTGGGTGAAGGAGCAGAAGGTTGTATGTATATGCAAAGATAGGTGCAGTTTAAGCACCTAATAAGTGGCCAGTGTGGAAGCAAATGGATACATGGAAGAGGAGAACAGAGAGAACTGAAGTTACTGAAGTAGGGAGGATGTGACACCAACAGCCAAACAACAAGGTATTGAAGAGCAAATTATCAGAGTTGAAATTAAGATTATCAGATTTTGATCTTTCCTGAAAGGTAGGAGGCAAGCCTATTCGATGAGAGAAAGAGTTGAGAGTTTAAGGAGAGGAGAGGCAGTAAGCAGGAAATGCAAATACAAGTAGGAGAAAATGCAATGGTTTTAGAGTAGCTATCCAAAGTCACTAAAAATTTCTATTTGTTTTTTTTTAACCTTTGGCCAGCAGGGGGCGCTAAGGTAGCACACATCCTGACGGGCTCCCAGATGGAATAGGAACAGGATTATTATTAACCCGACCTACAGTGCAGTATTTTGGGTGCTTCATTTATTATTTTTATGGCTGTGAACCTTCATAGAATGAACTTTTAAGGTTTCTCTTTAATTATTAAGGCGTCTAGGTTTTTTTTGAACTGCCAATTCCTGACTAACAGTACTCAAATAAATATTAGCAGAAAGCCAGTGCTGTTGGGCTGGTGGAGCAAGGGGAAGAAGAGTTCAGAAAGCCCAAGACCAGTGTTGCCCGCAAGTAGGGGCTCCACAGCAGTGAGAGCTGGAACCTTTGGGGAAAGACAGCCAAGGCAAAAGAGGAGAGGAAGAATATTCTGTTTTTTTTTTTTTTTAATTTTTTTTTTTTTTATTTCCTGGTTCCCATTTGCAGGATCTGCCTGGAAGCCAGCTGGCACAGGAGCCTTGTAGTATCAACTTCCCTGAGGTAGAGTGGACCAGGAGATGATCGCAGGTGAAGCAGGTCCAGAACTGGCCCAGGCTATGTCTAGCTTGCACTGGGGAACCATATTGTAAAGACAACCATTAAATAAAAGAATCATAGCTTGTAAAGATGTCACAGTGCAAGGACTATTCTAGAACTAAGATTGATTTTGTCCATTTCAAATGCACTCCAGAAAGTAGAATTAAGGGAAATTTCCCAATCTGGACATCTATTTTTTATTTCTGTTCCTCCTCCTCTTCTATTTATTCCCCACCTCCCTCCTTTTTATTTTCCTTCTCCCCACAAACTGGGCTAGGGAATTATGAAGGATGGTATCACCTCTTTAAAACCAAAAATCTATGGAATAGAAAAATATTTTTTTAGAACTGAAAAGGAGGAAAAGCATTTGAGATAATGTATGCAAGGAAGTGTTGGGAATGAGGAAATAAGAATGATTTCTTAATTCCTTAAAAGAGTCATGAAAGAAAGAAAATCAAAATCTTAAGGAAATAGTGGTCTTAAATCCTTATTTTTATTACTTGAAATTTCTTTATCCACTAATTATTTTTAAAATGCATCTTAAAGGTGAGATTTAACAACCTCAAATATATTTAATATCAAGGGTTTGCCTTTTTGCTAAACATCTATCTAGTCATTTTTCAACCCTAATGTGTAGGGTTTAAAGATAAAAAATTTAAAGCTAGTTCTCTGATCATAGCATTATTCTTTAACCACTAGAAGCAGCTCTGGAGAATATCTTGTGGCAAAACTAGGGTAATGCCATGAGCCAGTTTGCTAAGAACAGTCTCAGTTTACATTTTTTTTCTGCCCTTGTCCTGGTGTAATCATTAAAAGAGATATTAGGGCAAGCAAAAATGCCGCCCTTCACTTTTAGAAGTGTCACAGTTTAGACGATAAATTATATGATTATATGAGTATCATATGTACAGTTTCTTGACAATTAGGCCACTACCAAAATTTGTTTTCTCACACTCAATCTAGGGTCTTGATACTATATTTGTGTACTTCCATAAAGGAAGCAACTGGCCAGCAACTCTAGGTGTTTTGATCAATGTTATGAGCCCTCTTTTCCCCTGGAGCTGACTTAATACAATCAGTAGGTTACTTCGGATGGAAATGAAGATGAGGTCGCTCCTGCCTGCTCTTGGCCCAAATTCTTCCTCCAAAGGCTTTACATCAGTTATTGTCAGGTAACAAAAATCAAGCAATGGGGAAGGGAAATACAATCAATTCTCTTATACCAAAGGGCAGCAAATACCTTGAACAATGCACCAAAACCCTGAAAACCAGCACAAGTCCTTTGCACTTAGTTCTTTAGATCGTTACAAGCCATGGCAAGTTTTTAGTTTTCAATTGGCATTAAGGACATCTAGAATCAAATCTAGCCAAATAGACCCAAATCATCCCAAAAGCTGAGGACATCTAAAATATGTAATGATTACTGCTTTCACAAAGATTCAGAAAAATTTTTAACAGGCAAATTGTACCTTCAAACAAAAATGCAGCAGGTCACCATGCTTTTGTTAAAACAAATAGCCAATTATACCATCTCTGAGTATCTAATATCATCCCAGAATGAATATGATGAGTCCTTAAAGAAATAGTATGTGATTTGGTCATTGTTTAATATTTACAAACCAAACACTCAAGTCTTGAGCGTACTTGTGTGTGTGTGTGTGTGTGTGTGTGTGTGTGTGTATTTTCAAGAGAGAATTTTTTAATATTTATTTTTAGTTTTTGGTGGACACAACATCTTTATTTTATTTTTTATGTGGTGCTGAGGATCGAGCCCAGTTCCCCATGCATGCCAGGCAAGCACGCTACCACTTGAGCCATATCCCCAGCCCGTACTTGTATATCTTATAACCTGAGTTTTGATCTCAGATCATTTTGGGAGGGTACTGGGGATTGAACTCAGGGGCACTTAATCACTGAGCCACATCCCTGTTATTTAGAGACAGGGTCTCAGTTGCTTAGCACCTCGCTTTTGCTGAAGCTAGCTTTGAATTTGTGATCCTTCTGTCCTCCCAAACCACTGGGATTATAGGTATGTGCCACTGTACTGGCATTTTTTTTTCTTTACACTCATTTTAGATGGACAATCTGTGCTTAGCCTACATGAAGTTATTTATCATTCAAGTTCTGCTCAATGCTAGTGTCCCAGGAGATTAAATTAATGGGTATTACAAAACAAAGCAAAAGCTGATTCTGTGGTTGAATAAGTTGAAGATGTATTTACATGTTCCCGTTTCACTTTAGCTTTGCATATTAAACATTATTTTGTGTATGTAAAGGTGATTTTTAAGAGGATGAGGAAATTTTAAAGAAGGTGAGATCTAACAACCTCAAATATATTTAATATCAAGGGTTTGTCTTTTTTGCTAAACATCTATCTATAGATATTGCCATTTCACAGAATGTGGTTTAGAAAATACTGAGGAAAGATCAGGAATCTTTATGTTAATTTTTGTGTCATTTTGAGTTTTTGGTAGAAGAAATGTTTCTTCTGAGATAAAGAAGAGGCTGAATAGATAATGTGTTTCCTTGACACAGTTGGCAGATTAGAAGTGGTCTGGCAAGTAATTTTATGTCCTTAATATATAGGAAGTATCTTCACCTTTAGCTTGTAGAAAAATATCACACAGCACAATATCGACAAGCAGTTCAAAAATAATGTCTCCTATCGTTTTTAAGTTAGATTCAGAAAAACCTGGAACAGCTTTGCTATTAGTGTTAAAATGTCTCTGAGGGTGCTGGGTTAATAGAAGTGGGAGAAGAGAAGATGTAGCTGCTTGTGCCAGTTGTCCCAGAGAATAAGGACTCCACTTGTTACAAGGATTTGTAGGGGCAGCACTTTGCTGTTGGGAGTTACTAAGTCTTTTGAAATTGAAATTATATTTTGTTGAATTTTAATTATAAATGGGGAAGTACATTTTCCTAGATATAAGAATGTACCTTAGCTAGTTTGGACCATAATTAGAAAAATCATTGCTTTTAGCATATGAACTGTCACAATAGAAGCAGTAACTTAGGGTAAATGTGACATAGTTTTTCCTTGGTGAAAGTTGGCCTTCAAACCTTTTGGACTAAGGGAAAGAAAGAGCTGAAGATCAAGAGGTGTTTGTTTTTGCAGATGACTGGGAATATATAAGAATGTACCTTAGCTAGTTTGGACCATAATTAGAAAAATCATTGCTCTTAGCATATGAACTGTCACAATAGAAGCAGTAACTTAGGATAAATGTGACATAGTTTTTCCTTGGTGAAAGTTGGCCTTCAAACCTTTTGGACTAAGGGAAAGAAAGAGCTGAAGATCAAGAGGTGTTTATTTTTTGCAGATGACTGGGAATGTATGCATGGGGAAGAAGGAAAAGGGAGGGGGAGAGATTGATTTAATTCTGAGCTATGTTTCATTCAGTAGGAATCTTTGCTATTAGAAATAATTCTCCCAGCATCTTAATTTTTCTTCCTCAATGAGTATGTTAAATGTTCTTAAAAATCTACCTTAAAAGCATCATAAATATATTAAACAGCAGTTCTCTCATTGAGAATGCTAATTTAATTTAACAAATATTTTTCATGGATACCACTTGCAAAGCTTCAGGGAATACATTGATGAATAAGATAGTTCATCTCAAAGAGTTCATGAACTTTGGATGCAGGGAGTATGGGATATGAAAGATAAAAACAATGAAAATAAATGGGTTATAGTAGTTGCCATTATAGAGGGTTAATAGGAGAGGATGCTCCTCCCCATCAAAGGAATGAGGAAAGGCTTTATGCAGAAAGTGACATTGAGATGGACTTTGAAGGTTGAGGTCAAATTTTGAGAGGTGATGTTGGTAGGCAGGAGAAAATAATAAACAAGTGCTTAGAGTCACAGGAATTTTAGTGGAAACAAGCAAGCAGTCCATTCTGGAGTTGGAACCAGCAATGGTTAACATTAGAAAAGCAAATTATGAAGTACTTTGTGTCACCCTACACAAGGTCAGGTTGTCCAAATCCCAACAATACCACAAACTTATTTCTCCCATACATTGCATTTCCCTTTTGGTCAGCCTGTAACTCTGCTCCACAACATCTTTGTTCTGAGCCCAGGCTGAAGAAGCAACCCCTACCTGGGATGTGGTCAATTTTGACTGAGGGACAAAAAAATATGTCAAAACTATGTAAGCGTTCTTACAGTGTCCTCTGGAAAGTGATAGCTCTTGTTCTATTGGCCAGAGCCCGTCACTTGGCCAAGTCTACCATTAATGGGGAAGGGAAATACAATCAATTCTCTTAATAGGAAAGGGCAGCAAATACCTTGAACAATGTACCAAAAACCTTGAAAACCAGCCTGAGTTCTTTTCACTGTTTTTTAGATGGTTACAAGCTATGGCAAATTTCTAAACATTATGAAACAAATCAAGTGATTTTATATCCTCCGTGTGTGTGTGTGTGTGTGTGTGTGTGTGTGCGTGTGTGCACGCGTGCTTATACAGGAATTCTCTGTGACTTGTTAGAAATGTAGGTTTCAGAATTCTAGAAGGTCTTGTTCAGGGGATCAACACATCTGTATTTTTCAGTAAGCAGTCAGGTAGATAGTATGCAGATGATCCACAGATGTTGCTTTAAGAAACCCTGGGTTAAGGAATAAGGGGGCAGGTCAGATTGGGGTTGTGGGTGAAGGAGCAGAAGGTTGTATGTATATGCAAAGATAGGTGCAGTTTAAGCACCTAATAAGTGGCCAGTGTGGAAGCAAATGGATACATGGAAGAGGAGAACAGAGAGAACTGAAGTTACTGAAGTAGGGAGGATGTGACACCAACAGCCAAACAACAAGGTATTGAAGAGCAAATTATCAGAGTTGAAATTAAGATTATCAGATTTTGATCTTTCCTGAAAGGTAGGAGGCAAGCCTATTCGATGAGAGAAAGAGTTGAGAGTTTAAGGAGAGGAGAGGCAGTAAGCAGGAAATGCAAATACAAGTAGGAGAAAATGCAATGGTTTTAGAGTAGCTATCCAAAGTCACTAAAAATTTCTATTTGTTTTTTTTAACCTTTGGCCAGCAGGGGGCGCTAAGGTAGCACACATCCTGACGGGCTCCCAGATGGAATAGGAACAGGATTATTATTAACCCGACCTACAGTGCAGTATTTTGGGTGCTTCATTTATTATTTTTATGGCTGTGAACCTTCATAGAATGAACTTTTAAGGTTTCTCTTTAATTATTAAGGCGTCTAGGTTTTTTTTGAACTGCCAATTCCTCTAGTCAAAAAGAAATTAATTTCACAGAGTTTAAGGGAATTATTACCCATTTATTGACTTCACTTGAGGCATAGAGTAGAGAATAGGATGGAGGGAGAAAAGACCCAGAAGAGAGAAAAATGCATTTCTAACATTACTCCTGGAAGGGGAGTTGCTGCATCCAAGGTATGGAGATTGTTAGATGTTGCCCAACTGATTTCTAGAGAGACTATACTGTATTACTTTTGTACCAATAATGCCTGAGAGTCTTCTTATCACCTGTGAAAACCCACAAATATAAGTAAGCTTTTTTTTTTTTTGTAGTGGGGATTGAACCCAGGGTGCTCTATCACTGAGCCACACTCCTAGCCCTTTTATTTTTAATTTTGAGACAGGGTCTAGCTAAGTTGCCCAGGCAGGCCTTAAACTTTCAGTCCTCTTTACTCAGCCTCCCAATAGCTGGTATACAGGCATGTACCACTATGTTTTTTAATTGTGTCATTCTGACGGGGAAAACATGGATGTTTTGGGGTATTTTAACTTGTATCTTTCTTGTAGGAGAATGGATACTTTTTCATATTTAAATCTATTTTTACAATTTTTTTCTTCCATGAACTGTATGTGCATGTCTTTTGCCAATGAGTTTTTATGTATTGATTTGTTCTCTTTTTATGAGGTCAATCAAAAGACTCAGTTAACAACAGAGTAAGTGAATTGTGCTTTTCAATGATTTTTGGATGATGAATGACCTTTGAGCATTGCCCTCCCTCCTGTACCTGCATGCTTGATCCACTAATCATGTAACTTGTTGATGCATTCCTAGAACTACTTTAAATTACCTTTGGGTAATCTGCTATGTAGAATTCTTTGTCTCAAGAGTACCACATTTCTTTCATTATAGAGTTCATTTCAGTATGGAGAAAAGCCAGGTAACAAATCAGGTGAATATAGTGGCTGGAGCATTTTTACTGGTCTAAAATTAACAAATGGCTAATGATGTGCTCCGATTCACAGTGTTTAACGTGGAACGTTTTCAGAGAATGCCCTGGACATGGTGAACTGTGATAATTGCTCATTGTTTGGTAGGTCTCTTGAGTTGTTCCACCATTGATTCCCTGGCACCCCCAGGCTTGCATTCCTTAGTAATGAGATTATATTTGTTTTGCAGCAACTTCATTGAGATATAGTTCATTCCTTATACAGTTCACCCATTTAAAGTGTATAATCCTATTGTGTTTAGTATATCCATGGAGTTGGGCGACCATCACCAAAGTCAATTTTAGAACTTTTTCAGTCATCCCTAAAGAAGCCCTG
Organism: Spermophilus dauricus; assembly: GCA_002406435.1. Lineage (NCBI taxonomy): Eukaryota > Metazoa > Chordata > Mammalia > Rodentia > Sciuridae > Spermophilus > Spermophilus dauricus. Next base: position 216,144 of record KZ295816.1, on the reverse strand, counting down.
TATCCTTTCATTGTTACCTTTGCAATCCTCTCATTGTGCCCAGCCTAAGCAGCTACAAATCTACTTTCAACCTCTATCTGCTAGCCCATTATAAACATTTCCTATAAATGGAACCATATAATATGCGTTTCTTTGGCTTCTTAGTATAATGTTTTCAAGGTTCTTCTATGTTGTAATGTACATTCCTTTTTGTGGCTGAATAATATTCTATTGTATGATCTATCACATTTATTTATCTGTTTGTCAATGAATAGACATTTGGTTTGTTTTCCCCTTTTAGATATTTTGAATAGTGCTGCTGTGAATATTTGTATACACATTTTTAAATAGATATATGTTGTCATTTCTCTTGGAGATACACAGGAAGCGTGTGTGCACATGCACATACACACACACACACACACACGTGCACAGGCACGCACACCCCTCAGAGTAGAATTGCTAAGTCAGGTTGTAATTCTGTTTAATATTTTGAGGAACTGCTTTGCTGCTTCCTACAGCAGCTGCACCATTTTAAATCTCCACCAGCATTGTTCCAGTGTTCCAGTTCCTCTACATCTCACCAACAGTTGTTACATTGTTTTTTTTCTCTCTATGTGTGTATGTATTTGTGCTTATTATTCATTGTAGCATCCTAGTAGGTTAAAATGGTATTTCATTATGATTTTTTTATGTTTATGATCTGTGCTTGTAATGGTTAATTTTATGCATCCACTTGACTAGGTCATTGGATACATAGAAAGTTGATTAAATGCTATTTCTGGTGTGTCTGTGAGGGTGTTTCCGGAAGAGATTAGCATTTGAATTGGTGAAGCAGATGGCCCTCCCCATTGTGGGTGGGTATCATCAATCTGTTGAAGGCTCAAATAGGACAAAAAGGCAGAGGATGGTTGAACTAACTCTCTGACTACCTGAGCTGAGACATGAATCTTCTGCCCTCAGCACTCTTAGGCTTCAGACATATACTGGAATCTATACCATCAGTTCTTTGGCTCTCAAGCCTTTGAACTTCACCAGCTCCTGGATCTCCAGCTTGAAAATTGACTCATTAGGGGACTTAGCCTCCATAATCATATGAACCAATCAAGACCTCATAATAAATAAACAAGCAAAGATATCTTATTGGTTCAGTCTCTCTGGAGAACCAGACTAATACAATGCTTTTTAACGCCCCCCCACCCCCGGGGTAAAATATGCATCACATAAAATTTACTCTTTAAACCATTTTTAAGTGTAAGGTTAGTCTAACTACATTCACATAGTTTTGCTTCCTTGTGGTTTGGGTTTGCATTTCCCTGCTGATTAATGATGCCAAGCATCTTTGTACTATGCAGTTGGGCATTTGTATGTCTTCCTTGGGGAAATGTCTGTTCAAGTTCTTTGGTCATTCCTAAAATGAGTTGTCATTTTGTTGTTGAGTTGTAATTCTTTATATATTCTAGATACTTGTTTCCTTTGTACCTATGGGATTTTAATTTATAGAGGTGACTAAGTGACACAAAGAGGCCAATGCCATAGAAAGAAGGAGGAGGGAACACACCATAATACACAGGGCCAGAGGGGGAACAGCAGGATGGTCAAGAGACACACCACTGGAATAAGGGGCAGGCATAAGCCAGAGCCTTTAGTGGGGCTTCTGCAGGAAGGGAAAAATCAGAACAAAGGAAGTACATAGTACAGGCTAGTTTGAATAATTCTACTCGGCTTGGGTTATAGTGGTGGTCTCTAGTTGTCTGACATCTGACCTTGGCATGATTTAGGGCAGGGTCAGTATTGGTTTAGTGTATGAGAGTTAAATAAGAAGGTAGTGGCACAGACATAGTTGGATTGGCCAGTCTGCATATGAAAGAATTCCAGGCAAGCTGAATTGCAGGAGAGGTGCATTTTGGCTGCTAATTTAGCCCTGTGATTAACAGATGCCAGATATACATAATCAAAGAAAAAAGACAAAATAATACTAGACCCTGAGTAGATGTAGCGGCAAGTACATTCTCCTGTCCTTGGTTTTTCCTTCACTTTCTTTTGCTAATGTTCTTTGAATAAAAGTTTTAAGTTTTGATGAAGTTCATTTGATTATTTCTTTCCTCTTGTTGCTTGTGCTTTTGGTTTTATATCTAGAAATCCAAATGTAAGATCGTGAAGATTTACTCCTGTATATGCTTCTAAGAGTTTTACGGTTTGGCTCTTTTAGGTCATTGTTCTGTTTTGAATTAATTTTTTATATGGTGTGGGATAAGAATACATCTTTTTTAAACTTTAATGATGTAAAGTATAAAGAAATAAGACAAACTCTATGAAAGTCAGTTTGCTAATATCTAGTACAAATTCATTATCTTTCCCATTTCCACTGCTAGGAATGTATCCTACAGATACATGCAAAGGTATGTGCATGTCTTTTGCCAATGAGTTTTTATGTATTCAGCTCTTAATGTTCTCAACAGATATAACAATTTATTCATTGTAGCTTTCTTTTTTACATCTCTTCTTTAAATAGTGCATTAAATAGTGATATTTATTATGTCATATTTTTCCATGAACATAATTTTATCAATCTCATCATGGCATTCTTTTAAAAATATATAATAATAAAGAATTGCAAACAATCCAAATGTCCCTCAATTTATGTTAAGTAAATTATAGAATAAATGGAATACTTATAAGGCTGTGAAAATAGAATGAAGTTCTCTGTGTTGATTTGGAAATCCCTATGTGTCACCTTTTTATTACTAGAGTAGAATGTGCAAGATATTTAATTTATAAAAAGAAAGGTTTTGGACTGCGGTTGTGGCTCAGTGGTAGAGTGATTGCCTAGCACATGCGAGGCCCTGAGTTTGATCCTCAGCACCACATAAAAATAAATACATAAAATAAAAGGTATTGACAACTACAACTAAAAAAAAAAAGAAAAGAAAAGAAAAGAAAAGAAAGGTTTATGTTTGGCTGGAGTAGACCCCATGTCATTGGGCCTCTAGTAGAGATGCTAAGTGCTGAGCACCCTTAGTGACCTAAGGATCTCCCACTAGGTGCCACTTCTTAAAGGTTCCATTACCTGCCAATAGCACTACCCTGGGACTTATGGCAGATATTCAAGAGCTAAATTATGACACTCTCAAATTTTAAAAAGTTGTTCAATGAAATAAATCAAGGTTTAGAACAGAATTATGTGAAACATTTGGAATAATAAAAATCTGTATGCTATTTCTTAAAGTTCATTTTAAATCATTAATAACTACATATATTTATAGGGTGTACAATGTAATGTTTGGATACCTTACACATTGTGGAATGATCAAAATCAGGTCAATTAGGAGATTCATCACCTTAAATATTTAGCATTTCTTTGTGGTAAGAACATTTTTAAGCTATTTTATTAACTTAGTCACTGTGTTGTGCAGTATAACATGGGACTTATTTCTTCTATCTCACTGAAACTTTGTTCCCTTTTCCCTTTTTAGCCTTCCCCCAGCTTCTGATAGCTATCATTCTACTCTATTTCAATGAATCTGACTTACTTAGATTCCATGTATAAACAAGGTTATATGGTATTTGTCTCTGTATATGCCCATTTCTTATACACATGTGTCTTAGTACTTGGGGTGGGAGCAAGATATCTCCCCCCACCCCCTTTTTTTATTGGTGCATTTTAGTTGTACATAATGATGGGATTTTTTGTTACATATTCATATGTGCACATGATATAACAATATAATTTGGCTACTATCACACTCCGGAACCCCCGGCAACCCCTGTTTCCTCTCCTCTACTGATCTTTGTCCTTTTTCTGTTGCTATAATAGAGTACCTGAAACGAGGATATTGATGAAGAAAAGAGACTTTTTCAGCTTACAGTTCTGGAGGCTGGAAAGTTCAAGGGTTTGGTGCCAGCACTTCCTTGCCCTCTACTAAGGGTGTTGTGCTCCTCCATACATGACAGAAAAGCAGAAGAACAAGATCGTGTGCGCAGAAGACATGAAACACAAAGGGGCAACTTTCTTTATGATGTCACCTGCTCTCGATAATTAATCTAGTCTCCTATGAGAATAGCATCAGTCCATTCATGAGAACTCTGCCCCATGATCTAAATGCCTCCAAACTTGCCCTGCAACCCAACTTGTCAAACTGAGGAAATAAGCCTCAGCATGGGTCAAATCATATTCAAACCACAGCAGATATGTAAAGAAGCTCTGCAAGAATTTGTAGGTTGCCATAAGGAGAGCAAGACACTGTATGCATGAGGCAAGTAAGGAAGAATTGTTCCAGCTCACATTTGATTTACTGTTTTTTAAACAGAAATGTATCACCAAACAGTTGCATAGATATGCATTAAAATTTAAAAAGAACCTTTTGCAGAAAAATAAAGGAAGAAGAGGATAAGATAGCTTTACCTGGTTATCTCATGACTGCTAACATGCTATATTACCTGGTTTTTTGTGGTTACTAATACATCAAATACATTCAGCAGTGCTGGTGGAGGTTAGAGGTGTGATCTGTGGCCTTGGAGCAGAGCAGCAGACGGTGCACAGGGCTCTGAACTAATGGCCCTGGTCTCATTCACACAGTAATGAGCAAACATCACACAGGAAAGTTTCCACATCCTCTAGTCTAAAGGAGAGGCTGTTCTAGAAGCCTTCTCCTTTGAGGGACACAAGCCTGAATGAATACATAGTTTTATTCCTTTACTAGGAAGGCTTTTGACACTAAAGTTCTTAATATTCCTTCCCTAGGAAATAGGATGTAGGTGTCCTTGAAAAGAATATGGTTCCCTAGAAAGTTCACATCTGTACTTTGGTTTGGAGAAATGAGAGAGATGAGAATCTCATTGATGATCCATTCTTATGGCTGGAATCCTTGTCTTTAAAACATTTTTGAGTTGTCTTTTGACATTCTTTTCCCTTCAACCCTTTTCAAAAACAGATGTGGCTGTAGCCTGTCTTTGCTGAAAGAATACTTTCCTCCTGAATGTAAAATTCTCCACAGAACATTAATTTTTCCCTTTTTGACTCTTGTGGTTATTAGCATGCAACACCAGCAAAAGTGGTCCCAGAAATATGAGTGTGCAGCCCCAAACCTGACAAACCCCCAATGGTTGCCATGGGAATGTTGAACTTTCTCAATGTATGCTTCACCAGAAGACCTGGGCTCACCTGCAAGTCAGACACAGACTGCCAATGGATTTGGCATTCTGGGAACAATTGTTGTACATATGAAAGATGGAGGTACACAGTGTGATGAAGGAGAAGAGCCAAATTCCTTCTGATTTTATCCTCCTCCTAGTATGAACCAAAAATATCTACTCCATAAATAGGAAACCATGAAGAATCATAGTCCTTAGAGAAGGGGTTGGGGAAGCAGGAGAGAGAAGAATATCAGGTGTAATAAAATTGAACTTGAAAAAGAACTCCAGCAAAAAAAAAAAAAAAAAAACAAAGAACTCCAGCAAAAAGAGGGAAACATATTTTAGAACTAAAGTAAAAATAAATATGCTATAAATATAATACAACGCCACAAAGTCTTTTTCTAATTCGAGAAAAAAAAAATTGTCTTCCAATGGACAGACTCTAAGACAAACTGAGTCACAGCAAAATTCTCAACAAAATTCTCAACTCATGCTTCAGAAGATCGAGCATGTGTTCAATTGTAAGTAGAAGCTGAAAGGAGTGTCCTCTAGCTAAGCCCAGAGATCTTGATGTTTTTCTGGCTGACACCCTGTGTCTCACTGTGTCCCCTCATGTAGTCATTTGGCAGGAATTTTTGAGGTCTTGGTTTGCTGCTGGTATGAATCTCCTTTCTTCTCTGGGAGTGCAGGAGCTGGGAAGTAAAGGAGAGCCACTATAAAGTGGCTTTAAGTAGTAGAGAACTCCATTTTGAAAAAATGAAATGAACTTCAGATGGAAGTGAAGCACACAGCCCCAATTTTTTGCTCCTATCTTGTTTGCACAAGATAACTCATGCACCATTTTCTCTTCAACTGAAAGTAGAACCAAGCCTTCTCCTTTACGGCTTTAAAAAATGCCCTAACATCAAACATTCCCATTGGGTCAATTGACCAAATGCATTCCATCCTCTGAGGTTGAAAACTTACAGGCAACTTGAAAGCGTTTCTTCACTCATGTTTCTAGAAGACATTAAATGTAGCCAGTTCTTTCTCAGCAGAGTTAAGCTCTTTTTTTTTTTTCAATTTTGCAGACTAAAGGGGAATTAAACTAGTTTAACCTTCCATTCATTGCCGGGTTCCTCTTTGATAAGATAAAACATAGCCTCTTGATTAAAATCTCCAAGGATCTGAGCATATCTCCGCCAAAAAAAAAGTCCAATTCATTGTTGGGTAGCTCTGGTTGAACACAGTTCCTTGCATTTCACTGATAGTTTCTTCCTTAAGAGCTCCTTGTTGCCCATTGAACAAGTCTAATTCCCCTTTCTCCTAATGGCCTTTGGGGTACAGAAAGATGGTTTTTGTCTGTGAACTATTTGTAATCTGAACACACTGTATCTGTCCCCACAATGTGGCCACATCTGTCATGTTGATCTTTTAATGTCACCTGCAACCAGTCTGGTACCTCATTTTTTTCCCCCAAACAGCTTTATCTTTGTCAGTCACTTGTTGGAAAATCACCAGTCATTGTTCTATTAAAACCAACTTTATGCTGTGTCCTTCCCGCCAGCTGGCCCTAATTGGTATACAAAATGTATGTCTATTTCCCAATAAAGCCATCTGGCTTTACTTAGGCCAACCTTTGTAATGGTCCCTAAGTTACTTTCCTGACCTCTGCTTCTAACTTTAGACACTCCTATTGGTTCCTCATCTGGTCATCTTTATGTTGCCTTTTCCAAAATCATAGTTTCTTAGTGGTGTTAAAGATTCACCTTTTCCAGAAAGCCTACCCTGGACAATGTTGGCCTGAATTATGCAACAAGTATTTTGAATTCTTTCTCATAAGTGAATGTCTTAGTTCTCCTAGTAAAACACATTTTGAAATGGAGATTTGTGTGCCTAAAATTTATTAGAGTATTCTCAGATGA
>KZ295816.1:119456-201904 GCA_002406435.1 Spermophilus dauricus | reverse complement strand
AAAGAGTGTGAATAAGTGTGAATGTGTGTATGGGAGTGAGAGTATGAATGTGTGAGTATATGTGAATGAGTGTGAATGAGTGTGAGTGTTCATGTGTATATGTGTGAGTACATATGCATTTATATGTGTGTATGCATGTGAGTGTGAGTGTACATGGGTGTGAGAGTATGAATGTGTGTAACTGTGAGTGTACAAGTATGTGTGCAAGTATGTGTAAGTATGTGAGTGTATGAGTGTGTAATTGTGCAAGTTTGCAAGTGTAAGCAAGTGCATGTGTGAGTCTGGGAAAATGTGTAAGTGTGTAAGCATGTGTGCAAGTATATGTGCATAAGCATGTAGGTATGTTAGTGTGTAAGTGTGTATGGGTGTGTAAGTATGAATATGTAAGGATGCAAGTTTATAAATGCAAGAGTGAATGAGTGTGAATATGTGTGTAAATTTGTAGATATTGTAAGTATAAGTGTGTAACTATGCAAGTGCATAAACATGTAAGTATGTAAATGTGCAAGAATGCATGACTTCTGGTATGTAAGTGTGCCAGTATACAGACATGCAAGCATCATGTAGCTGCATAAGTATGAACATATGTTGAGTGTAAGTATGCAAGTGTGCAAGCATGTATGACTATATAGGTATGCACTATGAGTGTGTAAACATAAATGTGTGTGAAAGTCTGTAGGTATACAGCTGAGCAAGTATGTTGCTGTGTAAGCATTTAAGTGTGTGTATGTGTGTATGAATACAATGACATAAGAGTGTGTAAGTATGTGAATTTTATGAATGTGTAAGTATGTAATGCATCAGCAGGAGGTGTGCAAGGAAGTATGTAACTATAAGCACGTGTGCAAATAACTAAGTATGCAAGTGTGTATGTAGTGTAAGTGTAAAAGTGTGTAATGCAAATGCATGATTGTGTATTTGTGTATAAATATGTGAGCATGTGAGCATGTAAGCATGCATTTATGCACAAACATGTAAGCATTGTTAATGGGTAAGTGTGCAAGCACGTATACTTGTGCAAGCATGTGAGTATGCAAGCACATAAGTGTTTGAGTGTGCAAGTATGTGAGTGTATAAGTGCAATAATGTAGAGTGTGTAAGCAAGTGTGAATGTGCTATGTAAATGTCTAAATGTGCAGCTGTGTATAAGTATAAATGTGTGTTCAATAATAAATGTAAATGTGTGTGATTATGAATGAGGGTATGTGTATGAGTATGTGCTTGGTGTGTGAGTGTGCAAGTATGTAAGTGTGAGCATTTAGGTGTGTATAGCTGTGTGTGAATGTGCTGAGATGTAAGTGCACACAAACATAATTGTGTGAATATTTAGGTGCTTATGTGTGAGTGTGTAAGCATGTGATCATGTATATAAGTGTGTAATAGTGCATATGAATGTGTCTGGACATGTAAACATGTTAGTGTGTAAGTTGTACGTGTGTAAGTGCATGAGTGTGGAGATAACTGAGTGTGTAACTGTGTAGTGATTGTGCAAATGCAAATGTGTAAGTATGGATGTGAGAGTATGCAAGTGTGCAAGTTTGTAAGCATGCAAGCATGAGTAAGTGTGTAGGTATGTACATGTGTGAGGGTGTGCAATGTAAGTATATGTGTAAGTGTAAGTGTGCATTATTGTAATTGAGTGTGAGTTGTATGAGTGTGAGTGTGAATTCTTGAGAGTGTGTATGGGTATGAATACATGTGAATATGGATGTGAATAAGTGTGAATGTGTGTATGGGAGTGAAATTGTGTGAGTGTGTGTGTTTGTGTGTGTGTGTGTGCATGTGTGACATCAGGTTCTTTTGAGTCTTCTTGCATGTGTTTCTAGTTTATCCAACAGCCAAGGATGTGTGGAGACCTTACCTAGCCTTCTGAGGCTTTCTCAGTTTTAGGATCTCCCCATAAAGTTATGGCTGATCTCCTCTTGCCCCAAATGAGATCAGAACCTCAGGATGACAGCTACAAGTTTCCCCCATAATTTTTGTACTAACGTTGCTACTTTAACTGACAACACCACTAGTGAGGGCTTTTACTCTCTACCCCAAATAAAGTTTGTCTGTCTGACTGCAAGGCTGATGATTTTCATAGCTCTTTCCTAGTTGTAAACCTTGCTAACTGAGGTGGGGTGAGTAGTAAGAGCTCAGACTCCTTTTGTTGTTATATGAGGTTTGAATTCATTTCCATTAATAAACACTTTCCAGTTCATTGTTTGCTTTCAATTGATTTGCACTCCTAAAATTGTTATTCTCACAATTTTATATTTTTATACCATTTTGTGTGGGTAGAAGATTTGTCAACATTTTCAGCTCATCGTAAGTTGGAGTACCAGCTCTGACGCGTGTATTTTTCTCTATTTAAATTATTCATCCTTCTAGAGTTTAAGTTTTGCATATAGTTTGAGGTAGGGATCTGATTTAATCTTTTACTCAAATAAACAGGCGATTTTTAAAACAACTGTTAGTTGAATCCATACCTAATCTTAACCTTTTTGTGTATATATTTTTTTGATAAGACTAATGTTGTTTGTATGTGTGTGGGGATGTTCATGAATCTGTGGAAGAATATGGTGCATAAGTCATCAAAATAGAATGAATCACCTCACAATCCCAAGATAAGCTGGATGAATCTGTATCTTATCAGTGATGTTAAATGTGGAAAACTTCTCAGAAATTAGAAATGTTTAGACAGATACTTGTGATTGTGTTGTCTGAATCTGGGGCATTTATGACTCTATATACTTGACTTTTAATCCTGTCAACATCCTTTCCTGTGTCTAATCTCAGCACAGCATTTTTTTTTTACTTTTTATTTATTTATTCATTTATTTAGCAGTACTGAGATTGAACCCAAGGACGCTGTACCATTAGCTACATCCTTATCTCACTTTATTTTACTTTTTCCTCCACATTTTTATTGGTACTAATAGTTGTAAACGATGCTCCAATTTGTTGTTACATATTAGTACATGCACTAACAATGAAATTTGGCTATCACTCCCCAGCACTTCTCGCCTCTGTCCTTTCCTCGCACCCCTGGTCCCTTTCCTCTATTGATCTTCCTTTGCTTTTAAAAAGACCCCTCTACCCACTTTCTTTTCCCTTTTCCTTTTTAGCTTACACATATTAAAGAAAACATACAACCCTTGACCTTCTGGAGTTTGGCTTATTTTGCTTAACATAATGGTCTCCATTTTCCTGAAAATGACATCATATTTTTTTATGTTAGTCCAACATTTTGATTTTAGTTTTTTCTGCTCTCTTGGTATTGGCATATTTAATAACAATGTAGGACTTTTTTAAAAAAAATGTAATTAGTGCCCTTATAAAATGACTCCAGAGAGATTCCCCATCCCTTCCACCTCGTGAAGACAGTGAAAAGGCAACTGTCTATGAAGCATGCTTTCACCAGATACCAAATGTGCCCATGCTTTGACCTTGGGTACCCAGCCTCCACGATTGTGAGAAATAAATTTCTGTTGCTTATGAGACACTTTTTTTTTGTCTTCATTTATTCAACAAAATATTGGAACCCAGCCAGTTGCAAAGGAGTTTGCTTACTGTTTAGGAGGAATGGGAAAACAGCCATGAAGAAAAAGATAAGAGCTTTATCTTCACTCAGCTTAGTCAGCTTCAATCAGCTTATTGGGGGGTGGTATAAATTGGGAAACTTTTGGCAAATTATTTTTATAGCAATGACCCCTTACTAGAGGATATTTAGTAGATCACTATAGAAAAAGATAGGGCCTTATCTCCTCCTGCAACAATTCTTTGTTCATCAAGAAATCTCTTAAGTACCATTATTCAACGTGAGGATATGTTCTGAATAGAAAACAAATTTTGTTTCTCAGGCAGGTAGGTCTATCTCTATCATACATAGAGACGTTATATAGAACACATTATATATGACATATACTCTGTAGATGGTGATTATCAGTATCATATCATTATAATTATATTATTTTGTGGCATGGCTAATATGAACTTATTTTTAAGGCACCAGCCGCTCCTAAAGGAAATGCTAGGGTTAACTTCCTAACTTCAACAAGATAAGGCCCTAACAGACCGGATTGCAAGGTCATCTCACCCAGCATCTTAAGCAGAGAGCTCAGTCCTTCCTGGAAGCATCAGTTGACTTGCACTAGCTGCACTGTCATGGAGTTTGCCACCTCATGCAGTGGGATGTTTCTGTGGTGCCCAGTAGGCCCATCAAGTGGGGAAGTCTTTGATGCTGTTTATTTAGGCTGAAATGGCATGAACTGCTACCTACCTCAGTGGCACTGTAAGGGTAGCACCAAGTCTTTGCCATCTGGATTCAGCCCCAGTCATGTCCTATCTGTGTGACCTTAGAAAGTTGCTTCATCCTTAGAGACCCAAGTCTTTTCATCTGTGAAACAAAGATAATGATACCTTCCAGGGTTTTTGTGAAAATTGGAGATAATATGGAGGATGTACTCAGTACACCCTAAGTGCTACATAATGGTATTATTTAAACACTTTAATAGCATCCATTACTGACCCCTATCTTGGAGGTTTTATGTGAAGATTAAAAGAAATAATATATATATGTAAAGTACCTGGTACATAATAGACCCTTAATAATTGGTAGACTCTGAGTAAATTTCAAGGAATACAGTTATTTAATGGGCTTCTTTAAGTGTAATTCTCAATTTGGAGTTAAGAGTCGTGGCTCTAGCAATAATTAGCTGTGTGCTCTTGAGCAAATCACTCTGGGCCTCAGTTTCCTCGCTTGAAATTGGATATTTAGGTAAATGAAAAGCCAAGAAGTCTTTTTATAAACTAAAAGGGAAATTTTCTTATGATTTGCAAGGAAGGAAATTTGGAATGCTAAGGAACATTCCAGAAGCCCAGCTGATACTAACAAGTTAGAGTTATTAAACTTGCAAAATGAATGCATTAATTACAAAAGAGAATGTAAACAAAATAGCTTAAGCACAGCCAAGTTAATTCATTGAGATATATTTGCTGTGCACCTGAGTCCTAGAGAAAATTGCTCTTCTGAGCTCCTGCAAAAGGGATTTTTGATGGAATCCTACATGCTTTGCTTCCTTCTCACATCAAAATATTCAGCATACTTTAAATTTAAATGCAGGCTTTCCTCCTGGTATTAAGTGGACACATCACTTTTCAATCTTCTTTTTAATAATATTATATAGCAGCCCAAAGATACCTGCTGTTCTAATATTTTACTTTTAAGAAAAGCACCTTCTGGATGGTCAAAAGATCAAGTTTACCTTGAAAAGACCCCTTCATTCTTAATTAAAAAGCTATTAATGACATGCTCTATAAAACATTTCTTTGGGTTAAATATTGGTGTTTGTGTCTGGGTGGTTGGGAGCATTGGTAAATGAGAATGCTCTACTTCAGAGATTTTGGAACAAATGCTGTTATTATATTACACATAGATGCCTTATCCAGCAGATACATTCTTTGTGATTCATTTATTTGCTCAGGTATGCTTGGTGCCTGGTACAGAGGAGCCGATGAAATATTTGTTGAATAAATAAATGGGTGTAAGGAATGTCTTTTCCAGGTCTCTAGCAAGAATAATGTAAGTGATCTTGCATGTATTCTTGATATATCCTGTTTTTTTTTATTGGTTCTTTTTTGTTATACATATCAGTAGAAACCATTTTCATATAATCATACAAGTATGGAATATATCTTATTCTAATTAGGACCCCATTCTTGTGGATGTACATGGTAGTGGGATTCACTGTGGTGTATTCTTATATGTACATAGGAAAATTATGTCAGATTCATTCCACTTTCTTTTTTCTATTTTCCTCCCTTCCCTTCATTCCCCTTTGTCTAATTTACTGAATTTCTATTCTTCCCCTCCTCACCCCATATTTTGTTTTAATAGATGTCAACTGGGCTTTGGAAAATTGGGTTTAGCGACAATCAGGGAAAAGGAGAGTCTGGCTTGTACCCACCGAAGCTTCTTCCTTTGGATGGTAGAAGGAATGGGATAGTGCAGAGATGAACATTTTATAGTTGTAGGCTTTAAGCATTCAGTCTCCAACCCAAACAAGGCACCTGGCTTGGCCATCAGTAGATTGGTCCTGGGTGTGCATGTGTTGTGGGAAATGGGTGGAATGTCTGAGCCCTGCCTGAGGTCTTGGAAAGAAGGAGAGGTTGTAAAGGGGAAATATCAAAATGCTTTTTTTTTTTTAATGTGGGATAGAGCAAATAAACGATCCTTGAACAATCATTTGGAACTCGATGTTATATTGGTGAATGTTCACATTGAAGATGACCTTCCCTGTTAGAGGACCAAGAATCTCCCTTTATTTATGACAATGTGATTATTCACACATGGCAGCATGAGAGAGCCAGACTACAGTCCTGATGTTGCAATGTAGAAGAAAGAGTGATGGTCAGCTGGGTACAGTGGCAAGTTCAAACACAGCCTCAGCAATTTAGTGAGGCCCTAGCAACTTACAAGATCTTCTCAAAATAAAATATCTAAAAAGGACTGGGGATGTGGCTTAGTGGTTAAGCATTCCTGGGTTCAATCCCTGGCAAATAAATAAATAAATAGGATCTAGAAATATTGGCTCAACAAAGTGTGGAGCTTTGGGCAGATTGTTTAACCTCTCTGGGCCTCTGTGACAACATCTGTAATGAGAGAGATTTGGACTAGGCAATCTTTTTTATTTAGCAACATGCACTGTGCTAAGTGCTAGGAATTAAACTAGGCAATGGGATCCAAAGTTGAGACACACTAGATTCTGGTTCTTATTCTGATTGGAAAAGGCAGAACAAAAATGCTTGCAGGCAAAGAGAAAGAAATTTGCTAGGGCTTGGAAACAAATATCTGAAAAGTATGAATTCATCAGATAAATTTTTGTCTTCATTTATTCAACAAAATATTGGAACCCAGCCAGTTGCAAAGGAGTTTGCTTACTGTTTAGGAGGAATGGGAAAACAGCCATGAAGAAAAAGATAAGAGCTTTATCTTCACTCAGCTTAGTCAGCTTCAATCAGCTTATTGGGGGGTGGTATAAATTGGGAAAAGGTGTTGAGAGCCACAGCCAAAGGGGCCCCAGCAAACTTCCAGCTGCCAGCAAACTTCCAGCTGCCGGCTGATGATTGGTTCACAGCGGCCCCAGCAACATCTAGCTGATTGGCTCCTCTGCAGTGATGTTCATTGGGCTGTTTCCCTGCCCTTCAGACTGCCAGCTGATGATTGGCTCACAGCAGCCCCAGCAACATCTAGCTGATTGGCTCCTCCATGGAGCTGTTGGATGCACCATAAGGCATTGATCCCATTAAGTCATACAGTGAGTGGGCAGAACAGGGTCTTGATGGCTGAAGTCTCTGCACTGTGACAAATCGCATGAACATTAACTAAGCAAGGATGTGGGAGAAATGAGAACTCTTGCATATTACTGCTGGGAATCTAAATTATTGCAACCATTTTGGAGAGATATTTGGCAAAATTAAAGTTGAAGAAAAACACACCCAGCAACTCTATTTATAGATATATATATATCAGAAAAACTCTCATGTAAGTGCATAAGTAGATATGAACATGAACATTCTTTGTAGTATTTTTTTATACCTGGGAAATAGTTTAGATGTGCAACAATAGAAAAAATAGGTTTGCTAAAGTTAAATTTTACATTGAGGTTAAAATGGATTATCTAGAGTATAGTAAAAATGAGACAAATTATAAATACATATTGTGAAGAGGAAAAAGGGAGATTGCAAAATGATGAGTATGAGAACATTTAAAATTTTAAATTATGCACAACAATTAGGTCATTCATAGACACATATGAGTGTGGTAAAAATCCGAAAAAATGCATGAGAATGACATACAAAAGTATTTATAGAATGATCAACAAAGAAAGGGAGAGAAAAAAATTAGAAATAAATTTCCAAACTTTTAGTTTTAAAAATAAATAGGATTATAGGACAAGTGCTTCTAGAGTGAATTCCATACTCTGTAAATAAATATACTTATAGGATAAGAGTAGGCTTACTAAAGCCAAGTTTACATAAGTCTAAGAAAATGATCTGAAGTCACTAGAATGCCACAGATACATGTATGTTATCAGTGTTCAGAATTGCTGCTGCAGTTGTATCAACAAGAACAAGGTGTAGCAGCACCAATACAAATAGATCAAGGAACAGACAGACATGGGTTGGATTTTCACAAAGGGCCACTGAGACAATAAAAATTACATGGAAATCAGAAAGACCAGTATGGGTTCCTCAGTGGCCCTTGACTAAAGAAAAGATACAAGTAGCCCATGATCTGGTCAAACAACAATTAGCGGAAGGACATATACAACCTTCTGTATCTCCCCATAATACTCCCATTTTTGTCATCAAAAAGAAATCTGGTAAATGGAGATTATTGCAAGATTTAAGAGCCATTAATAATGAAATGGTCATTATGGGACCTGCTCAATCGGGGATTCCTCAATTGTCTGCTTTGCCAAAAACTTGGTATGTTTTAGTTATAGATATTAAAGATTGTTTTTTTTCAATTCCCATTCATCCTGAGGATAGTCCACGTTTTGCATTTACTATCCCTGCACTAAATCATGAAGGTCCTGATCAGAGATATGAATGGAAAGTATTCCCTCAAGGGATGTCTAACAGCCCAACTATGTGTCAAATTTATGTTAACAAAGTAATCCAGCCACTTAGAAATCAAAATCCTGAACTACAAATATTTCACTATATGGATGATGTATTATTAGCACACAAAGCTAAAAACACATTGCTAGAATGTTATGCCACACTTACAAACTTATTAAAAAATTATAATCTAGAGATAGCAATAGATAAAGTACAATTAAATTTTCCAATTAATTATTTATTAGCCCAATTTGCTGGTGTCATATTCAAGTTGGTAATGGATTCGACCATGCTTACAGTGAAGGGTGCTTGAGGACCATAGGTTGTTACAGCCTCTTTTAGCTGCTTCACTGTTTTGAAATCTAAAGCATGGTGAATTCGCTGCCCTCCTGCCTGCTCAAATACAGGGCATGTTAATATTTGAGGTCCTGTCTCAGGATCCCATCTATCAACTGCGGGGGTTGGGGGCCTCCCAGCATATGGAGGTGGCGCTGTTGGTTGGACACTTACACCCTCTGGTAATAAAAAGGTGTTAGTAGCAGTCTCCTGTTGTAACTTTTCCCCTGATGGCTTTTTCTGCTCTAAACTTTCTTCCTCTGTCTGACTAGCTCAAGAGACCTTCTCTTTTACTTGAATTGTTTCCTCTGTCTGACTAGTTCGAGAGACCTTCTTTTTTACTTAAATTTTTTTCTCTGTCTGACTAGCTCGAAAGACCTTCCCTTTTACTTGAATTTTTCTACTATAACTATAATACAACCCAACAAGATAACACCAAACAAAACTGAAACAGAGTGAAACAAAATTGGAACAACAAAAAATCATTATAATAGCCTTTCTATCCTCCTGAAATGTCCATCCGTCCTTTCTCCCTATCTGTTCCTCAGATGTGAGCGGTTTTTCTTCCATCTTACACATCTCCAGGGACAGGCAACTTAAAACAAAAGTGAAGCAAAACAAAAGAAGAATCTTAAAATGGCTACCCATCCTCTCACCCTGCCTTCAGGGGTGAGCAGTTTACCTTATCACTTACCCTCAGTCATTCCCTGTACGGGCCACCAAATGCCGCAGTCTGGCTGGGCACAATTCAGGAGCTACTTGTCAAGCTGAAACAAACTTTATTTAGAACACACACGCCACACCGCACGAGCTCTTCAGGAATTCCCTCAGAGCCCAACTGCCACCACCGGCTTCCCACAAGCCTCTCAACCTCCCCCACCCCTCCTGCTCTTAAGGCCGATTGGCTGGGTCGAGTGGTCGGAGCCCAAAACAGTCCCCCAATGAGCAGCTCTGTGGTCTGAAAGGGCGGGGAAACAGCCCAATGAGCATCACCGCAGAGGAGCCAATCAGCTGGCAGCTAGAAGTTTGCTGGGGCTGCTGTGAGCCAATCATCAGCTGTCAGCTGGAAGTTTGCTGAGGCCCCTTCTGCTGTGGCTCTGAACTCTTGGGAAATCCCTAGCATGAAAGCTAGCCAATCACAGAAGCTAAAACAGCAGTTAGCAGAACTTAAGAGCCCCTAAGCAGAACTAAAGGCCCCCTAAGGTGGGTGTACAATTTGGGTTTTAGTACATTTGCAGGGTACAAAGTACAGAAAAAACAACTGTTTTGAGGACGACAGCTCAGATGCTGATTTCCCAGAAATGGCTCTTGCCTACAGGAATAGCAATGGCATCAGTTTAGGCATGCTTAATTATGTTGGCTTACAACATTTTTTTGCCTTAATATAACTATGTCTTAATTATTTCTATTGTAATTTAACCTATATCATCTTAATATTTGCCTATATTAACTATAGTTAATCTATGGGCCCATACACACATGTATAACTTTTGTTATCTATACCTTATCACTAACATCTTAAGTCTTATGTCTATGTATTATATAAGGCTATATATTTATACTACTGTATTGCTATTTCTATCTTAAAGCTTAAAACATTTAAGTATCTTAACATTAACTTTTATTTTGTTATTTTCTATTGATTTATGTCTATTAATCTATAGCCTATTGTGGGAGACCAACCTTACACATGACTGAGTTAATTCCCCTACTGGGCAATGTGGTGTCAGGCACCCATGCTGCTAGCCTGCCCCCCTCTTCTAGGGTCTTCGTGCCCGGACATGTCTTGCTACAGTCCATGGGTGGAGCCATGCTCACCTGTTCCTTTGTAATATAACCCCTTGCCCTGTTTAGGATAGAATCTTCCATGGAAGTGCCTTGTGTGTGTCCCCTTCTCTTACTGTGCCCTTGGGTGTAGCCTACCTAGATGTTACTCAACCTTCTGACAGTGGACATCATGAAGATAGACTCAGCTCCCTGAAACCTGACCCCTTGCCTCATTTGAATAGCTACTCCTCAATAAAAGGGGTCAGCGCATGCTCTCTCTCTCTTCCTACGAACCCTCAAGGTTAGAGGAGCCATCACAGCAACCCCAAAGAAAAAGGTATTTGTGTCTCTTGTGTGGTTATTTTGTGCAGACCAGTCAGCCCAGTTTACTTGGAATGACCCCTGAGCCTTTTAGTTGCAAACAGAACCCTGGCAGCCTATGACATATCAATATGACTTATTATTAATCTATGACTTATCTTTTATAAAACTATATTGTTTATTTTAGACCATAACATGTCCAGTCATGTCTTGGCCACCCAGCTCTGGATCCTTTTCTCACTGTGTTGGGACCCCAGACATAGCTCCTTCTGACATTGGAAATGTCACCTTGACAGTCTATATGACTTGCTCTATGACCTACGTGGAAGCATGGATGGAGGCTGAAGATGACCAGACAGCTTCTTCCCTGGTCCTAGTTTCTGGTAGCGTCTTCTCCAGACGTGGAATCCCAGAATCCCACCACTGGATAGCCCAGGGATGTTTTCCTGGTCCTTATAAGCATCAGAACTGCACAGCCCTATGACTGTCAACACTCAACCATTGCCTGTGAAGACCTTCTGCATTCAGCCTTAGCAACAAAGTGCTCTCTAGATAATCTTTTTCCCCTAAGATCACTTTCCCCCCCTAGGATTTATTATTTATTTATTTATTCATTCATTCATTCTAATCAGATATACATGATTAGAAACTCTTCAATTCATTGCACACAAATGGAGCAGAATTTTTCACTTCTCTGTTTGTGCATGAATCTAGTGCTGTTAATCTCTGGCTCTTAATCTCTTGAAGTACCGCTGTGGTCCCTCCAACTAGGGATGAAATCCTCTTTTTGCTGTTACAAGAGAACAGCCTGAGACCAGTCTCAGGTTTGGTAAAAAAGGGGCTTTATAAAGCATCATTGACAACCATTCCAATGCCTGTCTCTGTACATGAATGTGAGCTCTAAGAGGCTCCAGCATACCACTGGCCTGGACCAACATCTCCAAATAAAGTGTCTCTAGAAATTGGACATTCCTTTATAGAAATGGAGTCATCCTTTTCAGAAAAGTTCTCTGTGGAGGATTGTTTGCACAGCAAAATCCTCAATGCTTGAGAGGGAGGTCTGATGGAAGATTAGATTCAGTGAGGGTCAATGATTCCTAGAAATAAGGGATCAAGCATGGCAAGCCATATTTTTTACTAGAGCTGGATAATAGTATGGGAGTAGAGTTTTGTAGCAGAGGAAAAAGCTTTTCTTCAACCCGTTTATGCTATGTGACAAGTGCCTGTGAATTAAGCTAAAAAAGAAAAAAAAACACATTAACAGGAGAAAAGCATATTAATTTATTTGATGTTAATATTTTTAAGTGGCATGGAGATTCCATAGAAAATAAATAAAAAGCCCAAGGAAGCTGTAAGACTTGGGGACTTATATACCATTGTAACAAAGTGCAATAAATTGTGGAGAAGTGACTAAACAAAGGAAAGGGATTTGGACTTGTAGAGGTGGCACACCAAGGGAAAGTGACTCAGAAATATGTGGGGGAAATTAATGGAAGATAAGGATTGTTTTAATAAGGTTTGCTTGTGTGAGTCATCTCTGGTTGATTCCCAATTTCCAGTGATAAGAACTTTCTTTTTCATGGTTCTGGGATGACACCTTTTTGAACAGGAAATTTATGCCCTCCTTTTGGGCAGAAATAGGGAGGGCAGAGATCTCTTCCTGTTGGGAAAAGTATAAACGGCAGCCGTACCCCAGAGAAAAAACCCCAACATGGCGTCTAAGGACTTCTTCTTCCTACCTTCTTCTTCCCTGCAGTGGCGCGAAAAGTTCCCGCCCTTGTGAACTCTCCCGCCGGCGCCAATTTCAAACCTCGCTGGTGGGGAACCTTAGCCCCAATGAGAACTAATTCCTGGGCGCGGGAACTGCTATCTGGAAGAACTTGCCAATAAACGGGTGGCCTGCCATTTATCTAAGCCCTACCATCTCCCCTTTAGTTCTATATAAGCACACAGCTTTTTGCAATAAAATTGGAATTCTCCCGGCGAAGTGTCTTTGCGTGGGGAATTCTTTCACTTCCTCCATGTGCTGTTTTCTCAATCACCTTCAGCTCAAATAATCAACATGCCAAACAGGGGAATATTTTAAGGTGAAATGTTCTGGTCTCCTTCACTTCACAGATAACATCCTGGTACCTACTCTAAAAAAGCTCTTGGGAAAACAGAATCTGTGAGTGGTCTGATAGTTCCAACACACAGAATCCTAGAACCCATGATATTTAGGGTGCTGTAGATCCTTACTAGGTAGATTAAACTGGATACAATAATTAAGTGGGTTTTCCTTCCCAATAGACACAATTGAGCTCTTTTAAGACTAGTGGCACAGTTCTGCCCCTTGCCTGGGGCAGATGTCAAGGGCAAGCCTTTCTGCAGAGGAACAGGGCTACAGAATGGTGCTTCCCATGACACAGACATATGGTGGGAGGAAACTCTGCTCGCTCTTGGCACATATAAAACTCACCTGGGGGATTCCAAAGTATATGTGGAATAGAGGAGAAAAACTGAGAATTGAAATTCTTGAATGAGCAAGAGAATGCATAGAGCTGGGAAGACTCAGGTATGAAAATGATCACAAACCACTCTCCCTGGGGAGACAGAGCAGCATCTGTTCATGCTGCAGGTGGGAAGGTGTCTTGTGAAGAATTTGTTGATTCTGGGCATAGTATGAATTTGCATGAGAGTGTAAGATGTGAACTATTAATCTTCCTGCCTTTTTTTCCCCATAATTTTTAGTTACCCTCTCTCCGTGACTGAAATTGTGCTGGGTAGTAGCAGAGGGATATGTTGAGCTCAGCTGGTCTTGGGAAGGGCCTACCACAGATAGAATAAAGAGCTCTACTAGGACTCTCAAGAGGAATTCATCCTGTGGCCAGGATGTACATGCAAGGGGGTGACACATAAAATTCTGGGGAAGTACTCAGAGCCACTGGTGAAGATAGTCTTCTGGAAGTGTTGGGAACAAAACATTTAAGGAGCACCTAGGAAAACGACCTTGAGGTAAATGCCAGGGGTACCATTTATCTCTTTAAAGTGTCAAGAAGGGCCTCACAATAAACCTTTGTATCAAAGCCACAAGGGCTTCTATTAAAATGCAAATGATGTTTGCTAAAAATATCCCCTTGAGCACAATTAGCACCTTAGCTGGTCCTCCAAAAGAGGGGACATAGGCAGTTAAATTTTGATGGGAGAAGGTGAGAACCTGATCTCTGCATGGGTGAAGGTTGGAATGTAGACAAGTCAGGAGAGGGAATGACTTTTGAGGGGGCAGGGAAGAGAGGTGAAGAAAGAACTTCATACCCATTTGAACAATTGTCAGTTTTCCCTGAGGTTAAAATTATCCATATTACTTAGCACCATTCTTTCCCGAGACTGTCTGACCCACTCAGAGTCACAGTTTCCCTTTGGAAAACATATTTGCAAGAACATTGGAAGTCCAATCACATGTGTCCAAGGTTACTATCTATAAGATTCATGCCTCCTTGCCCCTGCATCTTCGCAACTGCTCTTTGGCCCCTTCAAATTAGCAAGTTTTGTTCAGATGCTTTTCACAGAAGAGTTTCCTGGCTATCTGAGCCAGATTTACTAACTGCATCATTTTTAGCTTTGAAGAAAAGGTCTTCAGGAGTCTCCTCACATGGAATCTCTCACCTGCTAACCAATTGCAACAGCTGATGTATTGTAGGCATACCTCATTTTACAAACAACATGAGAAGTGTTGATCTTTCAGCCTGGAATTATTTTGTACTCAAATCCTGCTCATAAATTTAGACTTCCCTTTGAGCTTTCTGAGCCCCTGAGTTTCCCATGCTGATGTGCAAAACCTAGCCGTGAGTGGTGGAACTACAAGTGCAGGATGTATTTTTCAATAGGTTGTGTAATTTCTAGGATAATTTTGAATGTCTCTGCTACTAAATGATTTATGGAAGAAAGGTAAGATTTGTTTAGATACTCAAAAGCTGACATCTTTTTTTTTCTGATCTTGAGACATCTACATTGGTCCTCCAATTGCTTCTTAATTTAACAAAGGCATATAAAAAGTTTAATGCTTAAAGCTCACATATTAATTTTATATAACATTTATAATAGGGTTATTATGTGCTATGAAATATTTTATAGAACATGGGGGCTCATTGTTTAATCAGTATATTAGGTTTATTTATGATCATTTTATAGAGAAAGATGCATAATTTTCCTCTCTTACTATTGTAAACATTAATAGTTATTTCTTTATATATTGCTGGTCATATCTGTAATTTACTTTATGCCGATTTCTTAGCTAGCATGCTATCATCCCTCTCCCCTCTACTCTTCAGCAGATTCTGCTACATCTGGCCACATCTTGCTTTCTCATGTTAGTTTGAAGTCTCCTAGATAATAAGTCCTAATTGGAATCCCTTGAAATATGTGAGTATGAATACATTTTAAACAATGGAACCCAAGAAACCAATGTTTTTGACATATTTTAGTATCACAGAGCATGAACAGATTTTTAAAATGCATCTCAGCCTCCAGCCTTGGGAATACATCTTCTGTGCCAGAGTCACAGACAGGAAGAAACTGGCTTACCTGGAATGCCACCTTTGGGTTGGTAGCACATGCCACTGCATCTGCTGCCTTGCTGCTCCTGGGCTTGTTTTGTGTTGTTTGGCTTGGCTTCACATATTCTTTTTCGAAACAGCTGGTGAGTATGTGCTTGTAAGAAGAAACAAATGAGCAGGCTTGGCTGAAACCTTAAAATCAAAATGCATCCACCCCCAAAAGTGGGCCGTTTTCTGTTTGGTCGCCCCTGAGCTTTGCTTCTGATTTATTTTTTCATGATGTTACTTCATCAGGGAACCATTTCTATAAGATGGGGGCAGTGAGAATCCTTTGTTTATCCCAGACTCAGGCTGGGTCTTGAAGTTCCCTGGAAATATCGATACCATCAGTTCATATGTTAGCTCTGGGATGTCATGGCAGCTGGCGAGAGATCTGAAATGTTGGGAGCCCTCTGGAGACTAAATTAGGGATTGATATTTAGCAATGTGAAAGAGTGCCAAAACAGGCTCTTCTTTTCCTTGAAGATTAGTTTGATGCAGGGAAATTTTGATGTGCCAGAAACCACATGCTAGGCTGTAATTGAGTGTAATTATTGCCCTGTGTGCTGCAAAGTGCTGGACTTGAGGCACTCAACAGAATTCCAATAATTTCTTGATTGGGCTCTAAAAAGCAGTGCCCCCAACAGGGCCAGAAAGACTTACATTTAACCTGCCTGGTCTTCAAATGAAGATGTCTCTGGTCGTTCAGTTGGCTGAGATTTCCCTCCACCTCTGGAGCCTTGATCTGTGATCCAGGACACCATTGCCAACATGCTTTCTCCTTAGTGTTGGAGTAGTTTCACACAAGAAAACCTAAATGAACAATGGGAGAATTCATATGAATAATTCAAACATGACCTAAAATATGCCAAGAATACAAAATAAGCCATTTGTAATTATCTGGTTATTTCAGCTGAGAGGTTTCAAAAAAGGCTAAATTATTTGGGTAATTACCTTCTTTTTATTCGACATGTGGAATGGTCCCAACTTCAGTGTGCTATCCAGGAGCTCTCAGGAATGCAAGATTCTGCCTCTCCCTCTGGCATTATATAGTGAACTGTGTGGGAATCGTGACGGTTCACTCCTAAATATCATCCTCTAAGGTTAGGTGCATTTCTTAAAGACAACTTAATTGTGCTAAAATTGTTCCAGTTGTTGGTTGTTACAAAATCTTTCCAACATGTTTTTGTCTGATGTCCTCCCTTCAAAATACAATCCATGGAGCAGAAGTTAATTTTTACTGATCAAATTTGTCCAGACGTCCAGGGTCATTGTCTTGGTCATTTTATCTTTCTATTCAGGCTGTCATTGTAAACAGAAATGAAAACTAGGATGAATGCATACTCTCCCTAGGACTTTTATTGGAAGAGGCACATTTTAAACAATCAAAGTTAGATATTGGATTTTGTATTTCGGTGATCTATCTCTTTCTCTTCCTAACAAAAATAATGCTGAGCCTCCAGTTAACTGAGGGTCACTATCACAAACATTCCAGTGGATCTAGATATTACTGAATTTTAGAAAAGTCGAATGGCAGTGCAGCTCCAGTGTCTTCTCCTTTGTCAGAAATGTCTTCCTCTCACTCCTAGGAATCCTGTTAGAGGATGGAGGGGAATTCTTTCTCGCCAGCTTGCAGAGATGCCAGTCCTGTCTGCTATAGATTCAGTAGACTACTGAGTCATTGCTTTCATGGAAAAAGGCATTTAAAGTTTCAACTTTGAATTGGCAACACTGGGAACCCATCTTTGTCTCAGCATCTCCATCAGGATGTCAAGAAAGTCTCCAGTGTTTTGAACATCCTCCATGGCCCGCCCCGTGCTTACCAGGCATGCTGTAGATTGTACATATACTGGTTGATCATATTTTGGAAGAGGCTGCTTTTCTCTGTTCAGTAACCAGATCCACTTCTTCTGTGATTAAGTAAATGTGCTGTGAATCTTTTCTTCCACGTTATTGGTATCTAATGATGTTCATAATGATTTTTATGTTATAATCAAAATTCTCCTTTATAGATGCTGGGTTCCATGCCTGCTTTAGAAAATACTACCTTTAAATTAAGATAATTTAAAGAAAGTAGAATAAAAATAATTAATCTCTGTATTAGTTTTCTATTGATGCATGGTAGATTACCATGAATTTAGCAGATTAAAACAATATATATATATTTATCATTTACAGTGCCTGGGCATGGCTTAGCAGGGCCTTTCTTGCAATCAGAAGTTAGCTGGGGCTAGGGTTCATATGAGGCCTGAGATCCTCTTCTGAGCTCCTGGGGAAGTGTTCATTTCTTTGCAGCCATGGAACTCTTGGTGGCTTGCTTTATCATGCCAGCAGGAGTATCTTTGACTTCTAGGTCCTCTTCTAAGGGCTCACATGTTTAGGTCAGGCCCACCCAGGGTAATTTCCCTTTTGATTAACTCAAAGTTCCTAATTGGCAACCTTCATTACATCTGAAAAGCCTCCTTGCCTTTTCCATCTAACATATCATCATAGCAGTGATATTTATCACATTGGCAAGTCTTGCCCATGCTCAAGGGGAGGTTATACATGACTTGTAAACCCCAAGTGGGAGTCATTCTGGTAGAATTCTGCTACCACAATATCTTAAGAAAGCACTGCTTTAAAAAAATTCAGCTTTTCATAGAATGCTTAGAATTTAAATGAATTGTATACAATATTAAGTTGGTGTAAGACTTTCTATTATAATGTGGTAAAATTTTCCTGAGAACCCTTATATTCTGCAAAGTAACACACATTAAAGTTAAGGGAAGACCACTCGAAACCTAAGCTACTTTGTAACCAAAGCACTAAAAGATGGTAGGAGTCCTAATAAAGCTACTAGCACTTTTAAAAGACAGTTTAAATGCCTAATAAATAATGATATATTACAACAAATATAGTCCTCTACCTAACAGTGAAATAAAATGAGCACAGCACGTTGGTTGGGGGAGTAAGAAAAGGCAGAGGCTGTGAAGTAGAGCAATAATGAACATGTGCCGAGGTTGGAGAAGTTTCACCATGAGCATGTTGCCAGACTCAGCGAAGAGAAAAATGTGGCAGTACAGAGTTATATTCCTTTGCAGATTGTGTACATTGTGGTCAGATGCTCTTATTACTTGATTGCAAAGCTAACTTGCTGGGAAACAATGAATATGACCATCATTTCCACATTACATTGAATGAATCTCTTTATTTACCAATAGCCTCTGAGCTAATTTATATGATGTTGTAAGAGAAGACTGTAGATAATTAAAACATCTCTTCTATTGCTACAACACTTACTTATTGAATCATCTATCATCTCTCTTCCAGTTAATTTTTAAAATTGGGTTTTATTTTATTTAAGTACATGTAATCATAGTCTAATAGTTCGACAAGATTTATCATAAACAATGGCATCCTTGGTATTTCCTCTACCATTTCCTGCTCTAAGGCAACCATTTCAACTATTTTAGTTGATTCTTCTGGTAGCTACAACTGTACCTGTACACAACATGCCTCTTTTGCAATTTCTTGATATTTTTCAGTCTGAGCTATTATCTATTGACTTCCTGTTAGGGAAGGCAAAGACTTAGCTCATGGTCATTCTTCTTCCTGGTTCCTATCACTCCACCTTCTCCCTACCCATTCTTCCATCCCCCAAATGTAATTCCATTGTAATGTTTGTTTGAGTTACATAAAATTTTCAGAGTGCTGGGAAATTAACAATTTCCTCCCATTTTCCAATTTTGCATTTTGTGCTTATTTTGTAAACCATTTCAAGGACTCACCTGTGGCAGAGAGAGAACTGTCCAGTATCATAATTTAGGTGCCACATGTGGTTTGACAATTAAGAACAGGGGTAAGCAAGCTATAGTCTATGGGCCACATCTATCTGGTGGTCAGTTTCTGTTCTTCCAGAAAACTAAGAATGATTTTTACTTTTTACTGTGTGTGTGTGTGTGTATGCACGTATGTGGTGCTGGTTCACTCCTAAATATCATCCTCTAAGGTTAGGTGCATTTCTTAAAGACAACTTAATTGTGCTAAAATTGTTCCAGTTGTTGGTTGTTACAAAATCTTTCCAACATGTTTTTGTCTGATGTCCTCCCTTCAAAATACAATCCATGGAGCAGAAGTTAATTTTTACTGATCAAATTTGTCCAGACGTCCAGGGTCATTGTCTTGGTCATTTTATCTTTCTATTCAGGCTGTCATTGTAAACAGAAATGAAAACTAGGATGAATGCATACTCTCCCTAGGACTTTTATTGGAAGAGGCACATTTTAAACAATCAAAGTTAGATATTGGATTTTGTATTTCGGTGATCTATCTCTTTCTCTTCCTAACAAAAATAATGCTGAGCCTCCAGTTAACTGAGGGTCACTATCACAAACATTCCAGTGGATCTAGATATTACTGAATTTTAGAAAAGTCGAATGGCAGTGCAGCTCCAGTGTCTTCTCCTTTGTCAGAAATGTCTTCCTCTCACTCCTAGGAATCCTGTTAGAGGATGGAGGGGAATTCTTTCTCGCCAGCTTGCAGAGATGCCAGTCCTGTCTGCTATAGATTCAGTAGACTACTGAGTCATTGCTTTCATGGAAAAAGGCATTTAAAGTTTCAACTTTGAATTGGCAACACTGGGAACCCATCTTTGTCTCAGCATCTCCATCAGGATGTCAAGAAAGTCTCCAGTGTTTTGAACATCCTCCATGGCCCGCCCCGTGCTTACCAGGCATGCTGTAGATTGTACATATACTGGTTGATCATATTTTGGAAGAGGCTGCTTTTCTCTGTTCAGTAACCAGATCCACTTCTTCTGTGATTAAGTAAATGTGCTGTGAATCTTTTCTTCCACGTTATTGGTATCTAATGATGTTCATAATGATTTTTATGTTATAATCAAAATTCTCCTTTATAGATGCTGGGTTCCATGCCTGCTTTAGAAAATACTACCTTTAAATTAAGATAATTTAAAGAAAGTAGAATAAAAATAATTAATCTCTGTATTAGTTTTCTATTGATGCATGGTAGATTACCATGAATTTAGCAGATTAAAACAATATATATATATTTATCATTTACAGTGCCTGGGCATGGCTTAGCAGGGCCTTTCTTGCAATCAGAAGTTAGCTGGGGCTAGGGTTCATATGAGGCCTGAGATCCTCTTCTGAGCTCCTGGGGAAGTGTTCATTTCTTTGCAGCCATGGAACTCTTGGTGGCTTGCTTTATCATGCCAGCAGGAGTATCTTTGACTTCTAGGTCCTCTTCTAAGGGCTCACATGTTTAGGTCAGGCCCACCCAGGGTAATTTCCCTTTTGATTAACTCAAAGTTCCTAATTGGCAACCTTCATTACATCTGAAAAGCCTCCTTGCCTTTTCCATCTAACATATCATCATAGCAGTGATATTTATCACATTGGCAAGTCTTGCCCATGCTCAAGGGGAGGTTATACATGACTTGTAAACCCCAAGTGGGAGTCATTCTGGTAGAATTCTGCTACCACAATATCTTAAGAAAGCACTGCTTTAAAAAAATTCAGCTTTTCATAGAATGCTTAGAATTTAAATGAATTGTATACAATATTAAGTTGGTGTAAGACTTTCTATTATAATGTGGTAAAATTTTCCTGAGAACCCTTATATTCTGCAAAGTAACACACATTAAAGTTAAGGGAAGACCACTCGAAACCTAAGCTACTTTGTAACCAAAGCACTAAAAGATGGTAGGAGTCCTAATAAAGCTACTAGCACTTTTAAAAGACAGTTTAAATGCCTAATAAATAATGATATATTACAACAAATATAGTCCTCTACCTAACAGTGAAATAAAATGAGCACAGCACGTTGGTTGGGGGAGTAAGAAAAGGCAGAGGCTGTGAAGTAGAGCAATAATGAACATGTGCCGAGGTTGGAGAAGTTTCACCATGAGCATGTTACCAGACTCAGCGAAGAGAAAAATGTGGCAGTACAGAGTTATATTCCTTTGCAGATTGTGTACATTGTGGTCAGATGCTCTTATTACTTGATTGCAAAACTAACTTGCTGGGAAACAATGAATATGACCATCATTTCCACATTACATTGAATGAATCTCTTTATTTACCAATAGCCTCTGAGCTAATTTATATGATGTTGTAAGAGAAGACTGTAGATAATTAAAACATCTCTTCTATTGCTACAACACTTACTTATTGAATCATCTATCATCTCTCTTCCAGTTAATTTTTAAAATTGGGTTTTATTTTATTTAAGTACATGTAATCATAGTCTAATAGTTCGACAAGATTTATCATAAACAATGGCATCCTTGGTATTTCCTCTACCATTTCCTGCCCTAAGGCAACCATTTCAACTATTTTAGTTGATTCTTCTGGTAGCTACAACTGTACCTGTACACAACATGCCTCTTTTGCAATTTCTTGATATTTTTCAGTCTGAGCTATTATCTATTGACTTCCTGTTAGGGAAGGCAAAGACTTAGCTCATGGTCATTCTTCTTCCTGGTTCCTATCACTCCACCTTCTCCCTACCCATTCTTCCATCCCCCAAATGTAATTCCATTGTAATGTTTGTTTGAGTTACATAAAATTTTCAGAGTGCTGGGAAATTAACAATTTCCTCCCATTTTCCAATTTTGCATTTTGTGCTTATTTTGTAAACCATTTCAAGGACTCACCTGTGGCAGAGAGAGAACTGTCCAGTATCATAATTTAGGTGCCACATGTGGTTTGACAATTAAGAACAGGGGTAAGCAAGCTATAGTCTATGGGCCACATCTATCTGGTGGTCAGTTTCTGTTCTTCCAGAAAACTAAGAATGATTTTTACTTTTTACTGTGTGTGTGTGTGTGTATGCACGTATGTGGTGCTGGGGGTGGAAACCAAGGACCAAGCAAGTGTTCTACCACTGAACCACATTTCTAGCCTTTATAAATTTTAAGACAGGTTCTTACTAATTTGCCCAGGCTGGCCTTACACTTGTGATCCTCCTGCCTCAGCCTCCCAAGTAGCTGGCATTATAGGTGTGTGCTGCTATGCCCTGCGGTTTTTATATTTTTAAATAATTGCAAAAACAAAAAAGCAAGACAAAAGAAATAAAGGTACAGGCCATATATGTCCATGAAGCTTAAAATATTTACTATCTGACCCTTTTCAAAATAAGTTTGCTAATCCCTACTTAAGAGCTTAGACTTTAGACCAAATAGACCTGGGTTTGAATTCTAATGAATCCCAACTAAGTCACTAATTTCTCTGAGTTGTAGTTTCCTCAGTTGTAAAATGGGATTGATGTGAGGAGTGAATAAAGTTGGATTTGCAGAGCACCCCTCCCCCAGTCTGCTAAGCGTTCAATACAGAAGCTTACTGAATTTTTGTGGGAAGCCATTCTGACACGTGATTGGGTGACTCCCGTTAAGGGCCTGAGGCGCTTTGGCTCTGTCGAAGCTTTCCCGACCCTTTCCTGATGAGAGAGCCCATCAGTGTGGGGGTGTGCCTGACCACTGACCCGGGGGACCCAATCACTGACCTTGACCTTGGAGTGCAGCCCCCCCTCAACCTTCATTGGATGGAATTCTCCCCTGAATCTCTTGTTCCCCAATAAAAGGCTACTCCCTGGCGTGTTCACTCTCTCTCTCTCTCCTGCTAGCCCTGAGTAATCCTCGCTGCCCTGCTGGGCGGTTAGAGGAGGGAACCAGAGAGGGGAGCCGTCTCAGACCTAGCAATATAAATAAGGTAACTGGTCTGTGTGTTTTATTTTGATCTCTTCTAACTAACTTTATGCCTAGAACCTCATTAATGAAACCACTGCGCAGGTCGCGTGGTAGAAATTTTATTACTTTTATTTGAGCAAAGCCTCTGAATACTTTCCAGAATAGGCTACTCCCATCCCCTGCTAGAGCTGCAGAGGAGCCAGCATCCCCTGTGTGGCAACTGTGACAGGTAGCTTTTCTCCCCCCTCTGCTCCCAGCTATAATCAGGTGATCACTTTGGCCCTTGCAGCTAATCCAACAGTTTTGCCATTTTGCATTCAGACCCTCTGTACTTTTCAGACTGTTCAGTGAAACTCATGTATTTTCATTAGGAGCTGATAATAAACTCTAGCTCTGAAAGTTATTCCAAGTTCATGATTGATGACAGTGTGATAGGGAACTGAGTGGCTGCAGTTGCCAGCTCAGGCGAGGATCTGCTTGGGGCAATTGAATGGCCTCTCGGCAATGCCTTCCAATACCTGCCAGCTCCGCTGCCTGCCATAGCCATCTGGACACAGCCCCTTCCTCCAGGCACGCTGGCAGAGGGAACAGGCGGGGTGATTGGTGACATTCACTCTCCCACTTCTTTTTGTACCACTCTCGAGGCAGAGAATCTGGGCAGAAGGTAAATTGTGACTATAATCCACAAGGTCTGGAAATCAGGTCATCTTTATTTGTATGTAAGTCAGTGGTAGAAAAAGCTGAAATCTTTCCTTCCTTATTCATCTATGTTTGTTTTTCTCTTCCTTTTTTTTTTTTCTTTAATTAAGTTCAACTCTGGAGTCTGAGTGTTTTGAATTCTTGAATACCTGGTGAAAAGAGTATCTCTGGAGTCTGTTCTAGAAGCCCTAAGATGTGATGGAAGCTGGGAGGAGCCAAAGGATCCAGTAGCCCCACCACCAGGCAATGAGGTGTTTGGGGATAGATGGCTAGCGCCCCGCTCCAAGGACACTTGCACTTTGGCAGGATGTGCCTGGGCCAGTGAACCTAGCTCCAGCCCAGCCTTTCTATGAGGTCAACACCCAAGGCTGATCTTGCACTGTTTGGAGTTGCACTTATAGCAGAAAGACCTGGAAATACTGTAGGGAGATCTGCCTCTTCCCAGGTGGGAGAGTGAGCCATTTGAACAGGAAGCAGAGGAAAAATGAGTGTGGTGGTGCAGATAATGTCAATGGCAGTGCATATTTGAGCTTCAAGGACTATGAGATGGCAATTGGCAATATCTTTCTATATGTGCACAGTACAGTCAGTCGTCTGCATCTGTGGATTCAACCACAATGGATGGAAAATGTTGAACAAATTGCATTAACATGAACAGTTTTCCTTTCTTGTCCTGATTTCTTAACAATAACACATAACAACTGTTTGCATTGTATTCAGTATTGTAAGTCATCAAGAGATGACTTAAAGCCTATAGTCTGGGGTTTGTGGTGCCCTCCTGTAATGCCAGCTGCCCAGGAGGTTGAGGCAGGAGAACTGCAAGTTCAAGGTCAGCTTGGGCAACTGAGCAAGATCTTGTCTCAAAATTAAATTAAATAAAATTTAAAAAGACTTGGGGATGTGGCTCAGTGGTAGACAGCTTGCCTAGCGGGCACCAGGCCCTGGATATGATTCCTAGTACTATCAAAACAAACCATGTATATAGGAGGACATACAAATTTTACACCACTTTATCGAAGGGACTTGAGCACCTGCAGGTTTTTCATATCCTTCGGGTTCCTGGAACAAGTCCCCTGTAGATGCAGAGAGAGGACTAAGAGAATTTAGGGGAGGTGAAGAACTTGACTGTGTTGAGGAATGGGTCTGTGAGTGAGGGTGCCGTCCATCTCTGATTAAGAGGGGACCGCAGTGTTCCCTTCCCTTGATGCCCCTGAGGAGCCTGTGGGCTGCACCTTCTGGAAGTAACGGGCTTGCCCACATCAACTTTATTTCCATCTAAAGCCAGGTCCAGCCAGCGCAGCCGAGGTGATCCATATGTATCATGGATCAACAAGCTTTGTTAACAGATAACCCAGGGGTATTTAGGTGGGTTTGGAATGAGGAAAACCGATTGGAATGTGGAGCTCAATAAAACACGTCCCCTTTTACCCTAAAGCTTAGTTTATTTTTCAGAAAGGCATTTCGAGCACATATTATTTTCCTTTTTCTTGTTAGATTTCCACTCGTTTTTTTTTTGTGTGTGTGTGTGCAAAGTCACACAGTTATAAGGTGCCCACACAGTTAACAATCTACTTTTGCCTTTTCCTTCCACTGCTTAGAGGCAAAGAGAACGAATATATTTTTTGTGGTCCCCATAGCAAACCTTGGCACATTCCTAGAAAGTCAGAGAGCAGAATGAGAATGGGAGGGTCACTTTTTGTTCCATTCAGAAAGATCAGTCAGGAAAAAAATCACAGCAAGGCCAGAAGTTTTGGTGGGAGGTGGCAGTGAAGCTGGAAAGCCAGTGTAGCTTGTTCTGGGGAATCCTGGCATTTCCTTCCCTTAAGGTCACAGAGACCTTGAATTGGACTCCATCATTGCGTTTAGTTTAGCAATCTCTGTGCTATCCTGGTTTACATTTCCCTTCCATAGGCGCTTCCACTGAGGGCCTGAGGGCTAATGCTGAAAGGAAAAGATAGGAATTAAAAATGCAAATTTCCTCAACTTTAAACTTGAAAAACCCCTACCCAGTCTCACATCCTTTCATCTCCTTTTCTATCCAAATCTCATCTCTTCTACAGCCTACTGGAAGAAGAATATTCTTTCTCTTGCCCATGTATTCTTGGGTTTCTGAATGATCTTTTCATCAGCGGGAGGGGTCTCTCATTAGCCTACAATATGAATGGTTGATAGTCCTGCTTCAGAAGCCTCAAATAGAAAGACATATTCAGAAATTTACCTCCCATCCCATTTCCAGAGCTGCTCTTGTTAACGTTCAACAATATTGGAATTAATTGAGAGTTGCAAAGGGGGGCATGTACTGTACTCCTTATCACTTACTTCTTTGGAATATAATAACATTTTTGTTTTGAGATTTTATATATATATATATACACACACACACACACACACACACACACACACATATATTATTTATAGGTGGACACAATACCTTTATTTTATTTTTATGTGGTTCTGAGGATGGAACCCAGTGAGTGCTTCATGCATGCTAGGTGAGTGCTCTACCTCTGAGCCACAACACCAGCCCTGGATTTTTTTGATGCAGAATTAGATCACTTTAAATCACAGAACATCATGGACCAAAGGCGCTTTTACAGATGGAACAAAGTAAACCACAATCCTCTTTTGATATAGCTCTCAAATTCATTAAAATGGACTTCAAATCACCCAGAGGGTTTGTTAAGACAGAGATTGCTAGGGTCAAAAATTTGCATTTCTAGCAAGTTTCTAGGTTTTGTTGATGCTACAATCTGGGAAAACACTTTTGAGACCAAAGCATTAAAAAGGTTGTGGGTTCTCCATGCCAATTACTTTTTTCAACATAATCCATCAAATGTTTTTTTCTCTTGAGTGCATCTGGAAATAATCCCAGAGGACATATCTTTTCCTTTCATTTATGTAAGAAATAATCTAGATTCCAAATTAGGCATTTGCACGAACAACTTTGCAGCTGCTCCCCAGGATGTGGCTGCTGGGCCTGCTTGATTTGGAGACATGGCTGGCAAGAAGACCCCCTCAGACAAACCTAAGGTTGGGAGGGGCCATAGTGTGCTTTCTGTCTTCTAGCAGTAGCTAGGATGTCCTAGGAATTCCTGATGTTTTATTTTTGCCATGCTTAAAGCAATTTTTTTTTTGGGGGGGGGCGTCTGGAACCAATTCCAGGGAAGGTGGGGCCAGCAGGAAGGAAAGAGGATTTTTGGTTGCTGCCAAAGTCTCTGGAGTGAGATATCCCCATTCATAACTAGTTGCTTTTAGGCTGTATTCTTTTAGTGGCAAGTGACAAAATACTAAGCTCAATCTATCTTAACTAGAAAGAAGAAATGCACTGGCTCAGGTAACTGGAAAGGCCAGAGGAATAGCTGGCTTTAGGCTTAGAAGGATACAGTTCTCAAGCTGTTACCAAATGAACCTGTGTACCTCTTCAGTGTACTTCTGTCCATGCTGGCACTACCATATATCAAACATTAAATTCATTTATTTATTTAGAGATGTAGCTTCACTATATTTTCCAGGCTGGTCTTGAACTCCTGGGATCAAGTGATTCTCTGGCCTTAGCTTCCCAAGCAGCTCAGGCTACCAATACATGTGGTCATGCCTGGTTTATCACCTAAACAGAATAAAAAGTGCCTACTATGAGCAAAGCATTGTTATGGGCACTAGAAAGAGGGATTCCACCTGCAAACAAAACAATACAAACAACAAAAGCAAAAGGCCCAAAAGAAACAAGAAAGATCATTTTAATGCTTTTCCTTTTATCATAAATGCTATTCCCCCCTAATTCATGACCATCCAAAGCCTGCAAACAAATATTTCTTCATTCACAACTTATGAAACTTTCCCTGATGTCCCAGAGTGCCATCCCTTTCTCTGAATGCTAGTGACAGATGGCTTGAGGGAGATGGTGTAGTTTTAACAGTAAAGTGTCTCTGCTCTGTGGCCACTCATCCCATCTATCTGTAAACAAGTTACTTCACCTCTCTGCTCCTTGTTTTCTCATAAAATGAAAGTAATACATTCACCTCCTGGAATTCTTGGGAAAAAACCCCCAAACTGTCAGTATAGAAATGTGCTGATCACATTCATCCACCTTTCTTTGACCCTCTCCCCTTATCCTGTTCCCTTCCCAATCCCTAAAACAGATTTTTAAAAAGGAGACATCCTAAGAACTTTTAATATTTTATTTAATGTGGCCTACAATAAGACACTAAAGTCCTCGAGAAGACCAACCCCTCCAGCTTTCTTGATGCTGGCAGATTCTTTAAATGTGTCCAATTTCCCATATCCATATGTCAAACATGGATTTTTATATTATACCTCAACACTATCTTTAAAAAGTCACATCAGACTCTGGAAATCTCTCACTTGCTGGTTCTTGTTATTATTGTGAAGTTTCATTACTG
Source organism: Spermophilus dauricus (assembly GCA_002406435.1). Classification (NCBI taxonomy): domain Eukaryota; kingdom Metazoa; phylum Chordata; class Mammalia; order Rodentia; family Sciuridae; genus Spermophilus; species Spermophilus dauricus. The sequence goes on along the minus strand of KZ295816.1, from coordinate 173,507 downwards.
GAACTAGTAAAGGGAACAGCATAGGATTATCCCTGAAGTAAAAACAGAGACTAGTTTTCTGTGGAGAGGGTTCTCCATACACTGTCACCAAGCAAACGCTCATTGCGATGGAGAATAAAGAAAGAATTTGCTGAGGGACCTAGAGGAGCACGAGGCAATTATGGGAGGAAGGGAAAGTTAAAGGGTTCAAAGTGGACTCAGCCTGACATTTTTTTTTTGGAACTTAGAAGAAAGTAAAGGGCTTTCATTAACCACGCCTCCCACCAGCACCACTTACCATTTACTCTGACTTTGTGTGATATTGGATTTTCATATGGTCCTTCCTTCCTTCCTTCCTTCCTTCCTTCCTTCCTTCCTTCCTTCCTTCCTTCCTTCCTTCTTTCTTCTTCTTCTTCTTTTCTTGTCAGTGCTGTGGATTGAACCCAGGGCCTTGCACATGCTAGATAGGCAAGCACTCTACCACAGAGCTTCATTCACAGCTATTTTCTTGAGAACAGATTCTTCTCCATTTGACTCAAATCAAACAAAACAAGTGATAGATAATGGACTGAGCATGGCCATGTTCCCATAGAACTTCATGTATGATGCTGAAATTAAAATTCCATATAATTTTCAAGTTATGAAATGTTCTTCTTTTTAGTTTTTCAACCTTTTAAAAGCCTATAATCCATTGGTGGGTCACACAAAAACTGGGGACTCTGCAGGGTGCAGCCTTCTGACCCCAGTTTTAACACTCCCAGCTGGTTTCCATGTGCAGCCAATGTTGGGAACCCCTGGCCTTGGCTTTGAGTTTCTTGCACGATAAATCTAAATTGTCCTTGTGTCTTCACATGGTAGATGGTGCTTGATTAAGGATTAATAAATGAATCATAGTGGTTCTTCTGTATTCCCTTGCCTAAATAGCATTTATTGAAATGGTTATTAAGATGAGGGCCAGAGCAGCAGATGAAGTGGGATTTGGGAGGCAAAGGAGGGTATGGAGGGTGCTGAGGAGGCCAAGGGTTATGCCACGGCCACCTCACTGCAAGAGAAACTACTGCAAGGAGAAGAGGTGATGCACCTCCGGATCCACACAGAGGCCATGCTTTCCTCGGCTGCTCCCAATAAATACTGAGCACGGCTGGAGTGAGATGCCAGCCATTCCTGCCCATTGCAGGGCACTTGTCTGCTCAGCCTGGCTGAGGCTCCTTCAGCACTAGCCCCCCTTCCCTCTCAATTAGCTCCTTCAGCACTAGCCCCTCTGTCCATTCATAGCCCTCACCCCTGATGGTGGGCTGAAGTCGTCCCCCAGCTACACCTGCTCCCTCCTCAAGGGCATTTCCTCCAACGAAATCTCTTGCAGAACTTGAATCGGCACAAGGGACACTAGGGAGGAGACTTTATGAAAAGTAGGTATGTCTTACTTTATCTCCAGTTTGGGGTGTTTTTTTTTCTCGTTTTTTTTAATCCTCTCATTTCTCAGAAGATGGAATCAACAGGGTTAGAAAATGGCTCTGCTGATTTTAATGGAACTGATAAATGAATCTCAGCCAAGTGTGAAATCTCTTCCTGAGCTCACAGGTATTCTCAACATGAGAGGAGTAATTCTTTAGGGAACTTTTATGGCAAGTGCAAAGCATCAAGTAAAAATCAATCCTCCTTTCATTGTTTGCGCTAAAGGGTGCACAGCTGCAATATCCCTGAGGCATTTGGGAGGGCCCTGGCTGGGAGGCCTGGAAGCTGGGTTGGGTTTGTCAGTTTCAAGACTAATGGGAGTTCATAACCCACTTGATTCTAATGTATGAAATATGATTTGTCAAGAGATTTGTAATGTTGTGAACATCCAATAAAAAAAAATTCTTCTGCCTTGAAAGACAACACATATCCTTACAAAATATTCCTCATCCTCTCTTCTGGCTAATAGATCAAAATCCATTTAAGTCATGATAAAACCTTGCCCAAAGTGTAATTACTCTGTTAAGGCATTATAAGAACTACTCCTAAAGGAACTTTAGGAATGAGGCAACATTTATTTGTAGTGCAGGACATATATGTAGGATTAGATTATGATGAGTCAGGGAACTAGAAAATAATGTCAGATATTAATCCCAGTGGCTTGGGAGGCTGAGGCAGGAGGAGGAGGATTTCAAAGCCAGCCTCAAAAACAAGGAGGCACTAAGCAACTCAGTGAGACCCTGTCTCTAAATAAAATACAAAAAAAGGGCTGGAAATGTGGCTCAAAAGTTTTTTTCTCGTTTTTTTTAATCCTCTCATTTCTCAGAAGATGGAATCAACAGGGTTAGAAAATGGCTCTGCTGATTTTAATGGAACTGATAAATGAATCTCAGCCAAGTGTGAAATCTCTTCCTGAGCTCACAGGTATTCTCAACATGAGAGGAGTAATTCTTTAGGGAACTTTTATGGCAAGTGCAAAGCATCAAGTAAAAATCAATCCTCCTTTCATTGTTTGCGCTAAAGGGTGCACAGCTGCAATATCCCTGAGGCATTTGGGAGGGCCCTGGCTGGGAGGCCTGGAAGCTGGGTTGGGTTTGTCAGTTTCAAGACTGACTCTAGTCTGGACTGGTGACTAAGAGGCGAAGAATAGGATGACTGGGGCAGTGTGGAATGTCAGCAGCTTTTGTCTGTCTTCTAGATGATTCTGTAGAATCTATTTGAGAATGAATACCAGAGGTTAAGTTATTACTTTGGGAAAGAATGATGCACAGGAACCAGATAAAAGCCTTGAACCTCCTTGCAAAGTGTCTGAGGTCTAGTGCTGGCCTTCCATCTCCAGAGAAAACAAACAGGGCCAGTCATGGTGATGCCCACTTGTAATCCCAGTGGCTTGGGAGGCTGAGGCAGGAGGAGGAGGAGTTCAAAGCCAGCCTCAAAAACAAGGAGGCACTAAGCAACTCAGTGAGACCCCCGTCTCTAAATAAAATACAAAAAAGGGCTGGAAATGTGGCTCAAAAGGGTTGAGTGCCCCTGAGTTCAATCCTTGGTAAAAACACAAACAAACAAACAAAAAACAGAAACTCCCATCTCTAAGAGATGACAGAGGTTGATGCTCGTCACCCCCCACCCCAACTGCCCCTGGTATATTTACAGAAATGCAGAGTGCTATGGTTTGGATCCTAATGTCCCTCAAAGGCTCAAACATTGCAGGGTTGGTTCCCAAATATTGGGGTGTGGTGGAACTCTTAGGAGGTGGGACCTAATGGAAGGAAGTTAGATCACTGGGGCTGTACCCTGAAAGGTGACGTTGGGACCTGGGCCCCTCCTTTCTCTCTGCTTCCTGACATGCACTTCTGTCATGACGCACTGAGTCTTCACAAGCCCCCAAACAATAGTGCTAAACAACCTAGAACAAAATCTCTGAAACTGTCAGCCAAAGTAAATGTTTTATTTTCTTTTAAGTTGATTATGCCGGGTATTTTGTCATAGGAGTGGAAAACTGACTAACGCAAGTAGTATTTCCTGCTTCTACTTTCTAGTGGGATGAGGGCTTCTAGCATGGTTCTTCTTGGGTCAGGTTTTGGGAGGGTAAATTCTACAGATGCCATCAGGAGGGGACACCATTATGTGGTCTGGGGTGACAGAAGCTGACAGGATCCAGTATGTGGCAGTTGGGGCTGATAGGCCAGGGTGTGCCAGTAGTCTCTAGCAGCTCCTGGCTTACATGATGCACTCCTGGAAATCTCCGGAGGTGAGACCCTCTTCTCTGACAGTTTCTGTCCAGGCCTTAGAAAGGGCATTGGTTGAGTTAGACTTGCATCCTGTGCCCACAAATATGTCAAAGGACCCCTTCATGGAAGGGTTTTTGTAGCAAGGAAGCAGAACTAATGTTCCAGAAGGAGAAGTAGGGACAGTAGCTATGACTTTCCTGTGCACATGGCAGGCAGCAGGTCAAAGGCCAGGTCTTCAGATGAGGTCATAGATTATGCCAGGGAAAGCAGGTGTCCAAAGTTCAGGTAACAGCGTGCAATAAGAAGACACACGGGGACAGGTAGAATAGCTCATAGAGAAGATCGAAGTAATCGTAGCAATCACACGTGAATGCTGTGTCAGCCAGGCGGCTTCCCCTACAAATAAACAGTTAAACAATAAAAGGGGTGATGGTAGGGGGGCTACAGCCTGAAAAAGTCAGCAGCTCAGTGACGTCTTTAAGGACCAGGGTCTCTATGCATTCTCACCTTATCATCTTAGCCCTTGTCTTGGCTCCAAGTAAGACTCCCTCACCATCTCATAATGGCTATGGAGTCAAAGTGCCACCACCTCATGTAATGAAATCCAGGTTCTTCTCTTCCTTGAGCAATTCCTCCATCCCTCAGCATTTTCTAGTTGTGGTATAAAACACATGACACAAAATCCACCATCTTAACTACTTTTAAGAGTACAGTGCAGGGACAAACACCATCACTACCCATCTCCAGAACTCTTCATCTGGTAAAACAGAAACTCTGTACCCATCAGACAATGAGTCCCCATCTTATTACATTCCATGCTATAACAAAATAAGTTTGATTAGATAACTTATAAATAATGGAAATTTATTTCCCATCTTTCTGGATGCTGGAAAATTCAAGATGCAGTGTCTGATAAAAGCTCACTCTCTCCTTTTAAAATGGTGCCTTCTCGCTGTACCCTCTGGAGAGGTCAAATGCTGTATCCTCACATGGTGGGAGGGAAAAGGGATTAATGGATAAACTTGTTCCCTCAAGCCCTTCTATATGGGTGTTAATCCCATTCATGAGTGCAGAGGCTTCATGACCTAATTACCTCCCGAAGGCCCTGGCACTTAATAATATTACATTGGAGATTAAGTTTCAACATGAATTTCAGAGGGACACAAATATTCAAACCATAATACTTCCTATTACCCACTTGCTCCCCAGCCTCTGGCAACCACCATTCATAGAGTCTTTCTGTCTCTATGAATTTGATTACATTAGGTACCTCATCTAAGTGGAATCATCCATTATTTGTCTTTCTGTTTTCTGGCTTATTTTATGTAGCATAATGTCCCCAAGGTTCATCCACAGGGTAGCATGAGTCAGAATTTCCTCCCTTTTAGTGGAACCACCATTTGGCTCTGTTATCCCACTCCTAAGTACACATCCAAAGGAGTTAAAATCAGCATACTACAGTGACGCAGACACATCAATGTTTATTGATACACAGTTCACAATAGCTAAGCTGTGGAACCAACCTAGATGGTCATCAACAGATCAATGGATAATGTAAAGAAGAAAATGTGGCATACATACACAGTGGAACAGTATTCAGCCATAAAGAAGAATGAATTCTCTGGTAAATGGATGGATCTGGAGACTATCTTGCTAAGTGAAATAAGCCAATCCCCAAACAACCAAAGGTTGAATGCTTTCTCTGATGTGTGGACACTAAACCATAATAAGGTGGAGCAGGGGAAGAACAGAAGTTCATTGTAATAGACAAAGAAGAATGAAAAAAAGGGAGGAGGGAGGGGGTAGGAAAGACAGTAGAATCAATCAGACATCACTTTCCTATGTTCATACATGAATACATGACCAGTGTAACTCCACATCATGTATAACCACAAGAATGGGATTGTAATTAAAATAAGATACATTCCATGCTTGTATAAATATATCAAAATAGTTTCTACTGTCTAACTAAAAAAACAATAATTAAAAAAGAATTCCCTCCCTTTAAAGGCTGAATAATATTCTATTATATGTATGTATCACATTTTGTTTATCTCTTCCTCCATCAATGGACACTTGTCTTGCTTCCACTCTGGCTGTTGGGAATAATGCCACTAGGACATTAGTGTGTAAGTATCTTGGAGACCCTGCTTTCAATTCTTTGGGATATATATCCACAAGTAGGGTTTCTGAGTCATATGATAATTTTTTTGAGTCTGTTTTAAGACTGAAAATACATTTCAGTAAGAATTTTCAAGAAACCATGCCCTGACTTGAAAGGAAGCCTCATACGTCTTTGTCCAGATTATATCACCTGGCCATTTTTAGTCACAGGTAAAGGAAGCAGAAATAAGACTGCTATGATTGGCTTGGTTCAAAGATGGATTCCTGACAAAAATTGGGATTTTCTTAGAAAGAAGAAAAGAGGAGACACACCAGTGTGGCTGGCTGCTGGCCTCTTTTTCCCCCACCAATTCTCCTTATCCAGCAACTATTCCTGTCCCTCTTTTTCCTGGTGAAAGACTCTGTCACCCAGAAGAGACAGTATCCCATATTCTGTATCCTGCCCTTCTTTTTAGTAGGAGTATCTATGTGACCCAATTCTGACATTAAGTAGGTGACCAACCCACGTTTGCCTAGGACTTTCTTGGATTTAGCATTGAAGTCCTGTGTCCTACAGTGCTCTGGGGAAAAATTCTTCTAATTACAGAAGAGAAACAAACGAGGAAAGCTCATCTTAACCACCCTTCCTTTCTCTCTTGGATGAGTTTGTTTGAGGTCACGGTACCTGGACCTTTGGCAGTCATTTTGCTATCACAAAGTAGTAAGCTCCCAAGTAGAAGATGAAGAAGAAAATCTGTGTCCTTAATGACATGTTTGGACAGTGAATTTACCTTGGGACTGTCCCCTAGCCACACCTTCAACTGCGACCAGTGTTACCACGTGTCAGGCACTGGGCTTAAAAGTAGCCTTGGAGGCAGGTATTTTCATGAGTCTGTTGTCAGGAAAAAAACCCGAGACCCAATTTGTGAGGTGAACTAAGGATATAGGCAGGAAGGAGCAGAGCCGAGTATTGAAGCAATGGCATGAGTATGGGATGGAGGTGGGTGGGGTGAGAGGAAACAGTGCCTATTGAAGAGCAGTTACTGCTTCCTTCTTGGCAGTTGGTATTGGTTGTTCGGGAAACACTAATCATTTCTCCCCACCCACAACCCAATTTTAATATTTATTTTTTAGTTCTCGGCGGACACAACATCTTTGTTTGTATGTGGTGCTGAGGATCGAACCCGGGCCGCACGCATGCCAGGCGAGCGCGCTACCGCTTGAGCCACATCCCCAGCCCCCAAGGCAGTCTTATGTGACTCAGCCCCATTTCCACTTGCCATGATTAGACGAAGGCTGATATCTTGATCAAGTGGGGTGAATCAGAACTCCTTCCTAGGACCGGGGGTTTAGAGCACTAAGAATTCAGTTGCTGTAAGAAATTCTGTTGCCAACGTCAGTGTCAGGGAGAGAATCAATGGTTAGAGGCTTGATATAGAGGCATTCTTGCCTAAAACTTAAGTTTTCCTTAAATTTGTCCTCATCCACTCCAAAGACAGATACTCAGTAATACTGGAGTCAGACCAAAGTAGGGCAAATCTGTTGCCACCCCTCCAGGATTCCAGAGGAGCCTTGAGGAGCTGAGCTTCTTAGTGTCATAGCTCAGCAAGGAGAAAAGGGGTCCTCAGAACCCAGTGGGTGACGTTCACACAGTTAAGGGCAGTGGCTGGAGGACTCTGCTGTTGTCAGCTGTGAAGTACACAGTTAGGAGGTCCTGCACTGACCCTGTGAGGGAAGAAAGACTTCATAATGGATTTTTAACAAAGAATTTTTACATCTAACCAGATAGCACTGAAGCTTATCAGGGGAAGCAAGAATAGGCACTTAGGACTGATTTGCTATTACAAAGAGGGTTGGGGTTTCAAGGTGAGCTGTTCAGAAAATTGGACTTTTCCTAGGTTTACACACGGCAAGGCAGAGCCAGAGGCAGGTTAAAATTAGTGGACAACAAAAGACAGAATGTTTCAGAGAATGTCTATTTACAGAGAGGAGGGGAGAGAAGAACCACTCTAAGAGACAGAACTAGATCCCACCTGTGGATTGGATAGCAGCCTGGTCCTTTACTTCCTCCTTATCCACACTCTCTGGTCTTGTGCTGGATTCACCAAAAGCAAACCCTGAGACGGGGATTCTCATGTAAGTTGTTTATGAAGCATTCTCAGGAGGCACTGGAGAAGGGGAGGAAGCCAACAGGGATGTCATTTCAAATGAGGTCCCGGCCTCATTCTGATTCTGTGGGGAGATCTGAAGTGTAAGTTTCTCCCACACTTTATCCTGCCTCAGGGCAAAGAAGCTGGAGTTTTACACTAGAACATTTCTTAGTAGTTCAAGGATAGTCACTGGAGAAGGTAGTGAGCTGGCCATAAGAAGTAAAGCATAGGGAAGCTAAGCGATGGGTGCATAGGACTGATGGTGAGCGGGACTGAAGGGCATCCAGATAGAGTATCTGGCATCTGCTACACCATGTAAGCTTGCTCTTAATCACCAAAGGTGGAGCATATTTGATCACCCCCTGACTTTGGTCTGAGCTGATGGAATGTGCCTGCCTGTGATGGTGGGGTAATCCCAAGCCCAGATGTGGAGAGGCCTCGTGTTTCCATTTATTGTCTTGCACCATGAGAAGATCGTGGTCTGCTTATCAGCTTCTCCAAGAATCAGAGACATGAAGCAGACTGCAGACTCACGGTCTGTAGCAGAGCTGATTCAACCATCATAATCCCATAATAGCTGACCTCCAGGCAGCCAGGAGACAGCTGCCCAAGATCACAGCTGCCCCAGACAACCTGCAGAGGTGTGAGAAGAGAAGGCTTTTTGCTCTATGCCCACAAGGTTTTGTTGCTGTTGCTGTGTCATGCATCATGTTGTAGCAATGACTAATGCCAAGTTATTGGGATTTTCCAGCTTGTAATGATTTTTCATTGCTTTGAGATCCAGCTGGACATTCTACCTCTGGGTTCTATGACATGCAACAAATCTTTATTTAAAATAAAAATGAAACAGATGATTTCAATTTTAGCTGGTTCAAGTGGTTTCTCCTTCCTTACAACCAGAAAGTTTCCCACCTATCAACTTTCAGATTAATGTTTGATTCTGTGGACATTCTGGCTTCTTGACTTAGAATATTCTCAGACAACTCTTAAAAGAATATCCTCTTGTTCAGTTAGCCTAAGACACATCCCTTTCCTGGAAACCTCCACCCAGGATGTGTTAGTTTTACCTGTGGGGACTGATAATTTAAGTAAGGACCCTGGGAGAGTCCAGACTTGCTGGTCTCTGAATCTGGATTAGAGGGACTCCCTGATCTCTCAGAAGCTTGAACAGCAGAAGTGTTTCCAACCTGAGCTAAAGCAGGAAACATCCACTGTTATCCTGGATTTTAAAAGTGCAGAGGGGCTTCCGACAGAATGTGGGGGAAACAGCTTTTATCTCCAAGGGGTTCCTCTCTTATCTTCATTGACAAAGAAGGTAGATGCTTAAGGACCCTGAAATTCTTTAAAAACAACTCTTCTTGTCTTGAGGACATCACCAGAGCTGACGATAGCTGCTAAACTCCTGTTTTATGCTTGCTGACACTTACTGCCAGAATCAAGGTATTGTGCCTCCCCCACCTCCAGAATCTAGTGAGAGGAGACTTCAAGACCTCAGCTAAGATCTTGAATTGAGAAAATAACCAGAAAAGAGAGTTGTCCCCACTGTGGAAGGGAAAACATCCCATCCCAAATAGGCTTCATTGACATATTCCAAATTGGTGATTCAGAAAAACTGCAGACCTCTACAGACACAGAATGGCTCTGAAAAGCTGTCCTTTTGTAAAAAGAAATTCACATCAGTCCACATTAGTCAAGTAAACAGTGGCTATGGGGAGAAGTGTTCTTCTTCCTTTTCTACCTAGCAAGAATGTTTTCACCGGGAGAAGAGATGAGGAATGACACCTGGCCCAGGAGGAGATGACCACAGGTAATCTTCTGATGACGGTTACCTGGGTATGTCAGTCAGCTTTTCATTGCTGTGACAAAATAAGCTAAGAGATTAATCTTAAGGGAGAGATGAGATTTACTTTGGCTCATGGTTTCAGAGTATTCAGTCCATGGTGGGCTGGTTTCAGTGATTCTGGGCCTGTGATAAAGAATTCTTCATGGTGAAAGAGCTTGGTGAAGCAAAGCTGCTCATCTCATGAAGGCTGGAGAGGAGAGAAGAGGAGAGGAGGGGGAGAAGTGGGGAGAGAGAGAGGTGTCAGGGTGCAGGCGGAGAAAGGGGGTCAGGACAAGATATAGTCTCCCAAGTGCTTGCTGCCAAGGACCCACCCCCTTCAGCTAGGTCTCACCTCTTAAAACATCTACCACCTCCCAATCAGTTATGGGCCCATCAATGGATTGACACATTGATGACTCAATTATTCCAAAGAGTTCCACCTCTGAGCATTGCTGTTTTAAGGATTAAACCTCCAACACATGAGCCTTCAAGGGATATTACAGATCCAAACCATACCACCAGGAGACTACCTGCATTATTGTCTGTCTTATTGCATGAGACAATAAGAGTTTTATTCCCCTCACCTTCCCATAACCTGTCATCACCTTCCCTTAGTACTCAAGCCTCAAGCACCTATTCTTTCTGTAGCTCTAAATGCTATTTAACATCAACCATCTGGTTGGTTCTTTCTTTGAAATTCATGCTGTGTGTGATTCCCGTGCTGGTCATATAATGGATTTTGCTTTTTTTTTTTTTTCTTCTGTTAATCTGTCTACTGTCAGTTTGTTTCATAGACTAAATTTATCAAACATTCAGAGGGAACATGAACGTCTCTATTCCACCTTTCATACCACTTCATCATTCACCATGTCCCACCCACACAACTCTGATCTGCTTTTACTGTCAGTTTGTTTCATAGACTAAATTTATCAAACATTCAGAGGGAACGTGAACGTCTCTATTCCACCTTTCATACCACTTCATCATTCACCATGTCCCACCCACACAACTCTGATCTGCTTCCTGACTGATCATGCCCAGTCTGTTCCCTACATATCATGATTGACATCGCTCATGTTCTCCTTCTCTTTTAGAAAGGGGGAAATTTATATTTCCTCAGCACCCACTGCTTGTGCAATGGTAGGCACCATGTTAAGCACTTGATTCATATTTATTATTTTAATCCTTGTGGATTAGTTAATATTATTTCTATATTTTATGTGGAAACTAAGTCTCAGTGAAGCTGTCATAACCAATTTCCCATAGGAAAGATTGAATGCAGCTGATATTGGGATCCAAATCCATGAGGATTAAATAACCCAAGCTCACTCCAGGGTCTTATAAAAAAAAGTGTTGGAAGAATGAGAAACAGTATATTTAAAGTGCCTGCAATGGGACCCTGCCCAAAAGCTTTCAACAAAGGGTCACTTTTTATTTTGCTTTTCTTTATTTGTATCATGGTGCCACACTGAAATACTGACAGAGGAGAGGACACGATGTATAGAGCCCTAAATGATTTCCAAGATGGGCATTTGATCCAAGCCAAAGGCAAGCAGCATCTTTGGCCTGGGTGGTCACCTCCCCTGCAGAGAACCACAGCCCAAACAATCGGCAGGGCCAAGCGGGAAGAAAGTGAAGGAATGTGGAACTACTCAGAGGAAGAAAGGAAGAAGAGGAAAGAGGGATCTAGGGTGTAGCGCAGGAAGGCTTTGCTCCAACTTTATTTTGTAACCTAAGAGTGACCCTCTGTCTATACAATCACAGCTGTTTGAATGTTTTGTGAATGAATGTTTTGTGAGTAGGTGAGAATGATTTTTTTAATTTAAAAAATATTTTTTTAGTCATAATTGGACACAATATCTTTATTTTATTTGTTTATTTTTATGTGGTGCAAGGATCAAACCCAGGGCCTCGCACATGCTAGGCGAGTGCTCTACCACTGAGCGCAACCCCAGCCTGAGAATGATTATTTTATTCCCTATCATGAAGGCTTCATCTCAATCTGAATGTTTAGTTCCTTCATCATTTTAGGAAACAGATGTGGGTTCTCAATAAGCCTAGTGGGACTCGATTAGGAGTTGACAAGCTACAGACAACTGCAAATGTGGCCCTCCACCTGCATATTTTAAATATAAAAAACATTTTTAAAAACATTTTTCTTTTTAGGTTGTAAAATACACATGACATAAAGTTTAACATTTTAACCAAGTTCCAGCATCAAATTCACTGGTTTAAGCACATTCACATTGTGTACGGCCACCACCACCATCTTCCTCTGGAACCCTTTTCATCTTCCAAAACTGAAACTCTGTACATCGAACAACAAACAGCTCTTTGCTTCCCACTCTTCTCAGCTCCTGGCAACCATTATTCTACTTTCTCTACGATTTTAACCTGCGTAGGTACCTCATAAGGGGAATCAGAATTTATCTTTTTATTCCATTTCTTTTTATATGATCCATCAATTAAGAAAGATTTTTACATTTGTGAAGGGCTGCATTTTAAATGTCTTAATCAGTACCTACATAGTAGCCTCAATGTTGCCTCTTGGCCTGCAAATTCTAAACTATTTTCCATCTGCCCATTACAGAAAAACTTACAAATTCCTGGGCTGAATCAATGGTTTGAAACTCTAGAGGAATTAATTTTTCTTCTACCTGAGCTCTTATGACATATTTCTGTGACAAAACAAAACAAACCAACTATGTAATGTTTTGAACAACCAACAATAAAATAAAAAAAAAGAAAAAAAAACAAAACAAACCGATTAACAGGAGAAAAAACCCAGATGTTTATTAATATGTATACAATGTACAGGGGAAAATGCATGGTCACTCCTCATATCTGTGGGTTCCTCATCTGTGAATTCAACCGACCTCATATAGAAAATATTTAAAAAAATACCGTGTCTATTCTGAACATTTAAAACATTTTCGTTTTCAAGTTGTAAAATATATCTGACATAAAATTTAACATCTTAACCAAGTTCCAACATAGAATTCACTGGTTTAAGCATATTCATGCTGTGTATGACCACCACCCCCATCCACCTCTGGAACCCAGATTCTTTTTTTCTTCTTATGATTCCCTAAACAATACAGTATAACCATTATTTGCATAGCAATTTCATTATATTAAGTATTATAAGTAATCTAGAGATGATTAAAAGTATATAGGAGAATTATAGAAGGTGTGAATAGGTTCTGTGGAAATGCTATGCCATTTAAAAAATTTATTTGTTCTTTTTAGATATACATGACAGTAGAGTGTATTTTGGCATATTACACATACATGGAGTACAACTTCCCATTCTTGTGGTTGTACATGATGGGGAGTTTCACTGGTTGTGTATTCATATATGAACATAGTAAAGTTATATCTGATTCATTCTACTGTCTTTTCTATTCCCATTCCCCTCCCTTCCCTTCATACCCTTTGTTTAATCCATTGAACTTCTACCCACCCCTCCTTATTGTGTGTTAGCATCTGTGTATCAGAGAGAACATTCAGCCTTTGGTTTTCTGGGATCAACTTTTTTCACTTAGTATGATAGTCTCTAGTTCCATCTATTTACCGGCAAATGCCATAATTTCATTCTTCTTTATGGCTGAGTAATTCTCTCTCCCCCCCCCCCCCTCTATATATATATATCACATTTTCTTTTTTAATTCATCTGTTGGAGGGCCCCTAGGTTGGTTCCATAGCTTAGCTATTGTGAATTAAGCTGCTATAAACATTAATAACATTGATGTGGTCACATCACTATAGTATGTTGATGATGCTATGCCATTTTATGTAATGGACTTGAACATCCACAGATTTTTGTGTCCTATATCCTGGACCCTGTGGATACTGAGAGATACTGAGGGATGACTGTATATCTCAGAGATACTTTTTTTTTCCTGTTTGGGAAACAAAGCTAGGGCCTCACATTCTCATGTTTTACCAGGAAGGCAAGCACTCTACCACTGAGCCTCAAAGACATGACTTTGAGTTCAGGCTTCACTACTGTTGTCTGCTGAAACAAAAACAAACAAAAAAGAAGGATGTGGGGAATGAGAGTTCTGGGAGGTATCTCAGAACAGCACAGTGAGCAAGGATGAGATTTGTTCTGCGGGTTCATCAGTGCCTTCTCCATTGATGGGCATCTCCGGTGATTTGTAGTCATCCTTCTTCATAGTTCTGAGGGGAGACACTCTTACTTGTGGAGATTTCCTTTATAGATAAAAATGTATCTTACAAGAAAGTAACCTTTAATCTGTTTTCAGAACTACTCCTGTGTCTACAGTGTCTCAAACTAATCAGCTCAGAATTATCTCTGTGTAAGAGAGGCATATTATAGGATGGCATATTCTGGTCTCCTGCAATCATATTGAGGTAGTGTATTTTGATCTTCCACATTGCCTCTCTCTTGAGCTGCCTATCTCAGTAGAGACTAAGGACATAAAGGGCAGGGTCCTAGTTCTGGGGTCTTCTCTCCAGATTTGCCCAAAGGGATTTTTTTTGTTATGTCCACATCAGCCTTGATGAGAAGACAGCAATCCCAGGTAACACCTTGGAAAACCTGTGACTAGATGTCCTCTGAACTCCCTCACAGGCTCAGCATCCCAAAGTACTCCATTTCCACCAAATTCAGATCAGAGAGTTAAGAGTCAAAGTTCATTTGAAGATTTCTTAGTATTTTTATTTAAACAAAAACTTGGAAGTGATATGCAAAATAAAAGTAAGTATTAACTATAAAAATAGGGGGAAACCTTTTTTAAAGCAAAGGATATGCTAAAATATCCTTTTTTGGGGGGAAGTATTGTGAGAAATTCTCCACAATAGAAAGCATATTTTGAGGTAAACCTTGAAAATTTTGGAGTGTATTTAAAGGAAGTAGGACCTGTGCTACGGTTTTGGTGGCACTGCTCAAGCCCTGCCCCACCGTGGCTGGGTTCTACATCTGTGTTGTGCTCTGGGAAAGTCTGGGAAGTTCAGGGCAGTGGAATTAGGGTTGTCAGAGTGATTAATGTCCTGTCTGCTTGGAGGTGAACATTTTTGCTTTTGAAAAAGAAAATGTTTTTTTTTTCCAAACCCAAGTATGTTCCCCCTCCCTCCTTAAGAGTGAAATTTTCACATTATTGAGTCTATTTCATTTTATTTATTCAGTTACTTTTCTGAAATTTCCCACTCCTTTAGCAGGTTAACAAAGCCCAATGCCATTCATATTCAACTTACCTGCATAATAGTCTCGTTTATAAATGATGAGCACAGAAGGAGAAGGCCATCCCTGGGCCTTCCTTTTTAAGTCCACCTGCAATTGAGCCCATTTGTGAGTTGCCAGGGAACAGGCACAGGGTGGGAGACTTCTCCAGATTGTAAAAGCCTAGACTTTCAGGCACTCGAACGGCAGCCCGCAGCCTTCTCCTCTCTTATCAGAGCCTGGGCATTAACCCAGAAGTGCCTCACAATAAACTTCTGTACCAAATTAATTAAAGAAAGGCTTGATAATTCCATTCCAAGGCATTCCAATGAAAGTAATTTCAAATACATAATGCACAATTGCCTTTTCCACTTAACTTCCAAATGAAATTCTCAGGGTACTTTGTGCCATTTGCATTAATCAGCAAAACCATCAAATTTTCATACAAAGGAGACTGAATGAAAATTTTGGGTAAGGAGGTCTGTGTGAAGTGTGGTGGTCATTAGATGATTTAAATGGAAGACAAAGCAGGTGGGGCCACTATCTGTCTTTAAGAAGGAGCACTTTAAAAAAAGAATATAATGGGAGTTGCTGTAGAAGAAAAAATATTCACTGGACACTGGGTGAAACAGTAAGGAAGAATTTATTTGAGATTCTTATAATGTCAGTCAACTATTGCAAGAGAGAGAGAGAGAGAGAGAGAGAGAGAGAGAGAGAGAGAGAGAGGTTGAACTCAACTCCAAATACAGCTAAGAGCTGGAGGTGATAGCCAGGGAGCAGAATAAAGGGGTCAGTGGATGGACAGTTACCAAGAGGAGACATCAGAAGTAGGAGGATTCTTGCTAAAGGTAGGTGGAGAACTTAGACGCTCAGGATAGAGGATAAGGAATTGGATCAGGTCTCAAGAGTGGGGAAGGACCGAGCAGGATTCCTGGTAACCTGGGGCCTCACAAAGGACAGACAACAGAAAGTTGAGGTGGAGACCTAGTTAAGAAGGTTTAGGAGCCTAACTAAAATTTGGTCAAGGAGAGGGTTTTTGTCACTAAT
Source organism: Spermophilus dauricus (assembly GCA_002406435.1). Classification (NCBI taxonomy): domain Eukaryota; kingdom Metazoa; phylum Chordata; class Mammalia; order Rodentia; family Sciuridae; genus Spermophilus; species Spermophilus dauricus. The sequence goes on along the minus strand of KZ295816.1, from coordinate 157,535 downwards.
CTTCAGCTATTTTAGGACAGAATAATTCAAGGTGACCTTGTAAGGAAACTGGAGGATTACCCATTAGGTATTGGGAATGAGAGTAGTGAAGACCACAGAAGCCTCGTCTCCTGAGGAGCCCTTCAAATCCAGAGTCCTCCATCTAGGTTAAGTCACATCTGCCTTAGCCCACGTGCTGGCCCCTTTATAGGTAGGTTCTCCTAGAGGTAGAGGGGCTGTGGGTGAGCTGCTGACCCTTTGAAAGTGTTAATGCCTCTTCAGAGTTGTTTTACTTTTTGTTTTGGCTCAGGTTCTTTGGAGAGATTCATGAGGACTAAATTCTGTGCTCAGGAATGTGCCCGCCTCTCCATTTGATGAGGGATCGGGCACTGTATGAATATGTCTAAGCCTCCCTGATACTGGAAATATGGCCAGTAGTGGTAATGATAATAATATTAAACTTTCCCTATTAACACTTGATTCATGCCCATTGTTGTAAATGTAACACAAAGAAATGAAGTATCACAAAAAATTAATTAGACCTAGAGGGTTACAGCGTAGAACCAGCTCATGGATTCTACACATAAGGATGCAGGGAAAGAAGTCTATTTGGCACATCTGTGTCATTCTCAGTCCTGAATGAGATACAGGTGAAGAAATGGATTGAGGCTGGTGATAGGCATCCTTGGAAAATATCCTCGCTTATCAGTATCCTCAGAGCTAAAGAAGAAGCAAAATTTAAGACTGCTAGATACTAATTTCTTTTCAAACTAGGGCAAGAGTTGAAATGCTGCTTCATAGGACCCTTATCAACAAGCACTTGTAGCATAGATCCTTGAGGGAAACCTATGTGGTATTCCTGTTGCAAATTCATAAATACCAGGGTATATAAACTTGGAAAGTCCATTTGTTTCATTTGCCAAAAGATTGAGGAAATTTATGGAAAGACACTCATCCTAAGGAAGCCAATAAGCAATCTAACTGTATCTAATGACCATGGGGCAAGCAGATAATAGCTTATTAATGTACAATACACACACTAAACAATTTGCCTATGTACAGTGTACAAACCCAGTAATATTTTAGTATTTACACAGAGTGTGTAACCATCACCACAATGAAATTTGGAAAAATTCCCATCAACCCCCAAAAGATACAATAGTATCCTTTATTCATCACCTTCCAATCTCCCTAATTCTTTAGCCCTAAAGAAACACTAATCTACTTTTTGTCTTTAAGGATTTGCAAATTCTGGACATCTCACGTGAGTGGAATTGGACAACTTGACATTTTTTTGTCTGGCATCTTTCATTTATCATAAAATTTCAAGGCTCGCTCATGTTATAGCAGTACTTCATTCTTTTCATGGCTGAGGTATGTTCCACATGTAATTATAATATTCTAGTATTATAAATATGCTACCAATTGTTAGTTAATTGGATCATCAGTTTGAGTTCTAGACTTTTGAGGCTGTTATCAATAAGGTCAATAAGATGCTATGGATATTTAGTACAAGTTTTTGTGTGGACATGTTTTTATTTCTCTTACTATGTATTAAGGAATGGAATTATTGGATCATATGGTAACTGGACATTCTACCTCTGGGTTCTATGACATGCAACAAATCTTTATTTAAAATAAAAATGAAACAGATGATTTCAATTTTAGCTGGTTCAAGTGGTTTCTCCTTCCTTACAACCAGAAAGTTTCCCACCTATCAACTTTCAGATTAATGTTTGATTCTGTGGACATTCTGGCTTCTTGACTTAGAATATTCTCAGACAACTCTTAAAAGAATATCCTCTTGTTCAGTTAGCCTAAGACACATCCCTTTCCTGGAAACCTCCACCCAGGATGTGTTAGTTTTACCTGTGGGGACTGATAATTTAAGTAAGGACCCTGGGAGAGTCCAGACTTGCTGGTCTCTGAATCTGGATTAGAGGGACTCCCTGATCTCTCAGAAGCTTGAACAGCAGAAGTGTTTCCAACCTGAGCTAAAGCAGGAAACATCCACTGTTATCCTGGATTTTAAAAGTGCAGAGGGGCTTCCGACAGAATGTGGGGGAAACAGCTTTTATCTCCAAGGGGTTCCTCTCTTATCTTCATTGACAAAGAAGGTAGATGCTTAAGGACCCTGAAATTCTTTAAAAACAACTCTTCTTGTCTTGAGGACATCACCAGAGCTGACGATAGCTGCTAAACTCCTGTTTTATGCTTGCTGACACTTACTGCCAGAATCAAGGTATTGTGCCTCCCCCACCTCCAGAATCTAGTGAGAGGAGACTTCAAGACCTCAGCTAAGATCTTGAATTGAGAAAATAACCAGAAAAGAGAGTTGTCCCCACTGTGGAAGGGAAAACATCCCATCCCAAATAGGCTTCATTGACATATTCCAAATTGGTGATTCAGAAAAACTGCAGACCTCTACAGACACAGAATGGCTCTGAAAAGCTGTCCTTTTGTAAAAAGAAATTCACATCAGTCCACATTAGTCAAGTAAACAGTGGCTATGGGGAGAAGTGTTCTTCTTCCTTTTCTACCTAGCAAGAATGTTTTCACCGGGAGAAGAGATGAGGAATGACACCTGGCCCAGGAGGAGATGACCACAGGTGATCTTCTGATGACGGTTACCTGGGTATGTCAGTCAGCTTTTCATTGCTGTGACAAAATAAGCTAAGAGATTAATCTTAAGGGAGAGATGAGATTTACTTTGGCTCATGGTTTCAGAGTATTCAGTCCATGGTGGGCTGGTTTCAGTGATTCTGGGCCTGTGATAAAGAATTCTTCATGGTGAAAGAGCTTGGTGAAGCAAAGCTGCTCATCTCATGAAGGCTGGAGAGGAGAGAAGAGGAGAGGAGGGGGAGAAGTGGGGAGAGAGAGAGGTGTCAGGGTGCAGGCGGAGAAAGGGGGTCAGGACAAGATATAGTCTCCCAAGTGCTTGCTGCCAAGGACCCACCCCCTTCAGCTAGGTCTCACCTCTTAAAACATCTACCACCTCCCAATCAGTTATGGGCCCATCAATGGATTGACACATTGATGACTCAATTATTCCAAAGAGTTCCACCTCTGAGCATTGCTGTTTTAAGGATTAAACCTCCAACACATGAGCCTTCAAGGGATATTACAGATCCAAACCATACCACCAGGAGACTACCTGCATTATTGTCTGTCTTATTGCATGAGACAATAAGAGTTTTATTCCCCTCACCTTCCCATAACCTGTCATCACCTTCCCTTAGTACTCAAGCCTCAAGCACCTATTCTTTCTGTAGCTCTAAATGCTATTTAACATCAACCATCTGGTTGGTTCTTTCTTTGAAATTCATGCTGTGTGTGATTCCCGTGCTGGTCATATAATGGATTTTGCTTTTTTTTTTTTTTCTTCTGTTAATCTGTCTACTGTCAGTTTGTTTCATAGACTAAATTTATCAAACATTCAGAGGGAACATGAACGTCTCTATTCCACCTTTCATACCACTTCATCATTCACCATGTCCCACCCACACAACTCTGATCTGCTTTCTGACTGATCATGCCCAGTCTGTTCCCTACATATCATGATTGACATCGCTCATGTTCTCCTTCTCTTTTAGAAAGGGGGAAATTTATATTTCCTCAGCACCCACTGCTTGTGCAATGGTAGGCACCATGTTAAGCACTTGATTCATATTTATTATTTTAATCCTTGTGGATTAGTTAATATTATTTCTATATTTTATGTGGAAACTAAGTCTCAGTGAAGCTAAGTCATAACCAATTTCCCATAGGAAAGATTGAATGCAGCTGATATTGGGATCCAAATCCATGAGGATTAAATAACCCAAGCTCACTCCAGGGTCTTATAAAAAAAAGTGTTGGAAGAATGAGAAACAGTATATTTAAAGTGCCTGCAATGGGACCCTGCCCAAAAGCTTTCAACAAAGGGTCACTTTTTATTTTGCTTTTCTTTATTTGTATCATGGTGCCACACTGAAATACTGACAGAGGAGAGGACACGATGTATAGAGCCCTAAATGATTTCCAAGATGGGCATTTGATCCAAGCCAAAGGCAAGCAGCATCTTTGGCCTGGGTGGTCACCTCCCCTGCAGAGAACCACAGCCCAAACAATCGGCAGGGCCAAGCGGGAAGAAAGTGAAGGAATGTGGAACTACTCAGAGGAAGAAAGGAAGAAGAGGAAAGAGGGATCTAGGGTGTAGCGCAGGAAGGCTTTGCTCCAACTTTATTTTGTAACCTAAGAGTGACCCTCTGTCTATACAATCACAGCTGTTTGAATGTTTTGTGAATGAATGTTTTGTGAGTAGGTGAGAATGATTTTTTTAATTTAAAAAATATTTTTTTAGTCATAATTGGACACAATATCTTTATTTTATTTGTTTATTTTTATGTGGTGCAAGGATCAAACCCAGGGCCTCGCACATGCTAGGCGAGTGCTCTACCACTGAGCGCAACCCCAGCCTGAGAATGATTATTTTATTCCCTATCATGAAGGCTTCATCTCAATCTGAATGTTTAGTTCCTTCATCATTTTAGGAAACAGATGTGGGTTCTCAATAAGCCTAGTGGGACTCGATTAGGAGTTGACAAGCTACAGACAACTGCAAATGTGGCCCTCCACCTGCATATTTTAAATATAAAAAACATTTTTAAAAACATTTTTCTTTTTAGGTTGTAAAATACACATGACATAAAGTTTAACATTTTAACCAAGTTCCAGCATCAAATTCACTGGTTTAAGCACATTCACATTGTGTACGGCCACCACCACCATCTTCCTCTGGAACCCTTTTCATCTTCCAAAACTGAAACTCTGTACATCGAACAACAAACAGCTCTTTGCTTCCCACTCTTCTCAGCTCCTGGCAACCATTATTCTACTTTCTCTACGATTTTAACCTGCGTAGGTACCTCATAAGGGGAATCAGAATTTATCTTTTTATTCCATTTCTTTTTATATGATCCATCAATTAAGAAAGATTTTTACATTTGTGAAGGGCTGCATTTTAAATGTCTTAATCAGTACCTACATAGTAGCCTCAATGTTGCCTCTTGGCCTGCAAATTCTAAACTATTTTCCATCTGCCCATTACAGAAAAACTTACAAATTCCTGGGCTGAATCAATGGTTTGAAACTCTAGAGGAATTAATTTTTCTTCTACCTGAGCTCTTATGACATATTTCTGTGACAAAACAAAACAAACCGATTAACAGGAGAAAAAACCCAGATGTTTATTAATATGTATACAATGTACAGGGGAAAATGCATGGTCACTCCTCATATCTGTGGGTTCCTCATCTGTGAATTCAACCGACCTCATATAGAAAATATTTAAAAAAATACCGTGTCTATTCTGAACATTTAAAACATTTTCGTTTTCAAGTTGTAAAATATATCTGACATAAAATTTAACATCTTAACCAAGTTCCAACATAGAATTCACTGGTTTAAGCATATTCATGCTGTGTATGACCACCACCCCCATCCACCTCTGGAACCCAGATTCTTTTTTTCTTCTTATGATTCCCTAAACAATACAGTATAACCATTATTTGCATAGCAATTTCATTATATTAAGTATTATAAGTAATCTAGAGATGATTAAAAGTATATAGGAGAATTATAGAAGGTGTGAATAGGTTCTATGGAAATGCTATGCCATTTAAAAAATTTATTTGTTCTTTTTAGATATACATGACAGTAGAGTGTATTTTGGCATATTACACATACATGGAGTACAACTTCCCATTCTTGTGGTTGTACATGATGGGGAGTTTCACTGGTTGTGTATTCATATATGAACATAGGAAAGTTATATCTGATTCATTCTACTGTCTTTTCTATTCCCATTCCCCTCCCTTCCCTTCATACCCTTTGTTTAATCCATTGAACTTCTACCCACCCCTCCTTATTGTGTGTTAGCATCTGTGTATCAGAGAGAACATTCAGCCTTTGGTTTTCTGGGATCAACTTTTTTCACTTAGTATGATAGTCTCTAGTTCCATCTATTTACCGGCAAATGCCATAATTTCATTCTTCTTTATGGCTGAGTAATTCTCTCTCCACCCCCCCCCCTCTATATATATATATCACATTTTCTTTTTTAATTCATCTGTTGGAGGGCCCCTAGGTTGGTTCCATAGCTTAGCTATTGTGAATTAAGCTGCTATAAACATTAATAACATTGATGTGGTCACATCACTATAGTATGTTGATGATGCTATGCCATTTTATGTAATGGACTTGAACATCCACAGATTTTTGTGTCCTATATCCTGGACCCTGTGGATACTGAGAGATACTGAGGGATGACTGTATATCTCAGAGATACTTTTTTTTTCCTGTTTGGGAAACAAAGCTAGGGCCTCACATTCTCATGTTTTACCAGGAAGGCAAGCACTCTACCACTGAGCCTCAAAGACATGACTTTGAGTTCAGGCTTCACTATGTATTAAGGAATGGAATTATTGGATCATATGGTAACTGGAAGGAAGATTTGTGGGTTTTTTTTTTTTTTTTTTTTTTTTACCAGGGATTGAACCCAGGGGCACTTAACCACTGAGCCACCTTCCTGGCCCATTATTCTTGTTTTTGTTTTTGTGACAGGGTCATACTAAGTTGTTTAGGACCTCACCAATTTGTTTGGGCTGGCTTTGAATTTGAGATCCTCCTGCCTTTGCCTCCTGAGCCTCTGGGATTGCATACAGGTGTGAGCCACTGAGCCTGGCTAGAAGGAAGAATTTTGAGTTAGCATGGTACAGATATCTCAGATTGCTTTCTGACTTCTCTCTCATATTCTGCTGAATCCTTGAAAAAAAAAGTCAAATGGAAGAAAATAGAAAATCACACCCCGCAATTTCTGCAAACTGTGGGTAGCCAGGTCACCTGCAAATGGGCGTGTCCTTCAGAAAAGATTCCCAGAAGCAGCAGTCTCACTGTTCCAGGCTTTAGACTTCAAAGCAATGATTCATTTGCTGCTCTGGACAGTAGGGGGTCTCTTTGGTGGGGATACCTGGTCTGCTTCAGCAACTTCAAGGCTCAGGAAGACTGAAGTGCTTCTGGCATTCTTGGAAGAGCTACCAGAATTAAAGGGGCCATAAGTGTCAGAACAGAAGCACTCTTAGGGCTAATCTAAATCATACCCACCCTCCAAACCTTGCTATTATGTTTTTATAATGTGTAAGACCCTGGAACTCTGACATCATTCCAGGATGGGGCAGAGCCCTCAGAGTGACTGAGGCAGGATTTCTCACCAGCCTCTCAGGAAAGTCATCAAGTAGAATTTGCTGATTAATAGAAAATGGGAAGATGTGACATTTCTAACACTTTCAAGTTTATGAACTGAGATCTCCTTCAGCTACTGATCCGAAGGGAATTATGAACGATGTATTTCAGGGGACAAAAAATAGATCATCTCAGTTGGAGTCGAGAGTTCATGTAGGGATAAAAAGAATTGAGAATATAAAAGCAAATCACAGAGTAATAGTGAAGGATGCCACAAAAGAATTTGGACTTTGGGAGCTGGGGTTGTGGCTCAGCGGTAGAGTGCTCGCCTAGTACGTGCGAGGCCCTGGGTTGGATCCTCAGCACCACATAAGAATAAATAAATAATATAAAGGTATTGTGTCCAACTACAATTAAAAAATATTTTTTTTAAAAAAGAATTTGAACTTTCCTCTAGTGATGGCAAGAACTGAACTGTGACTCTTCTCTTTCTCTGTCCAGAAGTAGAAAACTTGACAGAACGATGTCCATATTAAGGAGACTTGGGACAATGAGGTACCATTTCTTTTGGAATTACAATGTTGTGATCAAATAAGGACATGAAAATTGTTCCACATCATTTGGTGTCAAGGAAATTCATATTGAAACCACAGATGAGGTACCACTTCCCACACACCAGAATGACTATAATCAAGGAGAAAGATGATAACAAATATTGGAGAGACTGTGGAGAAATGGAACCCTCACACATTGCTGGTGGGATGCAACTTGTTGCAGCTATTTGGTATTTTTTCCAAAAATTAACCATGTAGCATAACCATATGACTTAGCAACTCCACTCCCAGTGAGCTGCCTAAGAGAAATGAAAGCATATGTTCACACCAATACTTGTACACAAATGTTCAAAGTAGCACTGTTTGCAATTACAAAAAGTGGTAAAAACTTAGATGTTCTTAACTGATAAATATATAAATAAAATGAAATACATGCATAAAATGGAGTATTATTCACTGAAAATTGAATGGCCCACTCCTCAGTTTATACCCAAAGAACTTAAAAACAGCATACTATGGGGACACAGCCACATCAATGTTTATTGCAGCATAATTCACAATAGCTAAACTGTGGAACCAACCTAGATGCCCTTCATGGATAAATGGATAAAGAAAATGTGAAAGGGGCTGGGATGTGGCTCAAGCGGTAGCGCGCTCGCCTGGCATGTGTGCGGCCCGGGTTTGTTCCTCAGCACCACCTACAAAAACAAAGATGTTGTGTCCGCCAAAAACTAAAAAATAAATATTAAAAAAATTCTCTCTCTCTATCTCTCTCTCTCTTTAAAATAAAAAAGAAAATGTGATATACACACACACATACAAACACACACACAATGGAATACTACTCAGCAATAAAAGAGAATAAAATTATGGCATTTGCAGGTAAATGGATGGAGTTGGAGAATATAATGCTAAGTGAAGTTAGCCAATCCCCCCACACCAAATTCTGAATGTTTTCTCTGATATAAGGTGGCTGATTCATAGTGGGGTAGGGAGGGGGAGCATGGGAGGAATAGACAAACTCTAGATAGAGCAAAGGGGAGGGAGGAGAAGGGAGGGGGCAGGGGGATAAGAGAGATGGTGGAATGAGATGGACATCATTACCCTAAGTACATGTATGAAGACATGAATGGTGTGAATATACTTTGTATACAACCAGAGACAGGAAAAAATGTGCTCTATATGTGTAATATGAATTGTAATGCATTCTGCTGTCATATATAATGAATTAGGATACAAAATTAAAAAAAAATGAATGGAAGTACCGATGATGTATGTTATGATCTGAATGAGCATTGTAAACGTTATGTTAAGTGAAAGAAGTAGACAAAAAGGCCACATGTTGTTTGGTTTCACATATATCCAATATACATATTTCCATAGAGATAGTATGGGAGAATTGTGAGTTGAAATTGTGAGCTGAAAATGAATTGGTTTGGGGTTGGTGAGAATATTCTGGAATTAGGTAGTTGTGAAGGATGCACAATTTTGTGAATATACTGAAAAAAGAAACACTGAATTATACACCTTAGGAAATTTAAAAACAATTTTATGGTCAGCAGGGACTTCACAGCACCTGTGGTCAGAATACGTGCCAGACTAGCCAACTGTCCTGATTTGTCTGAGTCTGAAGAGGTTCTTGGGATCTGGGACTGTCACTGCTGCAGCCAGGAAAGTCCTGGGCCACGCTGACTTGGCCACCCTGGTGTGTGTTGGATGTGGAATCCTAGCTCAGAAATGACAATAAAGGTAGGCAACTCCACATTTAACATTGCTTTCTCATTTGGAATGTCATTTGGTGCTTATGACCACCTTGTAAGAAGTGGCTACGGCAGACTTTTTAAAACCCTTGATCATAGACCAGGAAATGGGCTGGATAAGATATTTGCTAAAGGTTGGTGTGGAAAACAAAGGGCAGGGCTGAACGTTAAGCCTAACCCCTATGATTCTGAGTCCAGGTTCTTTCCCACACGTGCTTGATAATTTATACACATTGGATGCATTGGATGTGCCTCGTTCACCTCATTAATGCTGGCCCCTGGCTTCCAAATTCCAGGCTCCTCCCTCATCTGTCATCCACAGCAGTTGCAGGCAGCAGGGCCTCTCCTAACATGGTGATCGCACTTGGTGTTGTCTTTGTCTTCCCCCTTCCTTGGAGTTCTCTGTAGGCAGGGGCTGTGCTGTGTCTTGGTTGTCTTTGTTCTTGGCTCCAATCACCTTACCTTGTACCCAGTTCGCGCTTCACAAACCTCTGCCAGAGGAAGCCTGACTTTTGGTTCCAAAGGTCAAACAGGAATGAATGTTTTAGATAAGAGAAATTATGGTTGCCTACCTGTCTCTTTTTCCCACTATCTTCAGGCTGAATGATTCTCCCTTTCTGATAATATTAGTCCTTTCTTGGGCTTCCTCTCCTGAGTGCTTGTGGGGCTGGCACGATCTCTCTTTATTCTTATGTTCTGGCATCCTGTTTTTCAAAATGTGATGTGAGAGTGCTCCAAGGTCAAGCCAAGCCAATGGGGAACAGGCAGTGAGTGGTGCACATCATGTTATGGGAGAGGAGCTGGAGAGAAGATGTTCCAAAGGCACCCAGGCATTGCAGCATGCGCGGGTGGAAGATGGCCCCAGAGTGCCAGTGGAGACAGCTCTCAAAGTCCAGGCAGAATTTAAATGTTGCAAGGTTTGAGAACCAAGGCAAAACAAAGGTTGAGGGTCAGACTGGCCACAGGGGTGACGTGTTGTCAAATCCTAGAGTTTGGAAATTAGAAGACTGAGACTACAGATGGGACTCAAATGGCCATAGCATGCTAGTTGTGGAGGTAGGTAAGCAGGAAGAACCTCGTGCAGGTGATCCATTTGAATACAGGGAGTGCAGACCTACCTTCCCCTCTAAACCACACTGTAAGCGTGACCTGGAGAAATGTGCAGGAGCACAGGCACACGGGCAGGAAGCCTCCCCATATGCCCTGCAGAGAGGATAAGCATAGATTTCCTTGATGGAGGACAGTGGTAGCCCATAAACATATAGATACCAGTGGAAAGCTCCCTCAGGTAACCTCAAGACAGCCAGTTCTCCCGTGGTTGATTAAGTGGTGACTGTCTTAGATGAGGGTTTGTTTATTTCGTTTGGTTTTTCTAGCACTCTGAATAGTTCAAAGAGCAGTTAGTTGTTATTCGGCCCAACATGTACCTATTAAGGGAGAAAGTGGGGAGGAAAACTCAAACTCCCCTTACGGCCTGCCTTGTTCGTGGTACCGATTGCTACCTGTGTTGGAGTCTTCCCATCCATCTCCTTGTCTGCAAAGTCGTTCAAAACACCTTGTTTCCAGTCTTTGGTTTCAACCTACAACCAGAGGTTACCTTTGACTTTCCCCTCCTCATTAGTGCCATTTTTGTCTGGCACTGTTGAGATTTAATACTAATCACTTTCACTACGAATTCTGCTCTGCCAAATCAAATTATATGAGAAATAATAGATGATTTTTTAACCCTAACTTAAAAAGTACACATGAAAAATAAATACCTAGCTTCGGGCTCTGGGACACCCCAGAAGCTGGGCAACTTTGGGACTGGTGTTAATATTTTTTCGTGGTAGGAATACTCTGGCCTTTTGGGGTAGAAGAGGAAAACTGATGACCTGCAGGCTGCTTCCAGGCTGTTTATGTTTTATTGAGAAAAACATAAAACTGAAAATTTCACGTCCTTCTAAAACAAACTGTAAGATGTGGCTGGGGTCAGCGGGACCTGAGAGCTGCCCTTGTTGACAGACCTGAGTTTTCCACTTTCCCCACTTTTACCCCTTGCCTCTTATCAGCCACACCATTTGGTTTTGCTCACCTGCCTGGGCCTTTGTAAGCCCATGAAACAAGCACTGAGTGAAGCTGTTTGGTGGATAGTGGACAAGTCGTTCTACCCAATTGAAAAACTGAAAAGAGGGAACCCAACTCTTCTCTCCTGGTTCTCTAATCTCTGTGTTCTACACATCCTTCTTCCCTTAAAAGATCAATTCTAACCTTTAGCCTTTGGACTCTTGCTTTTCTCCCTGGACCACCCGAAGAAAGCTCGTGTGTTCTAGGGTTTACCAATTTTTTCTTGGCTCACGACACCCAAGTCTCTCTAGCCTCATCTTTTCTTTCAAGGTCCTGTCCTAGGGTTAAATTTAGAAAGCAGCAGAGATTTCCACCATGGGGCAGCCCTGAATCCAATCCTGGGTTAGCAAGCTGAACTTGGGCAAACATGGAAGAGCCTTGAGCTTCCATTCTTATGTTATGGGCATAACATTTCTTACTATGGTGATTGAAAATCTTAAATATAATTTATAGTGGGTGCTTGGCAATGCCTGTTGGCTGTCAGAGACCTGTTTATCTCCACACTGTCTCCAGTGCCTCAATCCCAGAGCCCTTGGCTATAAAAGTGACTTTTTGCATTGAGTTGTCAAGTGTTGTCTCCCTTGGAACTGCCAGGAATAAGGCCTGCCAAGGAACTGGGGACAGATGAGTAGACAGTCCACCGTGAAAAACAGGACGGGGTGGAATTTGCTGATGAGACAAATGGCCACAAAGCTTTGTGGGAACCGAGAAGGGCCAAGAATGGCAAACTTGCCCGATGGCACAATGCAATCCTGCCACATCAAATCAGAGCCTTTATTCCTGTCTTTAGGAGCAAAGTAAGCAACTGAATGCCCTGGGACTCGCTTAACAATGATGACCAGCAGATAAACAAAGTCAGGGGGAGCGAATACTGTCAGTGGCAACCTAGAGGGTTACTCTGCAGCTTGCCCACTCCTTTCAAAAGCAGTTTTCCCTTAGTAACAGGTTACATATGCTTTCGGGAAAGTCTGTGTGTGTGTGTGTGTGTGTGTGTGTGTGTGTGTTCATTTGATTTTTGGTGGTGCTGGGGATTGAACCCAGGGCCTTATGTATGCTAGCCTAGCACTCTACCAACTGAGCTATATCCCCAGTCTCTTTCTCATGTTTTGATGCAGTGTTTATATGCTTTTTTTAAAATAGAAATTTCACAGATCCAGGAGAGGATTACCAATGCGTAGGGAGAGAAAGGAAGGTAAAATTTGGGACATTTTTGAAGCTGGGCTATGAATGTTGCACACATTATTTTATTTTCCATTATCTGGAGATAACTTTTTAAGATTCTAGGATGGGTTTAAACATAAAAACAAAAAGTCATAAATAATTTAACTGATCTAATCTAAGTCGTGTGGCAGGTCCGTGACAAAAACAATTGTGAGGTCTCCTTATCCCTGCATTCCTATGTGCCTCAGATCCAGGGATATTTAGGATACTGCTGCAAGGTCAGGGAACATGGGTGAAGACACTATACAAAAAAAGAGAATTTTTCTTTCTGTGCAAAGAGTGAAAATTCCATCTGTACCTGAGAGCCGTATGTGTGTCTGGAGTCCCTGTGAGCTTACCAAAAACTCTGTATTGATTTTCTTCTTGATGAAAAAGATAAAACTATTTCTGTCTATTGGATGTTGTCATCCACTGGGAACTGAGACAGTCATGTGTGGCCGTTAGGGGAGCTCAGCTGGCTCTGAGATGCAGCGTAGAAGGATGGCAAGAATCTTTGTTTCAAAGATGAATGTGAAAAGTGACATTAGCCACTCTTGGAAGTGCCATGTCTCCAGACCTCTTTTTATGTCAGATGTTAATTTTCCCTATTTTTAAAGGTAAGATAGTTATGGTTTCACATTCTTCCAATGAAACCATCTCAATGTGACTTTTGAGCCTTTGATACACCATCAGCCATAGGGAAATAAATAGCGGGGTGTTGGAGCTGGCTTACACCAGCTGATGGTTAGACTCTTCCAGATCCACTTTTGGTGACATCACATTGGTGGTTTCAATGAAGTCACATAGATGGGTTGAAATTAGTCATGTTGTGAGTCTTCTTTATGCCACAAACATTGGCAAACGTTATACATAAGGGCTTTCTTTTTTTATTGACTCTGTTTACCAGCCCACCACTAGAAAAAATAAAATTAAAATAAAATAATACAGAATCATACCCAGTGTATGATATGTCAAGATCGTTGTATTGTCATGAGCAACTAATAAAAAAGAATTTTAATGCAAAAAATACATGTATAATGGCATAAATTGATATGAACATACCTTATATACAGAGATATGAAAAATTGTGCTATATGTGTGTAATAAGGATTGTAATACATTCCACTGTTGTCGTGTATTTATAAAAAATAATAAAATCAATTAAAAAATATTTCAGAGAAGCACAGAATTAGTCTCAGTCTTTGTTATCTAGAACAGTCTACTTCCAACTGTGAGGAGCTGTGGTGCCAGCTTTAGGTCCAGGGTACGGTCAGTAAGCTGTTGAGAGCAACTGCTTGAAAGGGTAGCTGGGTCACTAGCCCCACTGTGTCAGAGCAGTGGATGAGAGTCACACTCTGCTCGTTTAAGGAGAGGGGAGTGGGTTCCTGGGATGGGGTGGGTGGGTGTGTTAGTCAGCTTTCTATCACTGTGATGAAATTCGAAAGATAAATAACTTAAAAGGATGAAAGATTTATTTTGGCTCATGGTTTAAGAGTTTCAGTCCATGGTCACCTGTTCCCATTCCTTTGGGCCTAATGTGAGGCAGGAAATCATGGTGGGGAGCAGATAGTGGAGCAAAGCTGTCCACTTTGTGGCAGCCAGGAGACACAAAGAAAGAGAAACATTAAGGTCTCTGTATCCCTATATCCCCTCCAAGGGCACAGCCCCAGTGACCTAACTCCTTCCATTAGGTCCCACTTCTAAAGGTTCTACCACCTCCCAACAGTGCCACAGTCTGGGGACTAACACTTTGACACAGGCCTTGTGGGACATTTAAGATCCCAAGCATAACAGTAGTCAAGTATTCCACGTTGGATTTTCTGGAAAATGCAATATGATGGAGATGTGTATGAGGAACAAAATTATTGGGAGAATGAAACAGGGAGAATTAGGGAGGGAGGGAAGCTGAAGTATGATGCTGTGACATCCAAGGACTCAGCTGATTCTGCAGAACTCTGAGGTTGGGACAGAGTTTTATTGTTGACTCCAAGAGAGGCAATGACTAAATGTCGGCTGCAAATCATCCCTTTGGAGGGGACATAGCCATGGGTGTAGAAAACTTATTTGCTGAGAGAGTTGTGATGATCCACCAGCAGCCAACCATCCTGGTGACTGGGAAGTGGGTGCCTGGTTCTAAAAGGGAACTGGTGGCAAAGCACAGCGTCTACTACAGTGGGATTTGGGGAGACTTTAGAGCATCTCTGGTTAGAACCCTCAGCATCTCAGGTTACATCTCATTAACCAGTCAGTCTATGGTTTTGATTTATGGGCCAAAAGTTAGGCACACGAAAACCAGAGAGCCATTATTTAATAAGCATTATATTTTTGTGCCCACTATTGTGCATTCTATACTTTATCTCATTGAATTCTCCCATTCTCTCGCTGAGGTAGCTATTACTACTATTTCATGTATGAGAAAACTGAGGAGCACAGAAGTTGTGAGCCAGGTTTCAAATCCAGAATGGTCTTGCTCCAGAACTGTGCACTTTTCCAGGCTCCCAGCTATGTTGTGACATACTCATGACAATCCCAAGATGTTCCCACTTCAGTGACCAATGGCCTTTTGAAGAGAACATCCAATGAGGGGACTTCACTAACTGGGAACAATTCAAGAGAAAGGTAAAATAAATGGGGAGATAAGGCCTAAAGATAGAGGTGTTTGTGTGTCGAGCTGAAGCTGCTGTAGAAAATGGTCTCCTTCAACAGCTGGCCCTTCAGATGGCCAGGAAATAGCCTCCTCATCAAGCATCGGGGTGTCACTCCTTAGTAATGAAGAGAGGCTAACTTTACACGGCCCAAGGGGGTACTCCCCAGGAATTCTTGTCCTTATTTGTCCAAAACCATTTCACAGACAATTATATCTATCAGAAGCTTTCAAAAATTTTTTTTCCTAGCAGCTGGTAAGATAAAACTTAAGTCTTTTTAAAGGTAGAACTTCAGTCTTTTTAAAGGTAGGTCCTTTGTTGTAAGTGCTTGCTCACAGGCAGGGAATCTGGGCCTATCAGAAAATTTCAGTTAATTACTATCTAGCTCTTCTTCATTCACCCATATGCCCTGCAGAGAGGATAAGCATAGAACCGAGAGGATTGTAGGGAAGGAAAATGAGAATGTGTGTTAACACCTAGCATCATCTGCAGTGAGCATTCTTTGCCAGATTCTTCTCCTCCAGTCTTTAATATTAATCAGCTTTTAGTGGCTGCAGGAAGTCTCCTTGATTAAGCAACTGGAAACAGATGATTCTCACCCCCTTCTCCATGTTTTACGATTCTCTGCAGCATGGGTAGATCTCTTTGTTACTGGGGTAACTAAATGGGGTGGGAGGATGGAAAGGATGGGTTGGGCCAGTGGATTAAAACGAAAGGCAAACCTGTTACCCTCCTGTACATGTGCGTCTTAGTCTGTTTTCTGTTGCTAGGTCAGAGTGGTCTTGCTCTAGGACAAAATACCACACTGGGCCTTTATAAAGAAGTCATTGAACTTATGGTTCTGGAGGCTGGGAAGTCCAAGGGCTCAGTGGAGGCCTCAGGTGAGGGTCTTTGTGTCGTAATAAGGCCAAGGGCATCACATGCCAAAAGGACAAGAGCCTGTGTGAAAGGCTCACTTTTATAACAAAGCCACTCCCATGAGAACCAACCTAGATCCCAGAGATGGCCCTAATCCATTCGTGAGGGTGAAGAACTTGTGATCTAAACACTGCTGTATCGGGAATTAAGGTTCCAACTCAGCTGCTTTGGGAGACACATTCAAATGACAGCAACATTGAAACTCCATTTACTCGGATATCCACAACGCTGAGAATATTGTGTGTGTTTTAGTGGACTCTGTGCTCCACATACTGCACTAGACCTTGCATGGCCCAGCTGGTAAACAAGAGCATGTGGGATCTAAACCCAGTTCCTGGGAGTTCCACATCCAAGTCTACAATCCTTCCCCTGCATCTTCCTCAACTCCAGCCTACTTTGCCTCTAGAATTGAAGTTCCACAATGTGAAGGATACATTAATTCTTTTGCTTTTTGCAGTTTTACTCAGTGATAAACCTAGTTAAGTTACATTCTTCCCCCATTGCCATGTACCTTGTAGCATGTTTTTGAATTTATTTTTTCTTCTTGTTGAAACACCTTCTTCCAGGAGTCTTTATAAAGGAAGTTTTAAATGATAAGTCTATTCAGGCCTAGGATGTCTGAGACTATTTTCACTGGGGTCTCAACATGAATGGAGTTTTAACTAGATAAAAAAAATTTAAATGCAATTAGAAAACAAGCAAAAGACACGAGAAGACATTATACCAAAGTGGGTATACGAATGACAAATAAGCACATAGAAAGATGTCCAATGTCACGACCACTAGGAAATGCAAATTAGGACCACGATGAGTTACAACTATACTACTAAGAGAGTAGCCAAAATAAAAAATAGTGACAATACCAAATTTTAGCGAGGATATGTATGGAAATATTGGATCTTTCATGTTGGCAGGTGAGCAAGTAAAATGGCAGAGTCACTCTGGAATATAGTTCAGTAGTTTCTTCTAAAACTAAACACACATTTATATAATTATATTCCTCAAGTACTCTAATTGTACTCCTCAAGCAAATGAAAATATGTGTCCACATAAAAACCTATACAAAAGTATTCAGAGCAGTTTTATTTGTGGTGGCCAAAAACTGGGAGTGACCAAAATTTATTTTAATAGGTGAATGAGCAAACTAACAAAGTGGGTATACGAATGACAAATAAGCACATAGAAAGATGTCCAATGTCACTACCACTAGGAAATGCAAATTAGGACCACGATGAGTTACAACTATACTACTAAGAGAGTAGCCAAAATAAAAAATAGTGACAATACCAAATTTTATCGAGGATATGTATGGAAATATTGGATCTTTCATGTTGGCAGGTGAGCAAGTAAAATGGCAGAGTCACTCTGGAATATATTTCAGTAGTTTCTTCTAAAACTAAACACACATTTATATAATTATATTCCTCAAGTACTCTAATTGTACTCCTCAAGTAAATGAAAATATGTGTCCACATAAAAACCTATACAAAAGTATTCAGAGCAGTTTTATTTGTGGTAGCCAAAAACTGGGAGTGACCAAAATTTATTTTAATAGGTGAATGAGCAAACTAACAGTGGTGCATCCATACTGTGGAATACTACTCAGAAGTGAAAAGGAATAACTATTGATATGCACAAAAATTTGAATGAATGTCAAGGCAATTGTGCTGAGTTTTGAAAAAAAACAACTTAAAAGGTCACATATGTATGATTCCATATATAACATTCTCAACAAGACAAAATCGAGAGAGAGAACATATTAACCATTGCAAGGGATTAGGAATTGTGAGTCAGAGAAGAGTGGGTGTAACTATAAGGGAGAGCATGAGGGAGAAGTTTGTGGTGTTGCAACAGTTCTGCATCTTTTTCCTTGTTTTTATTCTTGGGGTTGAACTCATTACCCTGTAATGCATGCTTTGCATGCATTCTACCATAGAGTTGTACCCACAACCCCTGTATTTTGATAGCTAACAATGGTATTCTAAAAATCAACATATGTGATAATGTGGCATAGAGCTATTTTTTTCAAATTATTATTTGAACGCTTGTTCATGTAAATACAGAAAATTCTAAGGTGTGAATTATTTTCTTTGCACATTTAAAAAATATTACTTAAAAATTCTTTTCCTCTAGTGATGTTGATAAGAACTATGGTTCAAGGTACTCTTTGCAGGTAGCATTCTCTTTTCTATTTAAATTTCTCTCTAATAGGTCTAGGTGACTGCTGAATAAGAAACATTTGGCTGGTCTTCGTCTGGGTTACTGCATGGAACTTCCAAAAATCATGGTATTTCTGCGACTCCTAGTGCATCCATAGTATTTTCAAGAGAGAAGCTGTCCACCAGAAAGACCAAGCATGTCATTGGAGGGTTGGGATTTTGAGTCAGCTTGACCTCCAGGAACAGAAGAGATGGTGGGAGATGGAGTTCAAGCCGTGATCTCATCAATCATGCTTAGGTAATGAAGCCTAGTAGAAACCCAGGTGCCAAGCTCAGGAGGGCTTCCTGGTTGGTGAGCATGTTAATAAGCAGAAAGCTGACACGCTCTGATTCTGTGAGCAGAGGCCATCGAAAGTTGGTTCGGGGCCCCGTCAGACCTCATTGGACGCATCTTTTCATTGATGATCTGTATTTTTTATAATAAAATTCCGATCATAAGTACACACTGTTTGGATCTTAAATGTCCCCCCCAAATTATGTTTTGAGGATGTGGTTCCCAAAGCAGCAGTGTTCAGAGGTGGGCAGCTTGGGAGGAAGTTGGATCATGAGGGTCCTGACCTCATAGATGGATTAATCCTGTTATGGTTACATGGCTTAATGGGTTTGGGGAGAGGGGCTTTGTTACAACAAGTGCGCTTTCCTGCTTCCCTGCTGCCCCGAGGTGAGCAGCTTTGCTCCACCAGGCGCTCGCTGCCATGACATTGTGCCTTGCCACAGATTCAGAAACGACAGAGCCAAGTGACCATGGACTGAAACCTCCAAAACCGACTAGCCAAAATAAACCTTTCCTTCTTTTAAATTGATCATCTCAGGTGTTTTGTCACAACAATGGAGAGCTGAGTAACATAAATGCCTTCCTGGGTCTGTGAATCATGATAGCAAAGGATTGAACCTGAGGATGCTGTGGAACTCTGAAATTTGTAGCCACCGTGTCGAAACGTGGGTGACTTAGGGACCCCTGAAACTTGTTGCATGCATCTGAAATGGGGTAGTCTTTATTCAAGGGGCCTTTAATTCCGGAATTGGTATTTAGTGCCAGAATTGAAGTGTTGGACACCCCATCGGTGTCTGAGCAGAGATGTTTTCTTCATAATCTCTTCTAGTATTTATTTGACCTCTTCTTGTTCTGAGATGTTCTTATTAATTATTCCGTCACTTATTTTCCATCTTCTACTTTCCTTCTCCTTTTGAGTGTCCTCATGTAGGCCCTGAATTCCAGGCATGAGTTTATGGGGAGTATCCTTGGGCCAGCACCTGGTGGGCAATGAAGAAGACAGAACTGGCAGAGGGAGAAGCTGAACTGTGATGTGATCACAACAAAGCACTCAGCTGATCTCAATGGGAGGGGGGAGAGCCCTTTAGACTGTCCCTAATCAAGGCTCTGCCAGTCATCCAATATGGGTTGCCCTCAAGATCAGGTTTGACCTTGGGTGAAGCAGCTCTCTTCAACTGAGCTGGAGAGGGGCTCAGCTGAGAACTGGCAGTCACAGCCCACCTATGAGGAGGTACTGAGAAAATGAGCCGGCATCTCTAGGGGGGAGAATCTTGGCCAGGAGAGTGCAAGAGATAGCAAGAGATGCAACCTACTGCCTGGGTTTTTGTTTAGGTTTGTTGTCTGTTGTTTTCCCCATTACTTGTCTTCATGAATGAGGTTTATTTGGTGTTCTCCCGATGTATCTGTCTTCACATAGTCTTTCTGATCATGACTGTCACTGGGGCGCGCGCTCTCTCTCTCTCTCTCTCTCTCTCTCTCTAATAGATTTAAACCCAGAGGTGCTTAAGAACTGAACCACATCCCCAGACACCCCACCACCACTTTTTAAAATTTTGAGACAAGGTCTTGATAAGTTGCTGAGGGCCTCACTAAATTGCTGAGACTGACCTCAAATTCTGCAATTCTCCTGCTTCAGTTTTCCAAGCCGCTGGGATTACAGGCATGCACCACCAAGCCCGGCTATCTTCTCTTATTCTTATTGAATAATCACCTAGAAACAAGTTCCACCCTAAAGATCTTATCTTAACTTGATTATTATCTGCAAAGATCCCATTTCCAATTGAAGTGTGTTTCAACATATGGGGGGCGGGGGGCACAATTTAACCCATCATGGCCAGAAAATGGGATCATTTTCTATAATAGGCCACTTCTTCAAGGTGAAACTTCATATCTGTGTTGTAGGTATAAGAGTGAAGCAGCTCTTTCTCAGTGGCGAGTGAGAACTGAGCAGGGATGTGGGTTTATTCCCTCATCTCTGGCTCTGGTGGCCAAAGACCAGGAGGCAGCAAACAGCTACCTCCCCAGGCTCTGACTATAGAAGCCTCTGGGGTTGCTTAAGCTTATCCGCTAACCACCTTGGCAGGCTTGTAAAAGTTTTGCAACATTCTTCATAAAATAAAAAAAAAAAACCAAAAATTAAAAGTAAAGAAGAAGAGAATTCAGCAGCCAGCAAGTTGTCCATAGCTGAGCCAAGTGACTCACAGCCAGCAATGCTCTGTGTGGTTTAGGAAGTCCTTATCATCCTTTCTCCAATGCATCCAATTATTTTCTTAGTACTTTATTCCCAGAAGATCCATTTTTTAAAGTTTCATTTTCTTCTTGACAAATAATAATTGCATGTATTTATAGGGTACAACATGATGTTTTAATACATATATACATTCTGGAATGATCAAATGAAGCTAATTAGCATATCCATCACTTCAAATATTTATCATTTCTGTGTAGTGAGGACATTTAAAGTCCTCCCTTTTATCTATTCTAATACATACAAGATCCATTTTTTTTTGACATCCTATCATCCACTTCAGAAATTAACCCCTGATGGATCCTGGGTGAGAGATATTTCCAGAGAGCGATGCTCAATGTTTAAAAACCAGATCTTCAAGAAGAAAAGACTTGGGGGAGCCCCAGGGTAGCCTTTGCCAATTTCTCTGGTGTAAATACTGTGTGATCAATTTCAAGCAACTAACATAAAGTCGCTGAATTCAGAGTTGGGAAGACATGTGCACAACGAGCTCTCATGGTATGGAGCGACTTCAGGACATTGCTAAATATCTCATTATTGGGATAAATGAGTGTGGTTTGGGATGTGAAAGTAAAATGTTCTAGAGGAAGTATGATGGTTTGAAGGGTGGGTATAATTTGATGCCATCTCTATCACTGCAGGACCACATGAGTTTGGCAATTTCCATCTCTCACTAAGCTATGAAAATATAGTCCACTATACATGGTAGATGTAAGGTTGGGAATATTGGAAACTTGGGTGAAGTCAGGTCTGAAGGGATATTGAATGTTGTACTAAAGAGTTTGTTTTCCCATCACCCGGAGCAATTACTGTACTAGTTGCTGATTATCCCTCAGAGTTTTCCATGTGTGGGTTCATTATCTCCAGTAAGGCTGTGAGACTAATAGCAGCAACAATCATGTCATAGGGATCTCTTTCTCTCTCCCTCTCCTTTTTATTATCAGTCATCCTAAATTGCTGGGGCTTTGCTTTTATGTCCTCAGCACATGAAATCTAAGTGTCTTTCCAATCCAATAGTGATGACAAATCAGACCAGATCAGACAAGCTTCTTGCTTGTTTCTCAGCTGGCACAAACCACATGTTCTAGCACACCTGAGCAGGTGATAACAAGGTGGCCCATTGTGGGATATACTAGTAACAATATCGAGTATCAAAGTTGTCAAGAGCTCATCTGGACTGACTCTGGGCTTATTGCCCAACAGCTCAAAGAAGAGGCCAAATCTACAATGTTGATTCTTGCAGAATATGTGACACTCAGTGCCGATTCCATCTGTCAAGGAATCCTGGACCCAGACTGAACACCATTTTCATAGTCAAGGACTCCAAGCCACTAGTTGCTTCCATTCAAAGCTTTGTTCTTTTTTTTTCTTTTCTTTTTTTTGCAAGGTCTCCTTTCAGCTTGTTAAACAGTTAAACATTAGAGATTAGGACATAATTAGCTTTGATTATTTTTCCGAGACAAAGGTAGAGATGAGCTGCTACTGAGTTTTGGACGAGTATTTGTCCCCCATTCTTTGTTGACTTCTCTGTTCGCAACAGTGAGGACTTTGTTTGTGGCCACAAAGCAGCAACTGGAAGGAATCATGCGAGAGTTTGGTCTTTCTCATATTTGTCAAACTGTAAACATCAACATCCTCCCAAAGGGGACAAGATGGTTTTAAGAGCAGGGAAAGATAGTATTATAAATAATACAAAATCCCTCCTTTGGTTCCCAGCCTGAAGTGGTCTGTGTTCAAAGGTCTGGAACTCATAACGCATGCTATGCCTGGCTGGACCCACAAATCCCCATTTCATCTGTTATGTAAGCTAAGGGAGGAAGGTAGACATCAGCTTGAGACAGCTTTCTAAGTTTTTTGCTGTTGTTGTTTGTTTCTGTACTTTTGAACCCAATTAGTAGTTTCCTAGTGGCAAAGACAACAAAGACCTGACAGCTATAATAATTGGTGTGGCCAGTATTAAGTATATGTTCGTAGGATAGGGTCTGCCTGAACTTAAAAGAAAATAAAGAAATGGCTTTGAGTAGCTGACTTCAGTTCTAAAGTTGGTGTGTTTTATGTTTGCTTGTTTGGTTGTGTTTTTTTCAATGCACCAAAGGATTTTTGCAATGAAGCTTGCACTGAGATGGGGAGTCTGTGAGGCAGGGGTGCTGTTGCTTGTTCTGAAGCCTGTCAAACAGGCTGATTAACTCCACCAGCCCACACAAATGCTAATGCAACTAAGGTCACACTTGCAATCCCTCTTAGAGTAGCCTTTTCATTTGGCACTTATAAAAAAGTATTATAAGGCCATAAGCCATGTATTTAACCTGGCTTGCTGCCACTTCATTGCCACAACTCTGCAAACAACTCAAAGCTCATTTTTACTGAAGATAAAGTTGGAAACTGTAGAGTCCCTGTTGTTCAGTAAATTCTGCGTTGTGCAGTTTGAAAACAGGGAGTTCTGGATGAAATATCTGGTTATTATAAAGATTGCCTACGTGTCATACACGCATCCCCAATTTTCAGAGACTAGAATTTTGTCTCTTTTTTTGTAAGTGTCTGTAGCAGTTGCTGCAGCTAACAGGCAAAGAGACATTAATTTGTCATTTTAAAAAATTTTTCTTTTAAAATTGTATATATTTAAGGTATGTAATAATGCTTTGGTAAGCATCTACCTAATGAAATGACAACTACAGTCAAGCAAATCAGCGTTTCTACCATGCTCCATAGTCACCTATTTTGGTGTATATGGTGACAGCATGTGAAATCTTCTTTTAAAATTCTCTGTAATACTCTTAGCTCTGAACTCTAGTCCTCCTGATGTACATTAGATCCATAGGTCTATTTGTCCTACTTAACTACAACTTTATGTTCTCTGACCTATTTCTCCTATGTTATCTCCCTCCTGGGAACATCCTTCTACTTTCTGTTTCCAACTTTTTAAAGATTCCACATGTAAGTGAAACCCTGCAGTATTTTTCTTTCTGTGTCTGGATTATTTCACTTAGCACAACATCCTTAGGTTCACCCATATCATTGCCGATGGCAGTGTCTTCTTTTTTAATACAAAATAATAATGCATTGTGTACCACAATTTCTTTTTCTACTCATCTGTCAATGGACACAGGCTCTTTTCATATTTTTGCTGTTGTGAATCATGCTACAGTGAACATGAAGGCATGGGTATTTCTACAATGTGCTGATTGCCTTTCCTTTGTATATGTATCCAGCAGAAGGACTGTGATGTCATCTGGTAGCTCTATTTTCACTTGTTTGAGAAACCTCCATACTGTTTTCCATAGTGGCTGTACTAATTTACATTTTGACCAACAGTGTGAGAGTGTTGCCTTCCCTCCATACCCTTAGCAACATTTGTAATCTCCCCCCCCTCCCCGGACTGAGGATTGAACCCAGGGCATTGCACTGAGTTACATCCCCATCCCCATTTATTTATTTATTTATTTAGTGTCTCATCTTTTATTTATTTTTTTAAATTTTTTTATTGGTTGTTCAAAACATTGCAAAGCTCTTGACATATCATATTTCATACATTAGATTCAAGTGGGTCATGAACTCCCATTTTTACCCCAAATACAGAGAGAAAAGGGAAATTGCATGGAAATGGAAGAAGACCCTCATTGTTATACAAAATTACATATAAGAGGTTGTGAGGGGAATGGGAAAAAAAACAAGGAGAGAAATGAATTACAGTAGATGGGGTAGAGAGAGAAGATGGGAGGGGAGGGGAGGGGGATAGTAGAGGATAGGAAAGGTAGCAGAATACAACAGTTACTATTATGGCATTATGTAAAAATGTGGATGTGTAACCGATGTGATTCTGCAATCTGTATTTTTTAAATTATATTTTGAGACAGGGTTTTGCTAAATTGCCCAGGATGGCCCTGAACTTGCGACTCACCTGTCTTGGTCTTCGCTGGAATTCTAGGTATGTTGCATCAAGCTCAGCTTCTCTTATCTTTTTGATACTAGCCATCCACAATGACCTAACTAGGATGAGGTGACAGTGGACACGACATCAGTGACAATCATCTCTTGCCTAGCACTTTCTGTATGCCTGGCACTGTCCTGGGTGCTTTGTCTGTTATGCCATTTGGTCCTGAAAACTACTCTCTGAGTTGGGGACTGTTGTTAATCCTCAAATTTGCAGATGAGGACGTGAGGCACTGAGAGGTTAAGAAACCTACCTATGGTTCCATAACTGGGATAAGCAGACTCAGATCCAGGCAGTTTGGATCCAGAGAACATGCTTTTACCTACTGAGCTATATTGCCCCTGTGAAAAGACCTAATATAGATATACACATATACTGTATTCTAGGCACTTTTTATGCAAAATTGTTTAATCCTCAAAATAAGAGCAGGAGCTGAGTCCTATTGTTATCTGCAGTTTATAGATGAAACACTAAAGTGCAAAGAAGCTAAGTGAGCGGCAGAGCCCAGATTCAAACCAGGAGATCTGGCTTCCCAGTGTGTCCTCTTAATCCTCCTGCTTCTGTGTGCTCAGCAGAGTCAGCCAGTGGATAGACTATTCCTGAACTGATTTGTGTAAGTTCACATAGCAAGATGTGGTGGACCATGTACTACTAGAAGATATGGCTGCAATTTTCATTAAGGCTAAGATTTGGATTGTTGGATATACGGGGTTTCTTCCCAAATGGGTTGGGAAAATAGTGCTAGGTGAGAAAAGATAGTTGATTGAAGTATTTGAAGATGAAGGAAAAAAAGACCTAGGGCTTTTTTTTCTTTATGAGGTTGAGGATGGGGATTTTCTTTGCAGCTTAAAATATGGTCCTTATGATTTTTACCACAAATCCTCTGAGCGTGCCATATGCAGTGTGCAGGGCCCGTAACTGGAGGCCGTCCAGGTAGGAGGTGGTTCCTGGTGGTGCTGACCTGTGGCAGTTTTGCAAATATACAGAACAGGAAGCAGCAGAAAGGAGTACACACACACAGGTGCTTGTCTCCCCCTGGCTGTCCCTGGGCTTAATGGCCATTCTGCTCTCAGGGTGAGATGGAGCATCTAATAGGAAACAAAGTGGCTTCTTGCTTTTCAATGAGCTCAATATAGCCAGGTCAAAGGCAGAAAAAAGATACACGTTGAACAGAAACCATAACTTGTCAACTGTGCCTTACCCAAACTGGTAGGATAATTTTCCTTTTTTTTGTTTTAAGTCCCATTTTCTAGATGGAGAAAAAAAGGGAAACTACTATGTAAAATTTTGATTTGAAAGAGAACATGATTCCCTGAGGAAAAAAAAAAATTGGAGGTTTTGGGCTAGGGCTCAGCTGAGAATCGAAGGGGTTCAGCATTGCATCAGTGCCCAGGAGGGACCATCCACACACTGAGTCGGTAAAGCTGGAAGCTTCCATAAAGGTGTGCCATTTTCCACAGGATGTTCCTTGGCCTTGTTCCTGTTGCTCAGGAAGCTGTATCCTCAGGCTGCCTGCCAAGGTGACATTCCAGGGGTGAAAGAAGGAAGGACAAAGTCTTCAGGTTATACTGTAGTGGCTTTTGGGGTCCAAGTTGTCATTGCTCCTACCTTCGTGTTGCCAGGGAGCACTGAATGGAATGTGGGAAGGGCCAGACCAGCTCCTGGCCAAGGTCCACTCATCTGGAAGGGCTAGTGTGAGGATAGAAGGAGCCTAAGGTCTGTAACATAGTAGGTTAGGGTTAGGGTTAGGGCGGGATGTGCTACTTCTACTGTCCCTGAAAAAGTGCCTGGCTACAGTCCTGTCATCCCACTGAGTGAAAAGCAAGTTTGATTCAGCGGATCCAACAATCTACATAGATATTCTTTGTTTTTAAATATTTTTGTTTTACAGTAATATGAAATATAGCACCTGCAAAGTTCATAAGACAAAATAACTACATAATAAGGAATCATGAAGCAAAGCATCATATAATTGCTACCATATAACTACTACCCAGGTGTTAAAATAGAATATTGTTAGCACTTAGAAGTCCCCAATCCTCACCCACTGGGCAATTTACAGGTCACACACCTTCCTGACTCATAGAGGTGACCACTTTTCTTTCATGGAAATTATATGTTTGCTTTTAAATAAGTAAATAAAATTTCAAAAATATACACTACATATAAATATAATATAAATATCACATATATATATTATATGCATTATGTATTATATATACAATTTATACATTTATGTTACATTATGATATATATTCTCATATAACCTAATGTGTCTTAGTTTAATTTTTTATTGCTACATTATAATTATGTACAATAGTGGAGTTCATTATGCCATATTTATACATGCACATAATTTGATCAATCTGATTCCCTAGAACCTTATTACCATCCCTCCTTTCTCCCCCTTATCCATTTGTTAGTTTATTTTTATTACTATGATGAAATACCTGAGGCAAGATAACTTTATAAAGAAAAGACCTTACAGTTTTGGAGGCTGAAAGATTGGGCATTCCCATTAATTCAGCCGCTGGTGAAAGCCTAACAGTGGATGCCATCAAGGTGGGAGCAGGTACTGAAGCAAGAGATCACATGGCAAGATTGCAAGCCAGAGAGTGATTTAGGAGTAAGGTTCACTCTACACCTTCTTGACACCTCAGGAGTCTAGTGAGAGCTGCCTTAATCTCTGAGAGCAGCTCCTCCAAAGACCTAAGGACATTTTACTAGGTCCCACCTCTTAAGGGTCCCATTAGCACCACCACACTCAGAACCAAGCTCTCAACACAGGAACCCTTGAGGGCCACACTCCATACTCTCAAGGTCCATGTGTTTGGATCTGGTTTGAGTGTTACCCTCAAGGATTCATATATACAATATATATATATATTATATATGTAATATATATATAATAAAATATATGGAATATATATAATGCATAAAAGAAGCCAGACACAAAGTCCACTTACATACCATTTAAAAATAGATCAAACAATAATATTGGAATACATATTTGTGTATGTGTGTATGTGTATAAACCTATATGTGTGTACATATATATATGTGTGTGTGTGTGTGTGTGTGCATGTAAATAAATAAATACACACACACACACACACACATGCCAATATTATGTTTGATCTGTCTTTAAATGTTACGTAAGTGGGCTTTTGTGTCTGGCTTATTTCACAAATCATTGTAGTTCTGAAGTCTCACCATATTATTCTTTGTAGCAGAAGTGCATTCATTTTCATGGGGTACGTAAGGTCTCCATGGGGATATGCTGCATTCATTAACCTGCTCTCATGTCGATGGACATTTGGGTGTTTTTCAGATTGTGGTGATCACTGACAGTGTTTCTATAGACTTGCTCTCATGTGAATTCCGATGACAGCAGCTGCACAGCCATAACTGGGAGAGCAATTGCTGGCCGTGGAGTACGTTTCTACCTGACTTCGCCCAACACACTGCCACTCTTAGTCTCCATCCACAATGTGTGAGAGTCACCATAACACCACACTGTCATGGACAAATGGTATTGATCATCTTTAATCATTAACCAATTTGTCAGGAATGCAGTTATATTTAATTGTGGTTTTCACTTGCTTAAAGAGGTTGGGTAGCTTTTCATTGTTATTATCCATCTGGATTTCCTTTCTTATGAAGTGCCTATTTATCTCTTTGACCTATTTCTTTTTATCTTAATGAATTTTATAAAAATGGATGTTTGATCAGTTTTATCAAGAAATGTATATTTTTATCCACTTGGAGTTTGTTATGGATATTACCCATCATGGTGTGATTATCAACTACATGTATTTTCTGTAAGTTCTCATTTTATTTTTTATGTCTGTTTATTTGTTTCTTGCCTTGAAGAGCTTTTTTATTTTTATGAAATGAAGTTTATCAACCTTTTCAGTTAGCTTTTAGGTGTCACAAGAGCAAGCTACATCTCATTTAAAATATTATAGGAACCACATTTAAAAGGTGAAATTGTTTTTCATCATGTTATTTAGTCCATTTCAGCCAAGCATGTCATTTAACATGAAATCAATATATAAAAACAATGTGGCTAACTTAATTTCTTTTTCATATAAATTCTTCAGAATCTGGTGTTCATTGTATTCTTACTGCACATCCCAGTTTGGACGACTCACATTTCACGAATTTCCTAGCCACTTGTGCCCTATTAGCTGGCTCAGCTCAGTATCTTTGTGAGGGCAGGTCTAGCGTAGCCTTTGCTCTATGGTTAGTTGAGTCCTACTATTAAGATCTGGCGCTTTCAGAGTTGGTTCAATGAAGTCTCTTCACTCTTGTTGGTTTAGACTTCAGTGTCTCCCAGCTCTCTGTGACTTTGGGGAATGGTTAGGCCCACAGCCCTCTCACTAATTATCTTTTCCTGGTTTATGCTTTGCTTAGTTTTGAAACTTAACTTCTAAATGTCCACTTAGCATTCAACCGAAGGTTTAAGAGACCTTTGCATAGACATGTGGCACTCTTTTTCTGGGCAGCCTCTTCCCTTCCAGTACTCTGTGCTAAGAAGTTTAACAGTTTAGCCTCCTCAACGCCAGTCTGTGTCCCCTCAATGTAGCAAGGTGACTGTGATCTACTTGGACTCCTCTCCTTGCTGCATGGTGGGTAAGTGCTTCCAGACAGCAAGTCTAGGTGACCCTAGGGCTCACCGCATTACTTTGTTAATTTAGTTTATTAGTAGCTTTTGTCACTGTGACAAAATACCTGAGACAAAGCAACTTACAAGAAGACAAAATTTATTTTGGTTCACAATTCCAGAAGTTTCAATCCCTAGTTACTTGGTCCTATTGCTTTGGGCTTGTGGTGGTGTCACTAGAGAAATTCTGAGGAGGTCCTAGAGAGAGGACTTTAACTCATTATGACAGGATCCTTAATGTAGGTGCCAGAAAAGAATTTAAGCATGCATCAGATATTGACCCACAGAGGCTTATTTAGAAGAGCAAGGAGTATACATTCAAGGGAGAATGTTGACTGTCTTGAGAGTGAGACATGCTTTTGGGGTCTTGGGTAATTCAAGGGAAACTTGGGGTATGCATGGGAAAGTGGGTGGGCATGACAGCCGTTTGATGATCACAAGATGGCTTATGTCGTTCTGACAGTTCTCAGGATCCTTAGGATGACGTCTTCTCCGTCCTCTCATCAATAGATAACATTGGAAAGTACCCTAGGTTACAGGTTTCATATCTCCCTTGGCTCAATCTATCCTAAAAATACATCTATTAGTGGGTTAATTCATAGTGAACAGGGCAATTTTCATAAGTGGGTGAATTTATAGTAACTTTAAATGAAGATGTGTAGACTTTCCAGAAATTTGAGAGTGACAGGTCTGGGAGAGAGAATGGGCTTGGGGACTGAAGGTATGAGGAACACTGGCATAAGACTTTCACATAAAAGTGATTAGCTTTCTTGTTCATCCTTTTGTCTCTTTTCTGATTTTCCATCTTGCCTCAGTAGCATAGTACGTCACGGTGGGAGCTCATGGCAGAGAAGACTGCTCATCCCACGGTGGCCAGGAAAACAGAGAGGAAAGGCCTGGGTCCCAGTATCCCCCTGAAGGTTATATGTCTCCAGTGACCTAGCTTTCTTCCACGAGGCTGTACCTCCTAAAGGCTCCCCACCTCCAAATAGCACCACAGGCTGGGGACCTAGATTTGAACACACAGGCCTTTGGGGAACATTTAAGATACGAACCATAACACTTGTCTCCTCTGATGAGGGTGGGTGGAGTGCAGGCTGATCACCTGGAACTGATCTTGATGGCACCTAAGGAAAAAGGTAAGTCACACTTTCAAAAAGTAGGACTTAAAGAGTTCTAATTTAGACAAGAAAGTGGGACTTTTTTGAATTTATTTACTAGTTCTACTATCTCATTTCTTCATAATTACTTTCATCTTTGTTAATCCCTTCTTATTGTCTTCCTTAATTTTAATCCTTTTATGACTTCATTTATTTTTATTCTTCCTTGTCTATTAGAAACATTTAAGACTGTGAATTTTCCCCTCAGGGGTTCCTGTAGCTACTTCCATAGGTTTGGATATGTGTTATTTTTGTGTTATTTCTCTAGATAGTCTGTAATTTTGATTTTGGTTTTCTCTTCGACTGAGAATTGTTCTACAGATTTAAAATTCTTTTTTTGACATGGTAGAATTTTATGTTTCAGCCTTATGGTTTTGATGTTAATTTTTAGTCATGTTGCATTATAAATAAGGTATCTGCACTGTTTATAATTTTTGAAAATGTGTGACATTTTCTTTGCAGCTTAAAATATGGTCCTTATGATTTTTACCACAAATCTTTGTAAATAAAAGTATTAATCAGAGTATAAATTGTTAATTTCAGATGAGTTAATGTTATCAATTTGAGTATACAAAATACATTTAAATTAAAAAAACAATATATTTATATATAAATATGTGTGCCTCTGTGTGTGTGTGTGTGTTTTCTTTGGGTACCAATATAAGATTATATTTTAAAAATGAGATTCAGTATTTAAAAAAAAAAAAACTCATGAAAGCTACTAGGCTATGTGACCCCAAAGGTCATCTAGAATGTGTAGAATATGAATATAGATTTCTGTAGGCCCCAGAGTAGAGTGACCTTGAGTTGAATTGAGATGAAAAGGTAACCAAAGTATACTTACTTCTCATTTTGATTACTTTTTCTCTCTATGCAATAAACTAATAAAAAAAATCTAGATTACACAGACCCAGGCCAAGTGCCATGCCAGTCTTATCAACAACAAGAGCACATTAAACAGTTTTTAATTGGTCTTGGGAAAAGCAAAGGTGCAATGAAAATTTAATTCTCCTGGGCCTTTGTTCAAAATGTATTTTTCCATCTCTGTTATAAGGGACGAATGTTAATTAGCCTGATTCTCACTGTTTGGCCATGAATTTGTAATCTGTGTTCACACTTTGGGAGGAGAAAAAAAAATTGATGAAAAGAATTGGACAGTAATGGGAATCTTGGCTGAGCTGAACGAATTGGGATTATCAAATATATTACAGGATGATGGACTTACTGCAGTTGGGGAAACGAACGGCATCAGGGCTGGAGACAGAAAACACTATCTTTCCCCAAAATGATGTTCTTCCACCTGGCACAGTCTTGTCTTGCACAGAGAGATCGAACCATGGTGTGCCAGATAGGCACGAGTTTGAATCCTGCCTCTGCACCTTTCTGGCAGGTCATTTAACCCCCACCTCTGAATTTCCTCATCTGTAAAATGGGGGCAATAATATACACCTTGCAGCATTGTAAAGATGGAAAGAAATGAATTATATGAATGTGCATGATGCATAATAGGGGCTCAGAAAAAGACTAAGGAGAATTTGAAAGGATAGATCTATGGCTGGGCGAGGGGATACTTGAAACGGCCCTAGCTTGTTTATAGTTTTGAAAAGAGGTGGTTAGAAGCAGGGATGTGGGATGTGTGCGCACAAGTGTGTGTGTGTGTGTGTGTGTGTGTGTGTGTGTGTGTGTTTTGAGGGTAGGGAAGTTTGTAGGTCTGATCTAGATCACCTTCTTCTCTGTTTTCTCTGGAGCATCAAGCAACCAGAGGCTTTTGCAGAGGAGCCCACTCAGGATTCTAGTCTGGAGTTAGGAAAGTCCCAAGGGTCCTGTCTACCCCCATCATGTTATCCTGTGAGTTTTTAAGGACAGGTAGAATGTCATTGAGATCCTTTAGCTAAAAACATGTACCAATAAGGAAATGAGTTAGGAGTTTCTTTGCTAGAAAGGAGGTCGAATAGCACACATGGGGGATGGCGAGGCCTCTAGCAAAACCTATTATTTAGGGTGCTATGGAGAGCTGTGAGAGAGGAAGAAGATACATTCCTTGGCTTTAGAGCTTGTAATTTAACAGAGAGAACAAGTATATAGAGAGACAGAAAACACTGTGGCCACATAAGAAGCTAATTATAGAGATCTGGTGGCCATATAGCCTTCCCTCCCTAGGACAAGTAATCCCCAAGGTCATGAACTGTGGGTCCAGGTTCAGAAAACAGACTCCCTATTTCTGTGTGTGTCATTCAGGATACATTTCCTGAGCACCTGCTATACTTATAGGGTTCCCGTCTGTGAGGAGTTAAGAAGTGGGTTCAAGGGTCAGATCCAGGTTAATTTCAAGTCTTTCTCTCACATTTTAAAACACTGAGTATTTTTAAGATGTGCTACATAGGATTTTTACACACACACACACACACACACACACACACAGTGAAATGATTACTGTAGTCAAGCAAATTCAATCTGCCATCTTCCAGAGTGACAGGGTATGTGTGTGGGGGCTAAAATCTATTCTCTTAGCAAAATTTCAATGTACATTACAATGTTATTAACTATGGTCCTCCAGCTGTACATTAGATTGCTGGATTTATTCATCTTTTACTTTGTAACTTTGTACTCTTGACCTGTGGGTTCCTATTCTCTTCCCCTTCCTGCCTCTGGTAACCACTCTTCTGCTCTTTGCTCCTCTGTGTTTGACTAACCCTAACCCTAACCCTAACCCTTCTGTCCTTCTTTCAAGATTCTGCACAGAAGTGAAATCTTGCTCTCACACCCTCTTTTATGATCTTGGGAAAGCACCTAGGTACCCTTTAGGTACCCCAGGTCCCTTCTCTTTAAAATGAAAGGACCAGGGTAGCCACGAATTTTTAGCCACTGTGATAATATAAGGATGTTTCAGCACAGGGCCTGTGTTGGAAAAGGGATTAGTTTACTGTATTCAAGCTGGTGCTTCATGACTTAGAGAACCCCCCCCCCCTTTCAGGGAAGTCTGGAGAAGTTTTGGCCCTAGGTATTTAAGTGTCTGTCCTACAATGCGTAGGATTGTCTCCCTCTCCTCTTCCCCACCTCCCAATCCTCTGATTTTAGAATTAATAGGTGAAAGCATTAGAGATTTTCCTTTCTCCAAAGAGGAAAAATGTCATGTAGTAGTTTTTCTATGGCAGTGGCCCTGTCCCGACATTCCCACATTAGCCTGCTCCTGCTGTTCCTGATGTTTTGGGCGTAACTCCCTCCACTCGGAGCATCCCAGTGGATTGTGCCATCCTCATCCATATGCATGTTCCCAATTAAAGATTTGCAGCAGCTTGTGTGGTGGAGTGAAACCGAAAGGAGGGACCCCGCGCCCACGCCTTTCGGGGTTCGGATCCCTCAGCGGGAAGGGACCGCAGGACCCATTCTGCTCCAGGCAGGTCACACTCCAGCCATTCACTGCAAACACCCTGAGTGCCCCAAAGGCAGGGTACCAAGGAGCGAGCGCTTGCTGGCTCCTCCAGGGCGGCCCGGCAGGTAGCAGACTCGAAGGCAGGTGTCAGGGCAAGCCACCGCCAAGACCTAACATTTGAAGGGACCCCGACCCCAGGCTGCTGTGGGAGTGGGGGCGGGGCGGGCGAGGGGGAAGTTTGTCTTTCTCAAAGTCCCCAGTGAGCGCACTCCAGCTTCCCTGGGGCTGCACCTCCCTGGGATGCACATCAGGGCAGGCCCCAAGTGCTGGTTAAGCAGTGGCCGCGCGGCGTGGGTGACAGCGGAGGTGGGGCCATCGTCTTCCGGAGACGGTGTGGAGTCAAACCCGGCGGCTGGGCTAGATCTGCAGCCGGGCAGCTGAGCACGATTGGCCGTGGTTAATGTTTGATCACTGACTTCCCCGCCTCCTGCCTCCTGCAACCCCAGAAAGGGTGCTCTTGGAGGGCGGGTCAGGGCGAATGCCAGGAAGCTGGAGTGGGACAGGAGGGCTGCAGCAAAGTGCGTGCCCCCTGCAAAGAGGGGCAGGGCGGGAGCGCCAGGGGCTGCGGGTGTCTGTCTCAGCCGGCTGGGAGAGTAGAAACTCCTTCCTCCTCCTCCCCCTTACTCAGGCACACTCATCTCAAAACCCCACCCCCAGGCTCCACCAGCCTCTCCTAGGTTGGTCTGCTCCAGGAAGCTTTCATGAAAGCGCCGAAATACGGAGTTATGTTTTTGGTCAAGTGAACTCAGTTGAGAGAAAGTCCTGCGTCCACTTGGGAGTTGAACTCTGGGCTCTGCTGGGAGAAGAAAAGAAAGTTGGAGAAGTTTTTGAATCTGGCAG
Source organism: Spermophilus dauricus (assembly GCA_002406435.1). Classification (NCBI taxonomy): domain Eukaryota; kingdom Metazoa; phylum Chordata; class Mammalia; order Rodentia; family Sciuridae; genus Spermophilus; species Spermophilus dauricus. Next base: position 122,381 of record KZ295816.1, on the reverse strand, counting down.
CGTGACTCTCTTCTTAATGGCTTCATCCAGGAGCTCCAGCAGTGACTGCTCCACGGTCATTGATCACAGCCATGTCCCAGCTTTTGAGGTGGCCACCTGGATCAAAATCACCCTCTTCCTGGTGTACCTGATCATCTTTGTGGTAGGAATCCTGGGGAATAGCGTCACCATTCGGGTTACCCAGGTACTGCAGAAGAAGGGCTACTTGCAGAAGGAGGTGACAGACCACATGGTGAGTTTGGCTTGCTCAGACATCTTGGTCTTCCTCATTGGCATGCCCATGGAGTTTTACAGCATCATCTGGAACCCCCTGACCACACCCAGCTACTCCTTGTCCTGTAAGCTCCACACTTTCCTCTTTGAGACTTGCAGCTATGCCACGCTGCTACATGTGCTGACGCTCAGCTTTGAGCGCTATGTTGCCATCTGTCATCCCTTCAGGTATAAGGCTGTTTCTGGGCCCTGCCAGGTGAAACTGCTGATTGCCTTTGTCTGGGTCACCTCTGCCCTGGTAGCGTTGCCCTTGCTTTTTGCCATGGGTGTTGAGTACCCTCTGGTGAATGTGCCCAGTCACCGGGGGGGTCTCAATTGCAACCGTTCTCGAACCCGCCACCACGAGCACCCTGAGTCCTCCAACATGTCCATCTGTACCAGCCTCTCCAGCCGCTGGACTGTGTTCCAGTCCAGCATCTTTGGTGCCTTCATCGTCTATCTCTTGGTCCTGGTCTCCGTGGCCTTCATGTGCTGGAACATGATGCAGGTGCTCCAGAGGAGCAAGCAGGGCACGCTGGCTGAGACCGGGCAACAGCTGCAGATGAGAAAGTCAGAGAGTGAGGAGAGTCGGACTGCCAGGAGGCAGACTATCATCTTCCTGAGTGAGTCACTGTGGAGGGCGATCTGGGAGCAGCACCCCACCTTCACCTGAACCATTTCCTATGGTCCTCTTGTTGAGAAGTCTTGCCCTAAAAGTCTAAATTTAAGTTCATTGAGGCTGAAGTCATAGCAGAATTAGGGCATTGATATTGATCTGTGTCTTTGGATGATTCTTCTCCATGTTTTGGGAATTTGTGGTGGGTTATGATGAAAAGAACACTAAACTGGGGTTAGAAGGTCTGGGACACAATTTCTGTGACATTGAGCAAGTCACAGAATATCTTGGGTAAAATAGACATAAAACTACTGGGAAATAAGAAGGATAAATTAGGTAACGCAGAGGTGAAAGTCCTTTGCAAAGGCCAAGTTCTGCAGAGATCAAGGGAGCCCTTTATCTATCTGTCTCTATCCTGAAGAGCCTTTCTTAGGCAATTAGATTTTGTTCCCACTCTTCTCCTCTGGAGAAACCAGGCTGCTGTTTTATTCCTCCTGGAGTGATCTTCTACTTTTTTTTTCTTTTAACCAAAACAAACAACAACAAAAACAAAAAACAACTGGAGTTCTCAGACATGCCCTGCCCAGGAGCCTGGGTTTCTGAGGCAGTGCATCATTTCTTACCAGAGCCAAGAAACAGAGCAAGACTGCATGGCCTCTTGTCTGATTTAGAAATTGCAGCTTTGCAGATTCCTGGGACTTGACTGATTTCCCAAAGTACCCAATTCCCATGCAGAGAAAGCTGTTTGTTTCCCCAACTTTGTTGTGATAACAGGATTTAAAATACTGAGGGCTTCTCTGGGTTTGATGGGGGTATTTCAAAGGAGCCCACGGTCTGTGAGGCCCTAAAGTCTTCAGAAAAGGGACTTCATTGCTAAACTTGGGAGACTGGGTTTTTAACCCAGGACATGTGAAGAGTGCGAGTAAAGGGTTTAAAAAAATTTTTTTAAAGCAAAAACAAGAAAAACAGCTTTGTGTGTGTGTGTGTGAGTCAAGAGGGAGTTGATACTGCAAATGTTTCTTCCACTTTGCAATGTGGTGGCGGGCGAGGGGATAAATCATGGTGCTGTTTGTTTTGGTGTGGGAAACTTGAGTGACTGGTTCCAGGATCAGGGGTTAGACAGGGCAGAATATTGGACGGCAGGTAGGTTTTGTGTCAGCCCAGCTCCTGGCTTCTGGTGTATCGGTGAAAGGCTGATTTGATTTTAATCTAAGTGTGCAAAATGAGAGGAGGGAGGCCTGCAGGTTTTGGATGCCAACTCTGCCTCAGGGGCTGTGCTGGGTGATTTATGTTTCTATTTTATAGAGGAGGAATTTGTGGCTTACAGAAGACAGATCAAAATCTTCTTGTACAGCACCCAAATTCTCCTCCCTATACATCTTGGGGCAGGAAAATGAGTGTCTGGCCATGACTTTCACAGGCACTTGGCAGAGGGAAAATGAACTAAGGCTTCAACAACAAAGGTGCTACCTAGGGTAGCATGGTGGAGTTGCTCTTCCTCTGAACAGCCTCACCGGAAGCTGGAGTAGGGAGTCCTGGCGGGTAAGATCCTGTGGGGATGTGGGAAGGACTCGACCCTGCTCCATCTTTGTTGTTCACTGGCTGCTGTCCAAAACATGAAGGAATGGACATCACACTTGCTTAACTGGAACCTTTGTTAAAAGGCCAGTCCTCTGTTTCTCCGTATCCTCTTAGGCATATCTTAAGCTGTTGGCTATAATTTATACATTAATGTGAATGAATTTTCTTTTTTTTTCCCCCCTCCCAGTCTAACGTAGGAATCCTGGCTACTTTGACCAAAGAGGGGGGGGGGATAATTGATTTACCTTTGTTCTCTATTTGGCCAATCTTTATTTATTTATTTATTTTTGTTTCTTTGAATAGATGTCAGTGAGTTCTTTCCTCAGTGGGTGTTCCAAGTTGAAGTCAGTCTCCACTGGCTAGTCACAGACTTTCATTTGGAGATGGATAGGTTCATGGGGATCATCCCCTCCGGTTAGTAATGGCCAGGAAAGAGTTTGATCTCAGGGTGCTCTTCTTCTTTACTTTTCTACCTC
>KZ295816.1:98838-113861 GCA_002406435.1 Spermophilus dauricus | reverse complement strand
TTTACCTCCGTAGGGTGAGAAGGGCTGACCAGTTGTTTCAGCCGGATGGATTAGTGCTGAGTCACAGCTGTTTGTCTGCGGGAAGCAGGCGAACGGGAGCTTGAATTCAGCCGATCCGGGCTCAGAGTGTGTTCTGAGAGGCCCAGACTGTTGGCCCCAGATCCACGTCAGCTCAGCATTGCCTAGTGATCCTGAGCAAACAGATTTAGGTTGTTTACGACTCCCTATGCCTGCACAGCTGAAGAGGTCAGAGACTTGATCTCTCTGCGCCCGCCGCCATGTTGGAATCTCCCAATTATGGGAGAATATCTTAAAAGATGGTCGTCTTATGTGCTTCTCTGGAAAAAAGGTGAGAGTTGCTGCTTTCATGGACTACTCTAAAAATATGATGTATGTTTAGATATTCCTGGAAACAGGAAGGAAGAGATCAGAGTCACAACCTCTGAGTTTTCAGACCCCAGTTTAGAAGCCAAACCAAAGGAGGGGATGAGAAAGGGATGAGAGAGAGAGAAAGAGAGAAGAGGGAAGACAGAAGAGAGAACCCTGACTGTTACCCTCTTCATCTGGGGACCTGAAAAAAATCCTTAAAGTTAGTTCCCTTAAAATTGGCTTCAAAACCTCATGTGAAAACAGAGTTGATTGGGATTTGAGAGTGAAAATTATGAGAAGAAACTCACCTTGTATATTATAAATATAGGTCATAATTACAAGTGTAGGTTAATTCTTATGACTATTCAGAACGAATCAAGTGTGGCTTTTTGAAGGGCGTGATTTTTTTCTGATGCAACTATATGATAGCCTTTGTGTTCGATTTTCTCAGAAAGATTATAAAGAATGCTTTCTCCCAGGGCTTCTCTTAATTTTTGCTATTTAAATCATCTTCACTGAAGCGCCTGTGCTGGGATCGTCCTTGTCAATTTTCTATTGTTCCAAAATTACCTGGTCTGATTCAGATAGGCCCTCATTTGTCAGTGACTTGGCAGTTGATTCATGTGTCTTTCCAGCTCCCTCTTCATTGACTTTATGAAATTCAGTACCCTTGTGCAGGCCTTAACAGAAAAATATAATTAGCTAAGGAATCAATCCCTGTGTTCTATCCAGTGTATATCAAGGATTATATGAGAATCATTGCCTTCAAATGCTTCTAAAGTGCCATGAGAATTTTAATTTTTTTAGTTTTTTAATTTTTTAGTTTCTTTTTTTATTGGTTGTTTAAAACATTACAAAGCTCTTGACATATCATATTTCATACATTAGATTCAAGTGGGTTATGAACTCCCATTTTTACCCCAAAGGGGAGGGGAGGGGGGATAGTAGAGGATAGGAAAGGTGGCAGAATACAACAGTTACTAATATGGCATTATGTAAAAATGTGGATGTGTAACCCATGTGATTCTGCAATCCATGAGAATTTTTTAATGGCTGTTTTCTTGGCTAGCTTAAATAGTGGTCTTACAATCTTGTTTTCACCACTAATTTTCCTCCCAAAGGCTTTTTCAGTGGTGTAAAAAGATATATCAACCCAACCTCTCAGGGAACTATCGCAAGAATTAAATTAGTAACTTTTTAGTGCAAGATAGTGTTTGATTCAAATGTTTGAATATATCAGGAAAAATTTTTGCCTCAAATATTCATATTATTGTCTGCATTCTTTTTTCCCCTTATTGATCTAGATGCGCCTGTAATAAATGATATTTCATGTTTATTTTTCTATTTGGGATATCTGTCATAAATTGCAAATGTCCTGTGATCAGCCTGGCAGACAAATATAATAATGCTGCTTATTTGGATCATCAGGCTGTCTCAAAGATTTCATTTCGCTGTTGGAGAGATGCATATAGTTCCTGAAGAAGGGAATATTGGAATCCCAGAACCCATTCATTAGCAAGCCTGTTCATCTGTCCTAGTTGAATGCCTCATGGGAGCTGCCAAAGTACATCCAGGCAGCAGAGGCCTTAGCTGAGAAAACATTCAGCTGATAAATGCTAAAAACTGCTTGAAATAAAAACGATTTGTAAGTTGAGACAGCACATGGGCAGAGTATTGAAGGGAGTCCAGAAGCTTTGTCCTGAGCTGCTGAATAAGGTCCCCTGATTTGCCACTTGAATGACCCTATTAACTTTCATTTCCTTTTCCTTCTCTCACCTCCCTGACCAACGGACTTTCCCTTCTGTTCCTCGGATGCTCACTGAGCACTGGAGAGCAGACTGGCCATCATCACTGCTGTCAGTGGAGCCTATTGGCAAGCCTCCCTGAGCCACCTTTGATGGTGGGCACTTTTCTTGACAAGCACTTTCAAAGAGCTTGCACCCTTTCTACTTTGTTTCTGGATAGCCCCATGTCTAGGGAGGGTTCTTGACTTGGTCTGCCCTCCCTGGAAGAACCTGCATCTACTCTTGCCCTTGTCAGGGCTGTTCTTCACACCCCAGCCACTGGACCTCATTGGTGACCAATTTGTCACCCCAACAAGTTAAAGCAAATCAGTGGCTCTCAGGTCAAACACAGACCAGAAAACGCTCAACGAAGCCTCTCCTTGCTGGCTGCCTGTCTCCCCCTTGTATGAGTTCTCTCTGGTTGCCGTAACAACAGACCACAAACTGGGGAGCCTAAGCAACAGGCATTTATTTCCTCACAGTCCTGGAGGCTGGAAATCTGGGATCCAGGAGCTGGGCGAGGTTGGTTCTCCTGAGCCTCTCTCTCGGGTTTGCCTGTGGCCCTGTTACTCACATGATTTTTCCTCTGTGCATGCACACTCAGGGTGTCTCTCCCTTTCCTTAGAGGTACACCAATCTGTCGGGTTAGGACCTCATTTAACCCTAATTACCTCCTACAGACCCCATCTCCAATTATAGTCACAAGGGCTTTTAAGGCTTTGACATATGAATTTATTAATGGGGCTTTATTTGTATAATTAGGCTGTCTCAAAGATTTCAGTTCTCTGTTGGAGAGATGCAGTTTCTGAGGAAGAGAATATTGGAACCTCAGACCCCATTCATTAGCATGCCTGTTCATCTGGACACCATGACCTGTTCCCTGGACTTTGAGCCTACAATACCCCTAAATTACTCTGACCCCATTGGTCCCCATCATTTTCTTTGAAAAATGGTACCTGTTCTTTTTCTCTGCCTGAAATGTTTTTCTGTCACACTCCATGCTCTCTGCCTGTCCCCAACCCCAACCACTTTACCAAGTTTAATCTCTTTCTCATCCTCCAAGATCTCCTATGGGAAATTTGGTTCATTCTTTGATTTCATTACAACTCCCTTGGAACAGTTGTAATTTTACATCTAGTTGTGTAATAATTTGACTGACATCTGTTTTCCTTCTCCTTCCTTGAGGGCAGGAATTATCTCTAATTTTGCTCAACATTGTGCCTCCTTCCTGGCATAGCGCCTGGCACATAGCAGATGACCAATAAACGTTTGTCAATTGAATAAATAAGTGAACAGGTCTCACTTAGATTTGGAAAGCAAAGTTCTGTTTTCCCTTGGACATGCATTCCTATGGAAGTGTATCATTCCTTAAAAAATGTTCTGGTTAGTCTGAGCCCGAAGAAGCTCTCTTTGAAAGGGATCTGATTCCTATGAGGCCTCAAAAAGTCAGGCCACCATGCACAACACTTAAGATTTTCTCTCCCCTGAGTAAATGAACTGTCTGTGCTGATCGACTCCTTAATATAAGCTTTCATCATGTGTATCTGACAGGAGTAGCCATGAAATGAAGGTTAGGGTGGTGTTTAATAGTCCTTGTTAAATTCTGTTTAAAAAGATGCTTGTGCAATAATACAAGTCTAGACATTATATTTTAACGGGCATTTTACCACTTGCTAATGAGGGGGTGAGTACCTCAGGGTAATGGAGAGAGGATATAGTGGGGGTAGCATTTTGAAAATTTTAGACCGGTGTATTTTTATTTCTCCTTGAAAGTGCAAATTTGCTTGTAGCCATCTCTCTTCAGGCTGAGCCCTGAGGCTTACTGCTCAGGAGGAAAACACAGGTACCGCCTGCTATAGAGGTATCCTGGATCCACTTTTTTGAACAGAGTGTGGGTTTCTTGACCTCTTTACCTGGGCAGTTATCTTAGAAGCCAGATTTTGTGAAGGATGAAAAGGGATTGTAAACTCCATAGGTCTCCCTTTAATGTGCCGGGAGCCCAGCATGGTTGGCTAGATCAGTCAGTTCAGTCTCAGTCAGCTGGGAGACCATAGCTAAGGAGTTTGAAATCTAGTGATTCTCTGTTGTGCAATGGACTATCCATTCTTCAATGACAGTGTCAAACCCCTACTTCTTCCTGTTGCTTCTGGAACAACTTCAGCCTATAATGATCTTCCTGCACATGATGAGCCATCTGAAATATTCCTCAGGGGAATTGTATCCCCTGACTCTACCTGGATCCTCCTGAGATCAGAGACCTTGGCTACTCATTATGCTTCTTCATAGGTTGCTTGACATTCATGACAGTGGGTACTGCTCCTGGAAGGGAAGGAGACCCCCTCAACAATGGTGCTCAGGAGGTGATGTCAGCTCTCCCTACCTCTCCTCTATTTCCCTGTAATAGGTCGAATTCTGAGATGGTTCCCAAGATGCCTGACCCTGGATACACATACCTTCTCCCAGTTATTTAATCAAACCCTAATCTGGGTGTTACAGTGAATGGATTTTGCAGAAGTAATTAGAGACCTGAATCCGTTGACCTTAAAATAGGGAGATTTCCTGTGTGGGTTTAACCAGGTCACCTGATCCTCTGAGGGTCAAAGCTTGAGAGGCATTTCATAAGGAAGAAATTTCTTATTGCTCTAGCTCTGAAGATAGAAAGAACCACATGGCAGTGGGTGCAGATAACCTTTAGGAGGCGAGAATCTGCAAGAGAATAAGAACTGGGGTGAACTCAAAGGTGTTTTTTTTTTCCCTTGGGGCCTCAATAACTCAGTCAGGCCTGCTCCTTGAGACCTTGAGCAGGGATCCCAGACATGCTGTGCCCTAATTAATAAGTTTTAAGCTGCTAATTTCATGATGATATGCTATGTAGCAGTAGAAAATAAAAAGTCACTGAACCCTGTTTATGGGCTTCCAAGTGAACACATGTCTTGCCTTACTTAGGTCTTTTAAGACAGATCCAGTCTCTAGAAGCTTCTCTTTAAAGAGTCTTACCACCTAAGAACTGTCTGTTTGGGCCAGATTCAAGTTCACCAACCATCTACAGATCACCTGCTCAGTACTTGGTGATCTAGAAGTTTACCACAGTCCAGGACACCATGGACCACTCACAGGACTTTTAAACTCATATTTCATGAATTCCATATTTGCAGATATGAGTCCCACCAGCTGCATTTTTTGGATTCCTGGGTATGTTATTCATCAAACTAAAAAAAAAAAATGATATTGGAATGTTCTCGTGATTATCACTCCTTTGGCTGTTCTTCCTCTTCGTAGTCTGGCACTTAGTAGGTGCTGAATAAATGCTCTGTAGTGCATTATTGTGTGGGTAGCTTTGCTGCTTCCAGAAGTCCCCCCTCACCACAAGACTATATCTTTCTTCCTTTAGCTTCCAACGGAAAAAGCAGCTTTCATGAATTCCATATTTGCAGATATGAGTCCCACCAGCTGCATTTTTTGTATTCCTGGGTATGTTATTCATCAAACTAAAAAAAAAAATGATATTGGAATGTTCTCGTAATTATCACTCCTTTGGCTGTTCTTCCTCTTCGTAGTCTGGCACTTAGTAGGTGCTGAATAAATGCTCTGTAGTGCATTATTGTGTGGATAGCTTTGCTGCTTCCAGAAGTCCCCCCTCACCACAAGACTATATCTTTCTTCCTTTAGCTTCCAACGGAAAAAGCAGTGAGGAGAGAAAGCCAACCCCAGAGCTGAAAGCTGGTTGGAATAAGAGCGATGTCTTGGACTAACAAACTTTACCATTTTCTAACTTTAAGGCTCCTGCCAACTTAAAAACTTGACAGAATTCCCTGTTTGCAATAACTGTGTGTAGGATCCACTCTGGCAGGCAGAGGGCTGTTGAGACATCTTCATCCCACTGTTTTACACATCTCAAGGGTGGCTATATTGTCGGAGAGGGTGGTGTTACCTGGATCTGACAGACAGAGATCAAGAGGAAAGGCCGAAGCATTCAGTTGTTATTGTACTTGTTAAATGTCTAACTGGCTCCGAAACCAAAGATGTGCAGAAATGGGAGTCGGGCCCAGTAGGGAATGATGAGGCTCATTGCACTTGGAGAGATAAGCCATCTCCTTTCTCTAATGAAGTGGGGAAAAACATCCACTGTACCTTAGAAATAAGACTCTCCACACATGGTGTTTGAACAGAAGTCATTTGGCTTTATATATCACATTTGGCTTTATCTAATATAATTCTTTGGAAGACATGATGTATTCGGTAGAAACACTATTTTCGGGGAGATTTGTGGGTCTGCTTTGTATGTGCTGCCATTCTGAAAAAATTAAATATCATGTTGAAATGACAGCAGCATATTTTCTATATTTAAAAGAAGGCTGATGTGTTATTGCTTTTCAAGTTCTAGTTTGTCTTGACCGAGGTGGTGAATGGGTCACCTTGGTGATTGAACATTACTGTCCAGAGAATGAAGGAAATCTCTGCAGAAGCCAGCTCCTCTCTTTCTCGAGCTTTGTTGAATTTCTTGCAAGCCCACTTCTTCCAGGAATCCTGCCTAGATTGACTTTACCATATTCTAATCACTTAAGCAGATCTTTATATTGCATCTGAAGGCTCATTTACCAAATATTCATAAAACTTAGCATGTGCATAATACCCTTTGGACTGAAGAGATCAAGAAGCTATTTTCCCCTTTCAAGGAGTTTTGATATTTCTCCATTGGGGCATAAAAGTATCGAGGTGGAGCCTACTAGAAGCTTAACATTTTCACTGAAGGAAGAGTAGAGGATGGTGACTGTGAAGCAAGCTAGTTCTTGGCTCCAGATTTTTAATAGAGTGGTTACTTAGACTTCACTCTAGAGGTGTTGCCTACAGCTTGATCTATTCACAATGTAGCCCATGGACTGGCAGCATCACCTGGGAACTTATAAATTTGAATCAGAATCTGCATTCTGAGCAGATCCCTGGGAACTCTGGGCCGTAGTGTTGAAGGGGGAGAAGCCCTGCTCTGCAATACCTGGAGGGGATTTTTTCACCTGAAAAAGACTAGAAGAGGATGAAGTGGGAAGGACTAAAATCACTCGAGCTGCTAAGTGTTTTCTGTGGAGTTGCAACAGGTGGTAATTTGCCCTACCATGCCGTTAGGTACAAGAAACTTTCCATTGCTTTATTTTTAAATACAAATTTAAATCCTGCTCCAAGGCCCCATTTGCAAGGTGGTGAGAATTTTCATCTCAGTAACGGTTGTGATGAGGGTGGGGATTTCCTCTTCCTTGTGTTTTATCAAAATTTGCAAGGTATGAGGTGCCCAGGAAATGAGGCATTTAGCCCTTCATTCGAAGTGCTTCTTATTTTTCCTCCTGCTATCTGATGCTGGGCCACAGTAAGCCAGAGCATGGGGGCCAGTCGAAGGGTCAGCCTCTGTGTTTCACGTCCATTCTTCCTAACATCACTCTCCTGAGGGTATCATTATCCTCACTTTGTAGAGTTGCCTAAAGTCATTGACCGTGGGGATTTGAATTGGGATCTGACATGTTCCAAGGTCCATGTTCTTTCCCTGAGCAGAAAGATGGCCCCTTAAAGGAGGTCATGTGCCGGGTGGTACTTGTTATATATAATCAGGGTGGAAGAGAAGAAAGCATGATGCCAAGTCTGGTGGACATTTGTCTGGCTTTTCAGCTACCTATCACCTATTTTGTACTTCCTAGGTTTGGAGAATTCCCTCTTTTTGAGTTCTGCTTCCCCAAGATGATGATCAGAAACTTGCTCTCCCAGCCTTCCTTGCAGACAGTGTGTGACCTTGGCTGGGCCAGTCACCTTTGCAACATGAGAGAGTCATTTGGAAGAGAATGATGAGAAGGAGCTTCATGGAGTCTCCTTGGGGATAGGACCAATGTGTGACAAACAGCACTGACAGAGAGCAAAGAGAGGAGAACTAAGGGTGGAAACCTAGGCCAGATGTTGGCAGTAACATCGCACTGGTATATTTTGGTGGGATAAACTGATAAGATCCCTGGCTGTATATCAGATTCTCTGGCTCTCCTAGGGATTATATAAAATAAATAATGGCTTCATTTCTAGTAGAAATTGGAATGGGCTTTGTTGTTTGCACTAAGAACTCTGTATGTCCAGAAAACAGGCAGTAGATCCTTGGCAGGGACCTGGAAGGGAGCAGTGAGTGGTGGATTTAGTTTAGAAAGTCTATTGGGTCAAATATACAGGAAGTCGACAGCTAGGCTAAAGGAGAGACTCCCTGTTGGAGGCAATAGGGACCCACATAAGGCTTCCAAGAAGAGCAGTGGCACTCCTGAATGCAATGCAAACAGACTGATGCAACCATGTTGTGTGTTGCAGGAAGGCAGAGGCAATGTGAGGGGTTTCGTGTGGAATGGCCTTGGGTTGTGGTGACCGGAAGTGGGCAGGCATGACGGTGAAGGATCATGAAAGGTGGTAGACTTGCTACATAGTCCAGTTGCTGTGGAGTGTTGAACAGTGCCTCCCTCCATCCCATTTACATCAAATCCTTGGGCCATAGGGCCCTGGGCGTTGGTACTATTCAAGGAAAATCTAAAGAACCAGATTGTTCAAGGATCTAGGCAGCAGGCATTTGTAGACAGCTGGCTTGGGCTGCACCATCAAGAAGGTATCATCTTCTTGCATTTTTCCATCTTTGAGGTCACTCCATTTAGGTTCAAATTGCCATGGATGAGCACTTCTTGGACTGGCTGGGGTTGCTCATCCATCCCAGTGATGCTGAGATTAGGGCAGTAGTGGACATGCCCTCAATACTGCATACTCTGAGAGGCGTGGTCCCGAAGGAGAATGAGGCTATACCTAGAAGAGCCAGTTACAGAGCCAAGAACCACAAATAACAGACACCCCCTGCAGGGGCCTTGTCCCACTTGGTCTGTGATGAGGAGTCTCATCATTCTTGAGTCTCTTCTTTGCTCTCTGCAGACTTTTCCAGACTCTCTTCTCTGTGTAGTGTTAAAAGAGAAGATCTACAACAAATCTTGTGAAGATTTTAAGTTGGCTTCATTTGCGATTCTAGAATTGGGCAGTGAGATGGACCAAAAATGGTTCAGAATGTACTTCTTGCAGTATGATCTGGAAATAGGGCAGAAAGCGGAAATGAGGGCACAGAGCTAGCTTGATTGGTTGACTGCCTGTGGCTGACTAAAGCTCAGCTGCTGAGATTGGCTGAGACTTAGCTTCTTGGTACTAGGGTCAGTTACAGTCTGTTTACACATTGTTAGGTTACAGTTCATGGTGTATGAAGCAACTTTAGGCAAATATTAAAAGATGTATGGAGGCAGCTTTGGTCAAACTTGATTCAATTTAATAGTGGTTATTTCTCTGTACTTTTCCTTCATCCTTGCTGAATCCTGGGTGACATTTCCCAGGAGTCAGATCATCTCAGTGTGTGAGCAAGGGGACAGAGAGGGGCAAGCCCCAGGGCCTCCTGCCTCCAAAATGCTGCCGCCAGGAGCTGGTTAATGTTAAATCCACTGGGTGTGTCTCCTGCCTGGGACCCTGAGTCATTCTGTTAGGTCACCGATTGGGTATCAGATTGTATTTTTTCATCAACACAAAATCAGACTGACTTTGAACCTTGACCTGGAAAACAAAGCTCTCTAGCTATGCCTCAGGGTCAGATGTTCCCTCTGCTTCTGGATAGCAGCTTTTTCTCTTGGGGATTTTCCAATTCTGTCTCAATGAGGCATTGGCCTTAAGCCGAGATTCCTTGTTCAGGTATAAAATCCCACCTTTAATATCAAGGATATGTACCATAGAAAATAGGAAACATGAGATGCATTGATTGCCTTCTAGATGTACAAAAAGTTATTCAAGAAAGAAAAACTAGTAATTTGTGAAAAGTTTTCTTTGGAAAATGTTTTATTTTCACATTGGGGTGCTGATCTTTGCTTTCTATATCAACTCGATTCAACCACTGTGGTAGTATTTTCTCTCCTTGCAAGTCCAGAGGTGAGCAAGCTGCTCACCTCATGATGGTCACTTCCTTTGGTGGAGTTTCCTAAATGGGAGTCGCCATTCTCCAGGAAATCCTCACCTGGTGTGAGCTACATGCCTGCAGATATCAGAGAGACTACCACATGTGTGGGTTTCACATTCAGTGGACAGGGCCTCAGTATGTCAGTGCTGCATCTTAAGTGGTGTGAGTGATGTCAGGGTGGAGTATTGGTTTCTTGTAGCTGCTATAACAAATCATCCCACACTTGATGATTTAAAACAGAAATTTATTCTCTCACAGTTCTGGAAATTAGAAGTCAGAAATCAGTTATGTGGGCCCAAATGAAGAGGATAGCGGGTCTAAAAACCTCTGGCAGCTCTAGGAAAGAATCCATTCTTTGACATTTCCAATTTCCAGTGGCAGCTGTCATTCCTTGGCTTGTGGTTGTACCACTCTACACATCTGTGAATCTTTCCTTGCTCTACTCATGTCATCTCCTCTGTCCTAGTGAAAAGTTTTTGCACCTACCTTTATAAGAGGCTGCTTGTAAACAACAAGAATTTATCTCTCACAATTCTGGTGGCTGGGACATCTAAGATCAAGGCGCTGGTAGGTTTGGTGTTTGGCGAGGGCATGCTTCCATGTTGCTGACTGCTGACTTCTTGCTGTGTTCCTTCGTGGTAGAAGAGATAGACAGTTCTCTGAGGCCTCTTTTATAAAAGTATTAATCCCATTCTTGAGGGCTTGGATATGGTTTGAGTATGTTCCCCAAAGATTCATGTACCAGAAGCTTGGTCCCCAGTGTGGTGACATGAGAAGTGGTGGACCCCTTAAAAGGAGGGGCATGGCGGAGAAAATAAGGTATTTGGAGCATTGACCTCCAAAGGGATTAACGCTGGTTTCTTAGAGTAAATTACTTTCTGTAGAGTGGGATGTTATAAAAAGAGCAAGACTGACCTCTTCTGGCATTCTGGCTTCTGTCTTGCCCATGGGATCTCTCCCTCTAGCATATTCTTCCACCTTGATGCCATCTTTCATCCTGTGATGTAGTCAAGTGGGTGCTCACCAGTAGCCAAACAGATGGGACTACCCAACCTTGGACTTTAAGTCTCCAAAACTGTGAGTTAAGTAAACCTCTTTTCTTTGTAATTATCCAACTTCAGGTATTTTGTTATAGCAGCAGAAAATGGATGCATGTAAGGGCTCCAGCTTCATGGAATATTTACCTTCAAGGGCCACATCAAGCACCTTCACATTATGTATTAGGTTTCCAGCATATGAATTTGGGGGTTGGGGAGAGACACAACCATTCATACCATAACATCCTGTGTTTGTGTGTGTAAAATTTCCCTCTGTTTTCCTCTTCTATGAGTGCATCTGATGCAATTTAGGGCCCACTCTGATAATCCAAGGTCATCTCTTTACCTTAAGATCTTTATCTTAATCAGTTCTGCAAAAAATATAACTTTCCTCCTCATAAGGTAACATTTACAGTTTCGGTTTTAAGGCCTGATACGCTGAAGGAATATTTTTTCAGACTGCTATAGGTGTCAAAGGAATACCAGAAAGTATAAACTTAATGTGATACATGAGTACAGTCTCCTGACCTACACAGAGACACTGTGGAACAGTACAAAATGAACATATGTTCCAATCCCCTTTCTACCAATTTTCTAAAAATTCCTTTTCAGTTCAGATCTTCTGTCAGATACAGCAAAGGTTGGTTTGACATTCAATGGGAAGTATACGGAGATTTCCTGTAGAAGATCCCCAGTAAGTGCTAGTTTTCTGTAGTGACCTTGTTATTAGAGAAAGAATTCTGGTTGAGGGCTTAAGAAAACTTGGTTCTAGTCTTTGCTGGGCCACTGACTTTACCACCTTGAGCACATCAGAGCCTGTTTCCTTCTTGAAGCATGGAGGTGGTGAACCTGAAAGGTTTGCCTTAGAAGTCCTCTTACAAATAACCCCCAAAGGGGGTCTGGGTTCTAGCCCTAAGCACGGCCTAGAGAAGAAAGTCTGTGAAATCTCTGTTGAGCTGTAAAGACGCATGGGTATTTTCATTTAATTCTATTATGTGATTCCCTGATGCAATGTAAAAAAGTTTGACGTTTCTTTTTGGAAAGTACAAGTGACAGCCCAGGAAAGGTGATTCATGATGGCTTTGAGGAGGGAGCCTCTGGACCACATTCAGATGGCCCTAGCCATGTGCTCATCTCTAATGGAAAAGTGTAGGCCTAGAGGATCCTTGAGGTCCCTGTGCCTCTAGATTGTTTGCCCCTGACCTTTATCCTGTGAGAAGTTCCTGGAAGAGCAAGAGCAGCTCCAGGCCCTGGCAGCCCTTCTGGGCCGGAGCTTTTGATAAATGATCGTGTTGATGTTTTCTGCACATACCTGTAAGGCCAAGGCATTATTGGCCATGGCAATCGATAAATCAAAATAAATTTTTGGAAGACTGTCATCAAGCCAAGCTTTGTTTCTCCCCCCCCAAAAAAAAGAGCAACTCTGCCCCGGGGAGGGAAAGATGACTTTCATCATGAAATAAACAGTCGATGGCTTAGACATTACTTATGTCACGCAAGTTCACCTGAGATGTAGGCATTGCGGTAACCAATTGTTCCCAGAACCCACATTACTGATGCCCATTAAAACTCGAGGCGCTGAAATCATATTCTCCCCATTTTTCCAATTTTAATGATAATAATGAGAATGTTAAAATGACATTCTGGATTTATATTGCACTTGTCTGTGAGGTGCTCTGAGCACTTTGCAGACAGTATCCCATCAATCCTTATCACACATAGCTGTGGAATGTGGGTAGCAGGTAATATTTGTAATTATGTTCAGCTTAGTAAAGAGCTCTTGGGCTGAAAGAAAATTCAGAGATGTGGGACATTGCTGTCTGGTGGGTAGAGAAGGGACTGGAAACTCTCATGCTGGTTTGGCTGTTGTGCCTGGTACATGGCTCTCTGCCTCGGTTTCCATCAGTCAAATAGGGATAACAGAAGCATCTCTTCATCTTGCAGTGGTATTATGTGGATGAATGTGAGCATTAATTATGGTACCTAACATTTCTTTTTAGTACTTGTTATGTGGATCTAAAATTTTGTGAGTTGAGTGCCATTATTTATGGCATTTTAGAGAAAAGCAAATTGAAGCACAGAGAGTTTAAGAAATCTGCCTAAAATAGCCCAGCAATTAAGAGTTAGAGGTATATTTGAACCCAGGCAGGCTGTTTGCAGAGCTTGAGGTATTTATTAACCACCTTGTGAGAACTGCTTCAACTTTTATATTGCAACACAATATACACATATACATTGCAGCAAACACAGGTGTCATTGAACAATATTCACCCATGCTTACCTTAGAATGTGAAATGCATTCTGATATTTTCTGCCCTATTCATTTTATTAGTAAAAAAATGTCAGTCTTGGCCCAGAGTTTGAAAAATTTTGCACTTTAACGTATTCTTCCTTGGTTGATCCTGGGACAAACTTGAGAAGAGAGACAAAGGGAGGTGTGGTTGGGGAGGGTATGGGAGCTGACCAGAAGAGTGGGCGGATTCTGCTTGCAAGTTCCACCCTCTGGGGCAACCCTGTTGTGGGGAGACAGCAGCTGCCTCTCCCCTCTCTTCTACTTTGCACTGAGTAGCATTTGAGGGTCTATTAGTCTACATTCCTAGGCTGGCACCTCAGGTCAGCACAGGTATTTAGTGAGCAATCACTGTGAATAGGACCCTGTTTATTAAGCTCTGTCAGGGAGGCCTATAGAGAAGCCCAAAGTGTGACCTTTGATGGCAAGGAAATTGCCAAACACTAGGGAAGGCAGGCAGACATGTGAAAGAACTGGGAGTAGGAGAGTGTTATAAGGAGCATTGATTTTGGAACTAGATGGCCCCGGTTCAAGTCCTGTTTGTTTTCTATTTGTGACCATGGGTGAATATTGACACCTGTGTTTGCTGCACATGTACATGTGTATATTGTGTTGCAATATAAAAGTTCAAGCAGTTTTCACAAGGTGGTTAATAAATACCTCTTAGAGCCTGTAGAGACAATGCTGGAGAAAGTGTTGGGTGAGCCTTAAAGTGTTACGAGGAGGTTAGTAGTTAGAGGTCATGCTGTCGATAACAGTATTACCATGTACCCAAGGTCTGGCATGCTAAGGAATATGAGCAGCAGTGAGTGGACGTTCTGGGAAGGGCTGGGTGTGATCCAGCAGTCATAGAGGACTTCCTGGAGGAATTAAGATTGAACTTAATCTGGAAGGACATTTTCAGTTCCTTTCCAGAAGGACTGTGGTTGCACTCCGGGGTGGAGACCAATATTCAATGTGAAATAGGGCAGAAAGCGGAAATGAGGGCACAGAGCTAGCTTGATTGGTTGACTGCCTGTGGCTGACTAAAGCTCAGCTGCTGAGATTGGCTGAGACTTAGCTTCTTGGTACTAGGGTCAGTTACAGTCTGTTTACACATTGTTAGGTTACAGTTCATGGTGTATGAAGCAACTTTAGGCAAATATTAAAAGATGTATGGAGGCAGCTTTAGGTCAAACTTGATTCAATTTAATAGTGGTTATTTCTCTGTACTTTTCCTTCATCCTTGCTGAATCCTGGGTGACATTTCCCAGGAGTCAGATCATCTCAGTGTGTGAGCAAGGGGACAGAGAGGGGCAAGCCCCAGGGCCTCCTGCCTCCAAAATGCTGCCGCCAGGAGCTGGTTAATGTTAAATCCACTGGGTGTGTCTCCTGCCTGGGACCCTGAGTCATTCTGTTAGGTCACCGATTGGGTATCAGATTGTATTTTTTCATCAACACAAAATCAGACTGACTTTGAACCTTGACCTGGAAAACAAAGCTCTCTAGCTATGCCTCAGGGTCAGATGTTCCCTCTGCTTCTGACACAGTCTTGGTAAAGCAGCTGGTCTTAG
>KZ295816.1:74176-89089 GCA_002406435.1 Spermophilus dauricus | reverse complement strand
GGAGACTGTGGCTATGTGGTCCCAGGAAGCCTAAGGTATTTTCTATCTGGCCCTTTAAAGAAAATATTTTAGAGGTGAAGCCCAGGTGCCAGAGCCGTATGTCCCAAAGCACCCCTTTGTTTCAGGTGGACAGCCTTGCTTAGTTCTGGATCATCCTTCTGTCATTCTCCCCGCCTTCTGTCAAACCCTAAGGGCATACAGAGCCTGCACACTGGAGAGAATGAAAGATGCACAGGACTGTTTATTTCCTTCTCTATGTGGCTGTCAGGAATCCTCCCCTCGACTCTGGTAGCACATTAACATGTAGCACGGAGCACTAATATGTTTAATTCTTTTGAAATGTGTCACATAAATGATTAGTGCCAAATGCCAAAATGCTAGGCTGTGGCCCTGATGCCATTTATAATAACATTCATCAGACTATCACCTCATGGTGCAGCTCTCCATTTCTCCAAAACAAATAACTCAGGAGGCCAAATAGCAAACATGATTTCTCATCATGCTCCACCTGGCCATTTGTAATAAACATGCAATGTGAAATTTGATCCAAATAAGCATATAAACCTGGAAAAAATCACAATGTAGCCAAGACCCTCAGTTATTTTAAAAATCAAGAAAAAAAAGGTGATTGGCTACTTTTTATTTATTTATTTATTTGTAGTAACAGTATCTTGATGACAGGCTAATGTGATGCTCAAAATAAAGGTTTTTTTTTTTGGGGGGAGGGGAAGAAATAGCCTTTCAGACATCACTGAGGCCATATACCAAGAGGCTCTGGGCAACTGGTTGTGAAAGACAGATTATTGTAACAGCTCTATTGAAAATACAGACCCGTCCTGTGCAGGTGGCTCAGACAAGGCTCCTCTTGACAATGGTGGGACTTTAGTTACAAGAAAATTAAGTGTCTTTGGATAGGGTTGAGATTGTTCTTATCTTTTTCCATATAGCAAAAAGCTACCACTCACACGGAGAACAGAAAGTTTGAGGAACATCACAACTGAATGCCTTCCAGGACAAGAATAGTTGTGAGAGAAATACTTGAATTTGCTTCAAATCATTCTGCAGGGGCTCATTCCTGAATGGCTCCATTCCAATACAGGTTTAGAGGACTCTGAAGAGAGAAACTATTTTCTCTCCTTGCAAGTCCAGAGGTGAGCAAGCTGCTCACCTCATGATGGTCACTTCCTTTGGTGGAGTTTCCTAAATGGGAGTCGCCATTCTCCAGGAAATCCTCACCTGGTGTGAGCTACATGCCTGCAGATATCAGAGAGACTACCACATGTGTGGGTTTCACATTCAGTGGACAGGGCCTCAGTATGTCAGTGCTGCATCTTAAGTGGTGTGAGTGATGTCAGGGTGGAGTATTGGTTTCTTGTAGCTGCTATAACAAATCATCCCACACTTGATGATTTAAAACAGAAATTTATTCTCTCACAGTTCTGGAAATTAGAAGTCAGAAATCAGTTATGTGGGCCCAAATGAAGAGGATAGCGGGTCTAAAAACCTCTGGCAGCTCTAGGAAAGAATCCATTCTTTGACATTTCCAATTTCCAGTGGCAGCTGTCATTCCTTGGCTTGTGGTTGTACCACTCTACACATCTGTGAATCTTTCCTTGCTCTACTCATGTCATCTCCTCTGTCCTAGTGAAAAGTTTTTGCACCTACCTTTATAAGAGGCTGCTTGTAAACAACAAGAATTTATCTCTCACAATTCTGGTGGCTGGGACATCTAAGATCAAGGCGCTGGTAGGTTTGGTGTTTGGCGAGGGCATGCTTCCATGTTGCTGACTGCTGACTTCTTGCTGTGTTCCTTCGTGGTAGAAGAGATAGACAGTTCTCTGAGGCCTCTTTTATAAAAGTATTAATCCCATTCTTGAGGGCTTGGATATGGTTTGAGTATGTTCCCCAAAGATTCATGTACCAGAAGCTTGGTCCCCAGTGTGGTGACATGAGAAGTGGTGGACCCCTTAAAAGGAGGGGCATGGCGGAGAAAATAAGGTATTTGGAGCATTGACCTCCAAAGGGATTAACGCTGGTTTCTTAGAGTAAATTACTTTCTGTAGAGTGGGATGTTATAAAAAGAGCAAGACTGACCTCTTCTGGCATTCTGGCTTCTGTCTTGCCCATGGGATCTCTCCCTCTAGCATATTCTTCCACCTTGATGCCATCTTTCATCCTGTGATGTAGTCAAGTGGGTGCTCACCAGTAGCCAAACAGATGGGACTACCCAACCTTGGACTTTAAGCCTCCCAAACTGTGAGTTAAGTAAACCTCTTTTCTTTGTAATTATCCAACTTCAGGTATTTTGTTATAGCAGCAGAAAATGGATGCATGTAAGGGCTCCAGCTTCATGGAATATTTACCTTCAAGGGCCACATCAAGCACCTTCACATTATGTACTAGGTTTCCAGCATATGAATTTGGGGGTTGGGGAGAGACACAACCATTCATACCATAACATCCTGTGTTTGTGTGTGTAAAATTTCCCTCTGTTTTCCTCTTCTATGAGTGCATCTGATGCAATTTAGGGCCCACTCTGATCATCCAAGGTCATCTCTTTACCTTAAGATCTTTATCTTAATCAGTTCTGCAAAAAATATAACTTTCCTCCTCATAAGGTAACATTTACAGTTTCGGTTTTAAGGCCTGATACGCTGAAGGAATATTTTTTCAGACTGCTATAGGTGTCAAAGGAATACCAGAAAGTATAAACTTAATGTGATACATGAGTACAGTCTCCTGACCTACACAGAGACACTGTGGAACAGTACAAAATGAGCATATGTTCCAATCCCCTTTCTACCAATTTTCTAAAAATTCCTTTTCAGTTCAGATCTTCTGTTAGATACAGCAAAGGTTGGTTTGACATTCAATGGGAAGTATATGGAGGTTTCCTGTAGAAGATCCCCAGTAAGTGCTAGTTTTCTGTAGTGACCTTGTTATTAGAGAAAGAATTCTGGTTGAGGGCTTAAGAAAACTTGGTTCTAGTCTTTGCTGGGCCACTGACTTTACCACCTTGAGCACATCAGAGCCTGTTTCCTTCTTGAAGCATGGAGGTGGTGAACCTGAAAGGTTTGCCTTAGAAGTCCTCTTACAAATAACCCCCAAAGGGGGTCTGGGTTCTAGCCCTAAGCATGGCCTAGAGAAGAAAGTCTGTGAAATCTCTGTTGAGCTGTAAAGACGCATGGGTATTTTCATTTAATTCTATTATGTGATTCCCTGATGCAATGTAAAAAAGTTTGACGTTTCTTTTTGGAAAGTACAAGTGACAGCCCAGGAAAGGTGATTCATGATGGCTTTGAGGAGGGAGCCTCTGGACCACATTCAGATGGCCCTAGCCATGTGCTCATCTCTAATGGAAAAGTGTAGGCCTAGAGGATCCTTGAGGTCCCTGTGCCTCTAGATTGTTTGCCCCTGACCTTTATCCTGTGAGAAGTTCCTGGAAGAGCAAGAGCAGCTCCAGGCCCTGGCAGCCCTTCTGGGCCGGAGCTTTTGATAAATGATCGTGTTGATGTTTTCTGCACATACCTGTAAGGCCAAGGCATTATTGGCCATGGCAATCGATAAATCAAAATAAATTTTTGGAAGACTGTCATCAAGCCAAGCTTTGTTTCTCCCCCCCCAAAAAAAAGAGCAACTCTGCCCCGGGGAGGGAAAGATGACTTTCATCATGAAATAAACAGTCGATGGCTTAGACATTACTTATGTCACGCAAGTTCACCTGAGATGTAGGCATTGCGGTAACCAATTGTTCCCAGAACCCACATTACTGATGCCCATTAAAACTCGAGGCGCTGAAATCATATTCTCCCCATTTTTCCAATTTTAATGATAATAATGAGAATGTTAAAATGACATTCTGGATTTATATTGCACTTGTCTGTGAGGTGCTCTGAGCACTTTGCAGACAGTATCCCATCAATCCTTATCACACATAGCTGTGGAATGTGGGTAGCAGGTAATATTTGTAATTATGTTCAGCTTAGTAAAGAGCTCTTGGGCTGAAAGAAAATTCAGAGATGTGGGACATTGCTGTCTGGTGGGTAGAGAAGGGACTGGAAACTCTCATGCTGGTTTGGCTGTTGTGCCTGGTACATGGCTCTCTGCCTCGGTTTCCATCAGTCAAATAGGGATAACAGAAGCATCTCTTCATCTTGCAGTGGTATTATGTGGATGAATGTGAGCATTAATTATGGTACCTAACATTTCTTTTTAGTACTTGTTATGTGGATCTAAAATTTTGTGAGTTGAGTGCCATTATTTATGGCATTTTAGAGAAAAGCAAATTGAAGCACAGAGAGTTTAAGAAATCTGCCTAAAATAGCCCAGCAATTAAGAGTTAGAGGTATATTTGAACCCAGGCAGGCTGTTTGCAGAGCTTGAGGTATTTATTAACCACCTTGTGAGAACTGCTTCAACTTTTATATTGCAACACAATATACACATATACATTGCAGCAAACACAGGTGTCATTGAACAATATTCACCCATGCTTACCTTAGAATGTGAAATGCATTCTGATATTTTCTGCCCTATTCATTTTATTAGTAAAAAAATGTCAGTCTTGGCCCAGAGTTTGAAAAATTTTGCACTTTAACGTATTCTTCCTTGGTTGATCCTGGGACAAACTTGAGAAGAGAGACAAAGGGAGGTGTGGTTGGGGAGGGTATGGGAGCTGACCAGAAGAGTGGGCGGATTCTGCTTGCAAGTTCCACCCTCTGGGGCAACCCTGTTGTGGGGAGACAGCAGCTGCCTCTCCCCTCTCTTCTACTTTGCACTGAGTAGCATTTGAGGGTCTATTAGTCTACATTCCTAGGCTGGCACCTCAGGTCAGCACAGGTATTTAGTGAGCAATCACTGTGAATAGGACCCTGTTTATTAAGCTCTGTCAGGGAGGCCTATAGAGAAGCCCAAAGTGTGACCTTTGATGGCAAGGAAATTGCCAAACACTAGGGAAGGCAGGCAGACATGTGAAAGAACTGGGAGTAGGAGAGTGTTATAAGGAGCATTGATTTTGGAACTAGATGGCCCCGGTTCAAGTCCTGTTTGTTTTCTATTTGTGACCATGGGTGAATATTGACACCTGTGTTTGCTGCACATGTACATGTGTATATTGTGTTGCAATATAAAAGTTCAAGCAGTTTTCACAAGGTGGTTAATAAATACCTCTTAGAGCCTGTAGAGACAATGCTGGAGAAAGTGTTGGGTGAGCCTTAAAGTGTTACGAGGAGGTTAGTAGTTAGAGGTCATGCTGTCGATAACAGTATTACCATGTACCCAAGGTCTGGCATGCTAAGGAATATGAGCAGCAGTGAGTGGACGTTCTGGGAAGGGCTGGGTGTGATCCAGCAGTCATAGAGGACTTCCTGGAGGAATTAAGATTGAACTTAATCTGGAAGGACATTTTCAGTTCCTTTCCAGAAGGACTGTGGTTGCACTCCGGGGTGGAGACCAATATTCAATGTCCAGCCACTCACGTATGAACCATGCTTGTGTCACCAGGTCACAGCTCTGTTGTAGGAAAAAGAAAAAGAGGAATCTGGAGACTGTGGCTATGTGGTCCCAGGAAGCCTAAGGTATTTTCTATCTGGCCCTTTAAAGAAAATATTTTAGAGGTGAAGCCCAGGTGCCAGAGCCGTATGTCCCAAAGCACCCCTTTGTTTCAGGTGGACAGCCTTGCTTAGTTCTGGATCATCCTTCTGTCATTCTCCCCGCCTTCTGTCATACCCTAAGGGCATACAGAGCCTGCACACTGGAGAGAATGAAAGATGCACAGGACTGTTTATTTCCTTCTCTATGTGGCTGTCAGGAATCCTCCCCTCGACTCTGGTAGCACATTAACATGTAGCACGGAGCACTAATATGTTTAATTCTTTTGAAATGTGTCACATAAATGATTAGTGCCAAATGCCAAAATGCTAGGCTGTGGCCCTGATGCCATTTATAATAACATTCATCAGACTATCACCTCATGGTGCAGCTCTCCATTTCTCCAAAACAAATAACTCAGGAGGCCAAATAGCAAACATGATTTCTCATCATGCTCCACCTGGCCATTTGTAATAAACATGCAATGTGAAATTTGATCCAAATAAGCATATAAACCTGGAAAAAATCACAATGTAGCCAAGACCCTCAGTTATTTTAAAAATCAAGAAAAAAAAGGTGATTGGCTACTTTTTATTTATTTATTTATTTGTAGTAACAGTATCTTGATGACAGGCTAATGTGATGCTCAAAATAAAGGTTTTTTTTTTTTTTGGGGGGGGGGAGAAATAGCCTTTCAGACATCACTGAGGCCATATACCAAGAGGCTCTGGGCAACTGGTTGTGAAAGACAGATTATTGTAACAGCTCTATTGAAAATACAGACCCGTCCTGTGCAGGTGGCTCAGACAAGGCTCCTCTTGACAATGGTGGGACTTTAGTTACAAGAAAATTAAGTGTCTTTGGATAGGGTTGAGATTGTTCTTATCTTTTTCCATATAGCAAAAAGCTACCACTCACACGGAGAACAGAAAGTTTGAGGAACATCACAACTGAATGCCTTCCAGGACAAGAATAGTTGTGAGAGAAATACTTGAATTTGCTTCAAATCATTCTGCAGGGGCTCATTCCTGAATGGCTCCATTCCAATACAGGTTTAGAGGACTCTGAAGAGAGAAGTGATTTTTTAAAAAAATCTGACGGAAAACGGAGTGTCTACCCCCCCCCTTTTTTTTTTTGAGTCACCAACCAGGTTTCACAACATGGAGGCTTAGGGGCTAGTGAGTAGTGACCATGAAAAGCTTTGTTTTCTTGGCCCTGGGCTCCTTGCTTATTTCGTAAAGAATTTGAATGCCACTCAGCAGCTCCTGCTGTCTCTGGTTAATCCATGAGGGTCCCACCTTCCTGCAGGGCTGCACCAGACTGCTCCACACATTGGTCTACAAAGGAGTTGAGCTGAAGATGCGTGGTCAGTTTGTGGTGCCAACCAAAACATGGCACTGACCCATCCCCATCCTACTCGGTCATTTTGTGACTCCTGAACACCTGCCACAAATGTTTGTGGATAGCAGCCAACTCCCTGACCCTCAGGCAGATTTCTGGAGAAACATCTGAGAGTCCCCCTGTCCTTATCACAGGCATAAACCCCAGTCTTCTCCATAGGATTGTGTCCTTTCTTGCTGTTACCACCCCTGGAAGAAACGTTAAACTAAGGGCCAGTGACAGTTTTCTTTCGGTGGTTCATTTCAGTGAACTTTGTTGTGGCAGAAAGTTTTGAGGAACACCCCCCTTTGACTTGGCCCACAGTGGTCTGAGCTGTGATTGCCCACCAGAGTAGGGCAAAAAGATGGTGAATGGAGAAGTCATGCTCTGGAGCTGTATTGCTGGCTTCCAATCTCCCTTTCTCCCTTCCCAGGGCTGTGACCCACAAGGATAGCTTCTTAGAAATTGACATGGTTGAAAAAAAAAAAAAAAAAAAAGGGAAGAGCAACTGGAAGTACCCTTGACATGAAATTGCCAACTTGGATTGATGGGCTGGTGGGAATGGGAATGAGATCCACTTGTTAACCCAACAGAACCACCAATGCCATCAGGATCATTGACGAAGGAAGGCATTCACGGTGAGACTGCCAGACTCCTTTAGAGGGTATGCTGGTGTGAAACTTTCTCAATCACTGAGTTTGGGTATTAACAGAAGCACCATCACTAAAAAGAAACTCAAAAGAGGCTGAAGTGGCTCAGCTGCATCTGGCACCAGGAGGGACATGAGAGACACATGTGCCCTGTGTCTTTGAGAAGCACTAGGGGAATAAGTGTTTCAGACTGACATTCCCTCTGGCCTGTTCTCCTTCCGTCCTCCTGAAGGACACATTCTTCTCTGCTGTTTGTCTTTGTGGATAAGGGCCTAACAACAGAAATGACTATTTAAAGCCTGGGGCTTGGTGATGTCATCCTTATGTATAGCACAGACATCCGCTGGTGGAAGAAGGAAGAGCACAGTGGCACTTCACCTGTTTTATTGGGCTGTTGCTCCTTCAGAATTTATGGTGCCACAGCTGTGGAAGGGGCTGGTGGCTCTTGGCTTCTTTGCTCTAGCCCTGCCCCCAGATAAAGCCTATATGAGCTGAAATGACTCTATCTATTCCTTATTTCTTCATTCTTTCTGCAAATAATCTTAGAGTGTCTGTTAGATTTCAGCTTCCAGAACAGGAAATGAGAAATGTATACCAGCCACTAGGAGGCAAAGCCTTGTGAGGTACTGTGGTCAGGACAGATAGTTCTCTGTTTACAAAGATGTTGCATTCCAAATGTGAGTTCATAAACTTTTGGTTTTCGAAACTGGATTCATCTTCCAAAGCAGACGTTCTTCCCATGCATGCATACCTTTTTTTTTCAGATAACAAATATATACTGAACACCTACCATGGAAGAAGCTGAGAATACCTGGAAGACTAAGACAGTGACTGGCCTTCAAGTCAGGGAGACAGCTGTCCTTGACAAAGCAATGCAGTGAAATTTGCATCGGCTGTTATTGTGCATTGGAGTGGCTCTACAAGGGCACTAATGAATGGAGCAACTAATGTGCTGAAATAGTGACATTGAGTCCAAGCCTCCATTTCTTCAATTCAGCTATTATGCTAGGCATTGGGAGGAAAGCACATTGTTTAAACTAATTTAAGATTACATGTGACTTGGACTGATGGGAGGGTATCAATTATCCTCTGGAAAGAAATTTTCTGTGCCCTTGAGATTGAAGATTCAGGCTTGCCAAGCCTTGGCTCTGGAAGGAGACTTTAGGAACATCTTACCATGTGCTCTGACTCAGGACTTGAATTTACCTGCTGTTTGAGACTATTTTGCTTCAATTCCCATTATTTCTACTCACTCATGGCAGAATCATCTCTTATTTAGAAACCAGGCTTTAAAGTCGGCATAGAAGCAAAAAGCCTGTCGAGTCACAATTGCCTTTGAAAATCCCTTAGAAATCTCATACCACAGACCAAATTACCTTCTCAGTCAGTCCCACCCAGCCACTTTTTCCTTCCCTGTTGGAACAAGTGATGTGATTGTTCAGTTGGAAAGCAGGTGAAGCAGTTGGCTCTAAGAAATAGGAATATGTGAATCTTGAGATACTAAAATTGCATCCAGAGTGGTAACTGATCACCCTCTTAGAGAAGCACATGGTGATTCCAATGAACCCAGGGAGACAATTGTAGACTTTAGATCCCATCACAAACTCACTCCCTGCCTGAGTGACATAGGGTCCTGCAGTTGGATTCTTATGTCTGGGTGTAAGGGCCCCAGCCTTTGAGTTGTACTTTAGAGGACCCTGCACCCTACATTCAGTAAGAGGACACAGAGTCTTGGCCTTTCAGACAGGTTCATGACCCATTCTCTAAACATCCCCTTTCCTGATTGCAGTCAGCAACAGGAGAGGTCCCAGTGAAATACTTCCCAACATCTCTGGTCTGTCCATGAAACAGAAAGTCTGAGTGCCATGAAGGCTTTTGGTTTGTGCCACTGCAAATGGTAGCGTCAGACATGGCTGTGGAGGACAGGGAAGATTTGGGTGGCAGAAGTGCTTAGGTAAGAGGAAAAATAACATTAACTCATCAAATTCCTCCTCTCACATCGCACAGATGCAATAGATTCCTGTGTAATGAAGTGTGGTTTCTCCAGAGTGCTAAGTGCCATGTTCTTCCTTCTCTTTTTTGATGCAATTTGTGTTTCAGAGGTTCTCCTGGTTCCCCAACAGTTGCACATGACAATTAAAGAGTATTTTTCAATATTAAAAATGTCATATTAGGTAATACTGATTATTTATATTAACAACTAGATGAGACTAGGCATTGATTACTGTAATTAAGGATAACCTTGAAATACACACACACACACACACACACATAGATGAATGTATGTGTACATATGTATACATATATATTCGATACCAGGGATTGAACCCAGGAGCACTTAACTGCTTAACCTCTGAACCACACTCAGTCCTGTTAATTTTGTCTTTAATTTTGAGGCAGGGTCTCATGAACTTGCTTAGGGCCTTGTTATGTTGCTGAGGCTGGCTTTGAACTTCTGATCCTCCTGCCTCAGCCTCCTGAGTTGCTAAGATTGCAGGCATGTGCTACTGCTTCTGGAAGGATAACCTTATTTTAAACCTATTTAAGATTTAATTTAGATTGAATTACAAGTGAAAATCAACCGTATTTAAATAACCCTGATTTAAATTTTCATATGCAAATATTAGTAATTTGTCTTTTAATTTTCATAGAAAATTTTAGTAGTCTTATAATTTAAATTTTACTTTATAAATTTACAAGTAAATTACCTGTTTATAAGTTTTTACTTTAATTTATAATTTAAATTATACTACCATTTGAATTTTGATAAAATATGTTCAAATTTTATGCAGAAATTTTATTCTGTTTTCACTATGATCAATAGAATACACACAGTATTAAAATTCTTGATTTTAATAACACTAATAGCAATTTTGCTAAAATGAAGGCAAGAAAATAGATGTAATGAAATGTATATAATAACTTGAGAATTATTTCTATTTTTATCGTATCACTCATTAGACATTTCTGGAGCATTCACAGAACAGCCAGAGACATACAATAATTGGTAAAGTCATTAATCTTTGGTATTTTACAACTTTTAGTCATATACACACTATTTATTTATTTATTTATTTATTTATTTATTTATTTATTTAATGTTTGTGGTGCTGAGGATGTAACCCAGGGCCTCATGCATGCTAGGCATATGTAGACTCTACCACTAGACCACACATTCATCCCTACCCATGTTTTTAAAGTTTGTTAATATTAAAGTGTATTTTTCAGAGAAAGCGGATAGAACACATTTTATCGAATAATTCATCAGGTTGATTTGTAACTTTGAAATATTTATGTGGGCTTTCATTCTTAATCTTTGTATAATTCCAAGTTACTATTGTCCATTGAACTTTTCTCATTTTATTAGCTAGTGGCTGAATTCTGTAAATTATTCTATGGAATTAGTAGATTCCACTGTGATCTAAATAGGCTTCTAACTTCATATATGCTAGAGTTTTCATACATACTTGCAGAATTTAGAGGAAGGGTGTGTTGCAGTTGCTTTTGAAAGTTCCGTGATAATAGCCTTGTAATTTCCAAGGTCACCTGCTGGTAAGTGCCCAGAGCTGTCCTCCACAAGTGCAATGAAGGATGGTATCTCCTGGTTCCTTCGGTTTTGATGTGTTCATAGCAGCAGTGGCTCTACCAGGTTAGAATAACCCGAGAACACTGGTGAGGATCCAGCGGAAAATACTGTGTCAGTCCTCATTAAAGAAGTCTTTGAGTAGGTGATATATCCCATAACACTCCTAACTGAAAGCCAATTAGGTCCATCCACTGACTCCTGCTCTCCCACCATCTCCCCCATACCCCTTTTAAAGCAAGATGGCAATATTACAGTTTTTAAAAATTATAAAACCGTTCTTTAATATTTTTCATGATTCATTATTATAGTTATTTTTATTATTACATATTGTCATGCTTCATTTTCTCTTGCTGTAACAGGATACACAAGACTGGGTAATTTATTAAGAAAAAGGAAGTTCAAAATCAGGTGACTACATCTGGTGAAGTCCTCATGCTGCATCTTATTATGGAGGGAAAATATACACAATGGAATGTCACTCAACCTTAAGGAAGAATAAAATTATGGCATTTGCTGGTAAATAAATGGAGCTGGAGAATATTATGCTAAGTGAAATAAGCCGATCCCCCCAAACCAAAGGCTAAATGTTTTCTCTGATATGCAGATCCTAATTCATAATAAGGGGTGGGGGATAGGGAAAATTAGAGGTACTTTGGATTAGGTAGAGGGGAGTGAAGGGAGGGAAGGGATTAAAAAGGTAGGAAGGGTAGTAGAATGTATCAGACATTATCACTCTGTGTGCCTATATGATTACATGACTGGTGTGATTCTACACCATGTACAACCAGAAGAATGAGAAGTTATACTCCATTTATGTATGAGTATCAAAATGCATACTAGCATCATGTATAACTAATTAGAACAAATAAAAAAATCTAAAAATAAAAAAGGAAGGGCAAGTGTTACTTTGTAACAACACACTTTTTCTTTAACCAATCCAGTGTCAAGAAATCAAGAACTCACTCCCATGAGAAAGCATGAATCCCTCTTAAAGACCTAATCACCTCATAAAGGACTCAGTACTTCTCATCACCATTATATTGGGACAAAGCCCCAAAGTGAATTTTGATGGAGAAGATCCATATTCAAACCCTAACACATATTAACTTATACATACACAATTGCATATTTCTGGTCCACATTTATATATATGCATATATTCATATATACACATACATATGTACATATATACACACATATATATTCATATATATTCTGATTTTTTGTTTTAAATTTTATGTTATTTTTCCATGGGCCATAATTTTCATTTTAGAGTTGAATGATGAAATGAGATAATTTTAAATGCCTTTTTTGTTTCGTGAAAATTTGAAAACAAAGGGACTGCTTTATGCCTCTTAGACAGCTTGGAGTTTTTATTAGTGCTGTGGCATCCAAATCACTCCTTAAAATCCCTACTAGGCAAACAACATGATTTGTTAATGAAAAGTTTAACTGACTAATACACATATTAGAGTCATCATATTTATTTTAGGCCTAATTTTATGACATAATAGACTCAACGGTGGCCTACGGAGCCCCTCTATAGTTGACATAGTACATTTAAGCTTGCTTTCTATGCTTTTTCTTTCATTGTTTTACGAGGCCTTTAAACTGTATACAGAGATTTATCGTTGTGTCTTTTCTTCTGTGACAAATTTCTGGTCATACTTGTGATTTATTTTTCACTAATTTGTTCTTGGAGAACAACCTTGAAATATAACTCTCCAATACAACCCTGTTCCCATGGGGGAAATGATGACCTGACTTCTAGAAATGCATTTGGGTAAAAGGTAGACACTGCTGGTATTTGTACCAGGTGCTGATGAAGGACAGGCCCTGCACTGATGAGAATTGAAGGTTGTTGGTCAAGGGGAAACTTTGGGAGGAAACAGGTTTGTATGGCCTAGTTAACTGCTGTGGGCATTCATTCTGTTACAGGGATCAACACAGAAAAGCACGTAGGAGGGCTGGCAAGCCAGGAGACAGGATGGTTGTTTTGACTAAGGAGATGGCATGTAGGGGTATGAATCATCAGAGAACACAAGAGTAACTCTTCAAATAATAAGCTTATGATTATTACTCAGTTATTTAGTGGATTAAAGCAGATTTGCAAGTCATGTTTTAAAATTTCTCTTAATTGGTATAGAGCTCTCTAGACTGGAGCAGTGCATACATTTTTATTGGGAACCTCTACTAAATGCCCAGAAAAGTGATAACACATTGTAGTCACCTTTTCATCCACCCAGCTGATGAGGATCTACTATGTGGCTGGCACATGTTGGGTCTCTGAGGCACAAATTCTTTACGAAATGGTCTTCATCTTCTGTTTTCTCTAATGCAACAGAATCCGCAGACACACGAACCAGATGTTACAATTCAGAGCAAGAGTGCTAAGATAGAGCTGAGGCAATGTGTGGTGGAAGTGTTCACTCATTCAGCAAGGGTTTATGGAGTTTCTGTTGTGTACCAGGCATTCTGCTAGGCATTATTGGGATACAGGAGAGAATAAAGCAGGTAAAAAATCTCTGCCTCATGGAACTTACAGCCCAGTGATTCTAGAATTTTCCCAGAAATAGGATCTTTTGCCTCGGCCTGGTCCTGGAAAGCTTCGCAGAGGAGATTCTGGCAAGGCTAAATTTGAAAGGAGTGAGGGGAAGGTGAGAGGAATAAAGGTGGACTGAAGGCAGGGATGGAGTATATGTAGGAGTGAATAGAGGTGGGATCAGGGGCAATAAAGGGGAGGGATGAAATGGAGTGGAGGAGAGAGCAGGATGGAGGTGGAATGGAGGGTGGAGGTGGAGTAGGGGCAGAGATGGAGGTAGAGTTGGGTAGAACAGATGGGAGGGGGGAAGACCTTTTTTGGTACTCAGAGACAGCATGTGTCATGGTGCAGAGATAGAGAGGCAAAGCAATATGATTAGGGCCTGAACATATGTTCCATATGTAAGGACAGAAATAACCCAGACCTGGTCCCCAGGGACTTAAGATGGTGTTGGGCAGACAAGGTGAAAGCATGAAACAGATAAAGTACTGCCTAGCGAGAGAGGTGCTGAATTCTGCAGCTATGGTGGTAAATCATTCATGAGCAGAATCCAAGTAGTGGGCCTGTTGCAGTAACCTCCCAACTGCTCTCTGTACCTGAGCCTTCGCCACTGTCCTATCCCTCTGGTCATCATTAATTATTTACAATCACCTCCCAAGTCCTTGGCACAGCAGACTCTGCCCATACAAAGATAAAGATCTGTTAAATAGTGAGTCTTTCTCTAGGCCTTTATGCTTGTTAGGAGACAGAGGTAAAATTATACAATAACAAGGAGTTAAGAGATCTTTAGGAATAGAAACCGAGTCTGAATGGCACATAGAGGAGCTGGGTTAACATTTTCAGTAGAGCTTCATTGCTGACATTTTGTTTGAATTTTTCTTAATGCTTCAGAAATTTTCTTTATTATTGCACATGCATGTGTGCTTGGGGGGACCATGAGAATCAGTTTCAATTTTCACTCTTTAAGATCTGAATTCAACTATTTTTGCAAAGTTGCCAGAGGTGCCCACCAGCACATAAAATAATTGCAAGGATGGTGAAATGTGATGGACATCATTATCCAAAGTACATGTCTGAAGACACAAATTGGTGTGAACATACTTTATGTACAACCAGAGATATGAAAAATTGTGCTGTATATGTGTAATAAGAATTGTAATGCATTC